>CANNZV010000060.1:0-558272 GCA_947561585.1 Caprella mutica | reverse complement strand
ATTATCAGTACTGTCAGCATTATTATCAGTACTGTCAGCATTATTATCAGTACTGTCAGCATTATTATCAGTACTGTCAGCATTATTATCAGTACTGTCAGCATTATTATCAGTACTACAGGTACTGCTATAAGTTATAATGTTCATATCACTGTTGGTTGATGTAACAGTGATCTCCTCTTCACTGTGAGTCACTGTGTCACTGTTATTTATCACTGCCTCACTGTTATTTCTCACTGCCTCACTGTTATTTCTCACTGCCTCACTGTTATTTCTCACTGTATTAATGTTATTTCTCACTGCCTCACTGTTATTTCTCACTGCCTCACTGTTATTTTTCACTGCCTCACTGTTATTTCTCACTGCCTCACTGTTATTTTTCACTGCCTCACTGTTATTTCTCACTGCCTCACTGTTATTTCTCACTGCCTCACTGTTATTTCTCACTGCCTCACTGTTATTTCTCACTGTATTGATGTTATTTCTCACTGCCTCACTGTTATTTCTCACTGCCTCAATGTTATTTCTCACTGTATCACTGTTATTTCTCACTGCCTCACTGTTATTTCTCACTGTATCACTGTTGTCAAATCCCTGGTCACTGTGAGTCACTGTATCACTGTTAGCAGTACCCTGGTCACTGTGAGTCACTGTATCACTGTTAGCAGTACCCTGGTCACTGTGAGTCACTGTATCACTGTTAGCAGTACCCTGGTCACTGTGAGTCACTGTATCACTGTTAGCAGTACCCTGGTCACTGTGAGTCACTGTATCACTGTTAGCAGTACCCTGGTCACTGTGAGTCACTGTATCACTGTTAGCAGTACCCTGGTCACTGTGAGTCACTGTATCACTGTTAGCAGTACCCTGGTCACTGTGAGTCACTGTATCACTGTTAGCAGTACCCTGGTCACTGTGAGTCACTGTGACACCATCTGAAACAGAAATAAAATTGTAAAAAAAAATTTAGATAATATTTGTTCATTAAAAACAAGGTAATTGGTATCAATGATACCTGCAGGTAGTATCATGGATACCAACTAAAATAACAGTTAAATAATAATAATTATATACTATTTCTTATGTGATCGAAAACGTGAAACTGTCCGATAACTTGGAACGTATCCTATACTTCTTACAATACACCATAATATAGAGTAAACATATTTTAAAAGTGTGACGTCATCTTGTTTAAACCCAGT
The DNA here is from genome assembly GCA_947561585.1 of Caprella mutica. Classification (NCBI taxonomy): domain Eukaryota; kingdom Metazoa; phylum Arthropoda; class Malacostraca; order Amphipoda; family Caprellidae; genus Caprella; species Caprella mutica. The sequence continues at coordinate 557,070 of CANNZV010000060.1, read as the reverse complement.
CTGCAGAACATGGGACATTTTTAACATTTTCTGTGCAAACAATCCTTAATTTCCTCCTATATTTACATGTATTTTACTGAGAACAGAAGCCAAAATAGACAATTTCTTGGAGAACACTTCACCAGTTCCTGCAGTCTGGGTTTAAATTAGTTATTAATAAGTCAAATAATCAGTTCTATCAACATTGACCTGCATCCAAAAAGAACTATTTTTATATTTTTTAACACTTCTACACTATGATTTCTATGTAACTATTGGTAATACATACATTGTTTTAAAATGTGAAATGTTGAAATTTAATTTTTACGGTTCCCAAGGAATTCAACGTTTGGAAAAAATTAATAAAAATTGAAAAAATAAAAAAACGTCATAATTTTTTTTTTAATATTGAAAAGTATAATTTTTAAAACCTTAATTGTGGAAATTAAAAAACATAAAAAATTCTAAATTTGACAGTAAGTGTCATTTCACATCTACACACTATCAGTTGACACACTTTACGTAAGTGTGTCAAACGTGTCGGTATGGCAGGATGTAACGACACTGAACCCAAATCACTACAAGGGAAGAAACGATTAAAACCTAATGGGACACACGCATGCTCATGGAGGCAGAAAAGCTACTCTAACTACACATTTCGATAGAATAGGAAGATGAGCATCTTGTTTATTTGTTTAATTACACCGCAAGTCTTGTTTACTTGTTTAACTACACTTAATCGTTTACTGTTGTCATAATAAATTATATATATTAATAAACATATATCAGTACGCATAAAAATATACATGTATATATGCAGGACTGAGGAGAGACTGAAATAACACAATAGTATTTTATTTTATCAAAGGCTAACGTTTGCCTTCATACTTATTAATAGGGTTGTGACAATATGCGTTTAAAATTATAGATCTTAAGAATATCACAGACGAAATGAAATGGTATCGAATACTATATAACGCTGGTGTAGAACCATTCAATACTCTTTAATTCTCTCCGTCTATAATATTCTCTACGATTTATAAAGCATATTGTTAACAGGGTTGTGACAATATGCTTTATAAATCATAGATCTAAAGAATATCACAGACGAAATGAAATGGTATCGAATACTATATACCGCTGGTGTAGAACACCATTCAATCCTCTTTAATTCTCTCCGTCTATAATATTTTCGGGATCTATGATTTTAAAGGCATATTGTCACAACCCTACACATTAACATTATGTCTATATCTAAGATGAAGTCTAACTAATATTAGTTATAAGGACATCATTATATATAATATATAGAGGCACAGCAATAGAAACAAAGAAATGATCTATGACCTTTTAATTAAATAATTAAAGCTATAACTAATTGTATGATTTAAAGAAAGGAAAGAATAATGCTATTGCGAAATAAGAATTATAATCAACTCACCTGTTTGTCTTTTTAATTCACATGTTGCATCATTTTGTTGTGGGTTGAAATAACCAACAGTTGGTAGATGTTTGAGATCAGCTTTCAGTAGTGAATTGATTGGTAGTTTATGTGCATTGGAGTCTCCTGAAGTTTTACCCTCCTTGGTGGTATGTTCTGCCTCCTCATTGCCCTTATTTGCCTCCTCATTGCCCTTATTTGCCTCCTCATTGTCCTTATTTTCCTCCTCATTGTCCTTATTTTCCTCCTCATTGCCCTTATTTTCCTCCTCATTGCCCTTATTTTCCTCCTCATTGCCTTTATTTTCCTCCTCATTGCCCTTATTTTCCTCCTCATTGCCCTTATTTGCCTCCTCATTGCCCTTATTTGCCTCCTCATTGCCCTTATTTGCCTCCTCATTGCCCATATTTGCCTCCTGTTTCCGTGCTCTACTGTAGTTTATAAAAGGCGAAGAATAAGATCTCTGACGGAGAACATTCGGTGTAACGGACTTACTTCTACGACTGCTTTGTGAGTTTTGGTGGGAAAAAGGCATTTTCTCACTAACCCCTTTTAAAGAGGCTTTATTTGGCGGCACAATATTGACCGTGAGAGCCATGGCTCTCTCTTTGAGAGCCTTAGCTCTTTGTCTCACTGATGCTCTTACATCATTCAGATCATGCAGTCGTTTCATTGTGTCACTTCGGAAACGTTCAGCAGCACTGCCGAGCGAACCAGCAAGCGCCTGGTCATCAAATAAGTGATTTCTATTGCCCAAATGCTTTTGATTGGTATCTGCATTAGATTCGTGACGAAAGGGCCACTCAGGGTTGGTATTTTCTGTAGCAACATCTGATAAAGAGTCTTTAGAAATGACTGACAATGGCCTCGCGTTCAGTTTACAGTCATCATCATCAGAGGAATCAATGTGCGGAATACTGTCCATAATGTCAATGAATGATTTATTGGAATAATCCGAGGTAGGTACGTAGGAAAGAGGTCTTGTAGTATTGACTCTCCCCTTCTTCGTACGTCTGGCTATGGCTTGACATGACTGCGATCTAGAGAGGTCACAGTCATCTAGTTGTCTAACCTTTTCTTTAGAGCTATCAGAGCTGTCATCACGTTGTTTGGACTCACGCATAGATTTTCTGCTACCAGAGTAAGATAGCGACAGAGAACTCAGACTTAGTTTGGACTTGCGACTGTAGATGCTTTTCAAGAAAGAGAAAGTGTTCTGCCGTCCTACGACGTCTACATTGCCCCCTTTATCGTCCATCAAACTGGAGACTCCTTTCCTCATCTCACAACTTCTTTGGTTGATTGTCTTGCGATGGTTTCTTGTAGAAGTCTCTGAGAGTGTACAAGTTGAGGAGGATACGCTACTTTTCTTTTTCCACGCCGAATTGAGTCGTCCGAAACCTGTTGTTTTCTGTTCATAAACTGTAGACATTGCTTGAAATTCTTCAAGGAATCCGAAAGAAGAGTAGAAAGCTGGGTCGTACATATGCTGTGGTTGTAATGTCCAGTGTCCGAAGTCCATAATGCAGTCATGATGGTTTCAAATCACATTTGCCACTTGGATCGAATCGTCTTAGAGGGAATAGTTCCATGTTTGAATGTCCCAGTAGTTCTAGAATGGAAAAAAAAATATTAATTCATATAATTTAAGAATAGTTTTCTAAAACAGATGGCAGACTAAAACAAATTCATTCACTATACAGGCTAGTTCATTACTAAGGACTCTACATCACTATAGAGGAGTTCAATAGTTCGATTACTTTAAAAGTTACGTTCATCAGACACTCCCAGTACTCAGAAAGTGGGTAAGATAGGTACTAGTGTGTTATCTTCACACACCTCAACGTGGAGATCAACAACAGAAAGTGAAAACAAAAAAGAAAAAGAAATGATCTGTTGAAAGGAAAATAAAGAATTGGATCCTAGAAATAATATGTAGGTATTATAGGTATAGTTATTTAATTACAAAAAAAAACTAAAATGATATTTAAAGTCCTCTATAGTGGACTCCTCTATAGTGAATGTAGTGTCATGAGTAAGATAACTACCCAGAATAGTGAACAAAATTTCCTTTAATCTGCCATGGCATTTAGTTTTCTATAACTGATGGCCCTTTAATGGGAGACTAAAGAAAATGTGTCCACTATAGAGGCTACTTCCTTACTCAAGACTCTACATTCACTATAGAGGAGTCCACTATAAATACAATCGTTTCCTCTTAAACTTAAAACACTTTCACTCTATCGTCTTTCGTCGGACATTCGACGAAAGACGATAAACCAGGTAATAATGTTTATAGAATTGGAAGAATGTCGTTAATTTGATTTAAATAATGGTAATTATAGAGCACTAGTTTGTGCCAATTATTTATGGTAATTAGAGCGAATTAACAAGAAATGAGAGAAATGAGCGAGGGAGAGAAATGAGAGAAATGAGCGAGGGAGAAATTGATATTTTAATTACGCTTCAAATGCGTAAAATCGAACAGAAGGAATTTAGTATTAGAAATAATGTTGATGCTACTTAGGTATTTAAAAAGAATTTATAACATGGAAAGTTGTAAAATAATTAATAATTTAGTTAATATTTTATATTGTATTTATTTTGAATATAAATGAGGGAAGTTCCGAGTTATCGAACAGTTTCACCTTTTCGGTCATATAAGAAAGAATTAAATGAAAATTATAATTATTACCCAGTGCTACCTAATAATAATTTTTATATTGTTTTTTCTTATATTACCGAAGATGTGGTACTGACCGATAATTCGTAACCTACCCTATAACAATTATTTAATTTATCAATAGTATCTTTTCTTTTTTCATAAAATGAATTAAATGGTAAATTGTAATTATTATATAAGGTGATAAATGAGTAAACTTATTAATTTAAACTCCTTTTAAGGAAATAAGGCAAAGAAAAGAGGATTAAAATAATTACTTTCACTGCGAGAAATGAGGCTAAATAATATTATACAGATACTTAATATTAAATATTATAATTAAATATTATTATAATTAAATAATATTATACAGTTACTTAATATTAAATATTATAATTAAACATTATTATTAAGTTACTTAATATTAAATAATATTACTATAATAAATATCATTATAATTAAATATTTTAATAATTAAATAATATTATAATAATTAAATAATATTTTAATGCAAACAGGTGTAGCTGATAAATGTCCCTACACCTGTTATTTATCTGTTGATTACAGGTGTTAAATTAACAGTAAAAAAAACAGCAAAAACAGGAGGTCAATTTCGGAGAAATGTTATATCCGAAAAAAAATAATCGAAAATCCAGTTTATAAATAAACAAAAGATTGTCTGTTGTTGTCCATTACGGTAAATATTGATGGTATTTTATAGGGAATGTCCGACGAAAGATGATAGACTGGAAGTGTTTTCAACTTTATGATAAACTATAGTTGTATTTTTTTTTAATTATCGGTTGAAAACTCACTACCGGTAGTTATAATTTCCCGGTGTAGTTAGATAGCGTCTTTACCTTACTAGGTTATATGGAGACTGAAAAGTGCTGAGTCATGCCTTGCATTAGAAAACTGCATTGAAAATATCTAATAGGCTCTTTTTTTTATAGCAGCTTTCTTTGCTATAAAGAAAAAAAGATATCAATAGTCATAGTGTAAGGGAGCAAATAAATAATTGCTTGGGTCTGATAGGTACCTACGGATCGAATGAACACCAAAAAATAAAGTTTGGATAAAAAAAATATTTAACAAATTGATCGATGATAAACAAAGCATAAAGATTTTAGAATTTTAGAGCGTCTAATTTTAGACACTGTCAGCGTCTAAAATTAGGCAGCAAAATAGAAATATTGGGACAATGTTATACACTCCCCCCCCCCCCCCCTCCCACTAGCAACATTATCTAATTTTAAGCCCCCTCCCCCCCTTCCCCCTCCAAAGAAAAAAAAATAGGTACACCCCGTGAGAATTGAGTGCGAAAACAACTTACAACCCAGCGACAAAATTATGAACTTTCCAAACAATTCACAGATGTGATGAGATAAAGAAACCACGTGGCACTGGGATACACGAGAAAAGAAACCACGTGGCACTGGGATACACGAGAAAAAGAAACAACGTGGCACTGGGATACACGAGAAAAATAAACAACGTGGCACTGGGATACACGAGAAAAAGAAACAACGTGGCACTGGGATACATGAGAAAAAGAAACCACGTGGCACTGGGATACACGAGAAAAAGAAACAACGTGGCACTGGGATACACGAGAAAAATAAACAACGTGGCACTGGGATACACGAGAAAAAGAAACAACGTGGCACTGGGATACACGAGAAAAAGAAACAACGTGGCACTGGGATACACGAGAAAAAGAAACCACGGGGCACTGGGATACACGAGAAAAATAAACCACGTGACACTTGGATACACGAGAAAAAGAAACCACGGGGTACTGGGATACACGAGAAAAATAAACCACGTGACACTTGGATACACGAGAAAAAGAAACCACGGGGCACTGGGATACACGAGAAAAATAAACCACGTGACACTTGGATACACGAGAAAAAGAAACCACGGGGCACTGGGATACACGAGAAAAATAAACCACGTGACACTTGGATACACGAGAAAAAGAAACCACGGGGTACTGGGATACACGAGAAAAATAAACCACGTGACACTTGGATACACGAGAAAAAGAAACCACGGGGTACTGGGATACACGAGAAAAATAAACCACGTGACACTTGGATACACGAGAAAAAGAAACCACGGGGCACTGGGATACACGAGAAAAATAAACCACGTGACACTTGGATACACGAGAAAAAGAAACCACGGGGCACTGGGATACACGAGAAAAATAAACCACGTGACACTTGGATACACGAGAAAAAGAAACCACGTGGCACTGGGATACACGAGAAATGATATAAAAGGAGATTCTAAAGAGTTACATAGTAAATACTAATGACAAATGGTAATTAATGTCAGATAAGTACAGCATAAATAACTAATAGTGTGGAACTCTGAGTTGTGAAGTATTGGTCACTTCATAACTCAGAGCCACTTCATATCTCTGGTGCACTAGATAGTTTTCTATGATATCATAGAAAACTATGGTCATTAAGGGATAACTATAATGTAATTCTTGACGTATATCATTTTCTATAATTAAAACATAGAAAAATACTTCATAACTCAGGTGCATTTCATAATTTAAGTCCTTCATACCTCGAGTAGTTCATAACCCAAAAGTTTCATAACTCGAGTGCTCCACAACTGAGGAGTTTTACTGTGATGAGAATTAAGAAGAAGAATGTTAATTACATTACAATAATACAACTAAAGGCCCAATGTTAATTGTAGCAGTGAATTAACATACTAAGAGTTAAGTGGAACAAAGTACATTAAGATTATTATTTATAATAGGGCTATAGATAAGGAGACACAGTAATTAAGAGGTAACAACAACAGTAGTTAGTACCAGACAGAACACTGTGCAAGGTAACAACTACAGTAGTTAGTACCAGACAGAACACTGTGCAAGGTAACAACTACAGTAGTTAGTACCAGACAGAACACTGTGCAAGGTAACAACAACAGTAGTTAGTACCAGAGAGAACACTGTGCAAGGTAACAACTACAGTAGTTAGTACCAGAGAGAACACTGTGCAAGGTAACAACAACAACAGTAGCTAGTACAGACAGAACACTGTGCAAGGTAACAACAACAGTAGTTAGTACCAGAGAGAACACTGTGCAAGGTAACAACTACAGTAGTTAGTACCAGACAGAACACTGTGCAAGGTAACAACTACAGTAGTTAGTACCAGAGAGAACACTGTGCAAGGTAACAACTACAGTAGTTAGTACCAGACAGAACACTGTGCAAGGTAACAACAACAGTAGTTAGTACCAGAGAGAACACTGTGCAAGGTAACAACTACAGTAGTTAGTACCAGACAGAACACTGTGCAAGGTAACAACAACAGTAGTTAGTACCAGAGAGAACACTGTGCAAGGTAACAACTACAGTAGTTAGTACCAGACAGAACACTGTGCAAGGTAACAACAACAGTAGTTAGTACCAGAGAGAACACTGTGCAAGGTAACAACTACAGTAGTTAGTACCAGAGAGAACACTGTGCAAGGTAACAACAACAGTAGTTAGTACCAGAGAGAACACTGTGCAAGGTAACAACTACAGTAGTTAGTACCAGACAGAACACTGTGCAAGGTAACAACTACAGTAGCTAGTACCAGAGAGAACACTGTGCAAGGTAACAACTACAGTAGTTAGTACCAGAGAGAACACTGTGCAAGGTAACAACTACAGTAGTTAGTACCAGAGAGAACACTGTGCAAGGTAACAACAACAACAGTAGCTAGTACAGACAGAACACTGTGCAAGGTAACAACAACAGTAGTTAGTACCAGAGAGAACACTGTGCAAGGTAACAACTACAGTAGTTAGTACCAGACAGAACACTGTGCAAGGTAACAACAACAGTAGTTAGTACCAGAGAGAACACTGTGCAAGGTAACAACTACAGTAGTTAGTACCAGAGAGAACACTGTGCAAGGTAACAACAACAACAGTAGCTAGTACAGACAGAACACTGTGCAAGGTAACAACAACAGTAGTTAGTACCAGAGAGAACACTGTGCAAGGTAACAACTACAGTAGTTAGTACCAGGCAGAACACTGTGCAAGGTAACAACAACAGTAGTTAGTACCAGAGAGAACACTGTGCAAGGTAACAACTACAGTAGTTAGTACCAGACAGAACACTGTGCAAGGTAACAACAACAGTAGTTAGTACCAGAGAGAACACTGTGCAAGGTAACAACTACAGTAGTTAGTACCAGACAGAACACTGTGCAAGGTAACAACAACAGTAGTTAGTACCAGAGAGAACACTGTGCAAGGTAACAACTACAGTAGTTAGTACCAGAGAGAACACTGTGCAAGGTAACAACAACAGTAGTTAGTACCAGAGAGAACACTGTGCAAGGTAACAACTACAGTAGTTAGTACCAGACAGAACACTGTGCAAGGTAACAACTACAGTAGCTAGTACCAGAGAGAACACTGTGCAAGGTAACAACTACAGTAGTTAGTACCAGAGAGAACACTGTGCAAGGTAACAACTACAGTAGTTAGTACCAGAGAGAACACTGTGCAAGGTAACAACTACAGTAGTTAGTACCAGAGAGAACACTGTGCAAGGTAACAACAACAGTAGCTAGTACCAGAGAGAACACTGTGCAAGGTAACAACAACAGTAGTTAGTACCAGAGAGAACACTGTGCAAGGTAACAACTACAGTAGCTAGTACCAGAGAGAACACTGTGCAAGGTAACAACAACAGTAGTTAGTACCAGAGAGAACACTGTGCAAGGTAACAACAACAGTATTTAGTACCAGAGAGAACACTGTGCAAGGTAACAACAAATTCACTAAAAGTTGACAACAAATTGACAAACTCAAACAGTTTGATCAAACAATTTTATTCTACGTGTCCAAAAGCTCTCATAATGTTTGTCACACTGTTTGACAAACATTGGTTATGATCTCAAGGTACACCAAATTATTTATATGTATTGCATCTGAATTGGTCAATTGTTACTCATTTGCATTATTCTTTGTCAGAAGAATTATAAATAATCACCTGAATAAGAAATTATACAATTACTTAATTTTCAATTCTACTGTTAGACAAACAGTTTACCAACATGTTGGAGAGACTCAGAAAAATGTTTGACAGTGTTTAAATCTAACGGTTTAACGAGTTTGACAAAGTGTTTGACAGTATGTACGGGGCATTAGACAAACAGTTTGACAGTGTGTACGGGGCATTAGACAAACAGTTTGACAGTGTGTACGGGGCATTAGACAAACAGTTTGACAGTGTGTACGGGGCATTAGACAAACAGTTTGACAGTGTGTACGGGGCATTAGACAGACAGTTTGACAGTGTGTACGGGGTATTAGACAAACAGTTTGACAGTGTGTACGGGGCATTAGACAAACAGTTTGACAGTGTGTACGGGGCATTAGACAAACAGTTTGACAGTGTGTACCGGGCATTAGACAAACAGTTTGACAGTGTGTACGGGGCATTAGACAAACAGTTTGACAGTGTGTACGGGGCATTAGACAAACAGTTTGACAGTGTGTACGGGGCATTAGACAAACAGTTTGACAGTGTGTACGGGGCATTAGACAAACAGTTTGACAGTGTGTACGGGGCATTAGACAAACAGTTTGACAGTGTGTACGGGGCAATAGACAAACAGTTTGACAGTGTGTACGGGGCAATAGACAAACAGTTTGACAGTGTGTACGGGGCATTAGACAAACAGTTTGACAGTGTGTACGGGGCAATAGACAAACAGTTTGACAGTGTGTACGGGGCATTAGACAAACAGTTTGACAGTGTGTACGGGGCATTAGACAAACAGTTTGACAGTGTGTACGGGGCAATAGACAAACAGTTTGACAGTGTGTACGGGGCAATAGACAGACAGTTTGACAGTGTGTACGGGGCATTAGACAAACAGTTTGACAGTGTGTACGGGGCAATAGACAAACAGTTTGACAGTGTGTACGGGGCATTAGACAAACAGTTTGACAGTGTGTACGAGCATACCTCGTTGTTTCTATCCATATAATTTGTGTAAGCTAATCGTTACCCAATCGAACAGATGATTTATTTGTGACTAGTGTGTTAGAACATCCTTTGTGAGATGACACTAGACATTCTAAATACCAGTCAACTAGTACCTCTCTCTCTCTACTAGACAAACTAGTACCGGAAGTTGTTATCGAAGCCAATATAGTGATGATATACAGATACATGAATTAGTATAGATTATAATAATTAGAGGGGTATGAACGTCTACTTTAAACAGTCAGGGTTATATCGCTGACGTCAAGGGGAAACTAAGTACAAGGGACTGGAAGAAGCAGTCAGAGAGGAGAGTGACTATGAATAAAGGCACTTACGTGGCTGTAACAATACTAATGGATGCAGAAAAGCTACTCTGTTAATGCAGTCAATTTACCAAGGAATGTGACGAAAAGGGACACAAGCACCGGTGGCTGCACTCACAGATGGAAGAGGGAAATGAAGAGGTGATAGTAAATGTAGCCTACGAGTCTACCTAACACAGAATCTAAGAGGAAAATGAAGAGGTGAGAGTAAATGAAGCCTACGAGTCTACCTAACACAAAATCTAAGAGGAAAATGAAGAGGTGATAGTAAATGAAGCCTACGAGTCTACCTAACACAAAATCTAAGAGGAAAATGAAGAGGTGATAGTAAATGAAGCCTACGAGTCTACCTAACACAAAATCTAAGACCTCGTAGTTGAAGAGCATAACCCTAGCGCTATCCTCTATAACTAAATACTAGTGGTAAAAAGGATAAACATGGTAAATAAGAAAAACCCAATCCAAATTACAACAGTTCCGGGCGAGAGGGTCGCCACCACCTCTTCTCTTCCATTCACCACAGACAGCTTCAGGATAGAGCCCCAGGTGGTGAATAAACAGTAAACAAAATACAAAATCAATCGTGTTATCTATTCCCCGGAAACGGAGACACGTCACGTGGATGATATGATAGCACATGTCAAAGAACTGGTAAAACTGAAGAGGTTAGAGAGGAACTGGTAAAACTAAGGAGGTTAGAAAGGAACTGGTAAAACTAAGGAGGTTAGAAAGGAACTGGTAAAACTGAAGAGGTTAGAGAGGAACTGGTATGTGAGTGGCCAGAAGCTGTAGGGTTTGACCCTCAAGCTACTAATAAAGTGATTGCAGATTAGTAAATAAAAGAAAATAGCTAGGGTATATTACGAATTATCGGTCAGTTTCACATCTTCGGTCGTATAAGAAAAAACGATATTATAATTGTTATTTTATTTTTATTGGTATCTATGATACCAGCATGTATCATGGATACAAATAAAAAATAAAAATTAAATAACAATATTAAAATATAGTTTTTTTCTTATATGACCGAAGATGTGAAACTGACCGATAATTCGTAATTTACCCTGATCATTATTAAATAGTATTTAATAATCATTTTAACTCAATTCATTGACTTCTTTCAAAGAGAAAGTCTTAGTATTTAAATATAATAAGACTGGTTGCTTTGTTTGGTAATTATTTTCGGTTAATATACACGTAATAAACAGAGTATCATAGAATAATGAATTGTGCGTAATTTGAAGAGCTTTCCAGCTTCCGGTGGTTTGAATTTATACATTGGAAAGTAAAGTGGGGCATCTTATATATTACATAATTATTAACTTATTTTATATCATTAATGTTATTTTGGATTAAATATGTTTTCATTAGTTATTTTTAATGGGTATAACTAAATAATATATTGTTAGAAATGGTGGTTGTTTTAACTCTTCACTGTGCACTTTATTTACAACTATTGGTGGTTGTTTTAACTCTTCACTATGCACTTTATTTACAACTATTGGTGGTTGTTTTAACTCTTCACTATGCACTTTATTTACAACTATTGGTGGTTGTTTTAACTCTTCACTGTGCACTTTATTTACAACTATTGGTGGTTGTTTTAACTCTTCACTATGCACTTTATTCACAACTATTGGTGGTTGTTTTAACTCTTCACTGTGCACTTTATTTACAACTATTGGTGGTTGTTTTAACTCTTCACTGTGCACTTTATTTACAACTATTGGTGGTTGTTTTAACTCTTCACTATGCACTTTATTTACAACTATTGGTGGTTGTTTTAACTCTTCACTGTGCACTTTATTTACAACTATTGGTGGTTGTTTTAACTCTTCACTATGCACTTTATTCACAACTATTGGTGGTTGTTTTAACTCTTCACTATGCACTTTATTTACAACTATTGGTGGTTGTTTTAACTCTTCACTGTGCACTTTATTCACAACTATTGGTGGTTGTTTTAACTCTTCACTGTGCACTTTATTTACAACTATTGGTGGTTGTTTTAACTCTTCACTGTGCACTTTATTTACAACTATTGGTGGTTGTTTTAACTCTTCACTGTACACTTTATTTACAACTATTGGTGGTTGTTTCAACTCTTCACTGTGCACTTTATTCACAACTTTTGGTGGTTGTTTTAACTCTTCACTGTGCACTTTATTCACAACTTTTGGTGGTTGTTTTAACTCTTCACTGTGCACTTTATTTACAACTATTGGTGGTTGTTTTAACTCTTCACTGTACACTTTATTTACAACTATTGGTGGTTGTTTCAACTCTTCACTGTGCACTTTATTTACAACTATTGGTGGTTGTTTTAACTCTTCTCTGTACACTTTATTTACAACTATTGGTGGTTGTTTCAACTCTTCACTGTGCACTTTATTTACAACTATTGGTGGTTGTTTTAACTCTTCACTATGCACTTTATTTACAACTATTGGTGGTTGTTTTAACTCTTCACTATGCACTTTATTTACAACTATTGGTGGTTGTTTTAACTCTTCACTATGCACTTTATTTACAACTATTGGTGGTTGTTTTAACTCTTCACTGTGCACTTTATTTACAACTATTGGTGGTTGTTTTAACTCTTCACTATGCACTTTATTTACAACTATTGGTGGTTGTTTTAACTCTTCACTATGCACTTTATTTACAACTATTGGTGGTTGTTTTAACTCTTCACTATGCACTTTATTTACAACTATTGGTGGTTGTTTTAACTCTTCACTGTGCACTTTATTTACAACTATTGGTGGTTGTTTTAACTCTTCACTATGCACTTTATTTACAACTATTGGTGGTTGTTTTAACTCTTCACTGTACACTTTATTTACAACTATTGGTGGTTGTTTTAACTCTTCACTGTACACTTCATTTACAACTATTGGTGGTTGTTTTACAAGAAGATAACTTTGCCAAAAAATGAAAAAAATAAACAATTAAAGGTCCCCTCCACTCTATTTTATTTCTCTATTCATTAGAACTAATGTTACTGATTATAAAACTGCAAACCATTTCAAAATAGGTTCTATAGTTTTATTGTAATATGTAATTTAAGTTATTCTAGTGATTTCACTTCTACCCTCAGAAATTCAAGCGAAGAAAAAGAATCCATTGCCGACAAATTCAAACAATAACTAAGCTTTTAGACAGATTATATATGGCTACCTATACCGGTACCTAAGTACCGTTACTCACGATCATGAAACCTAACTAGGTACGGTGAACCTACCTTTTTAATTTGTAAGATATACCTATTTATTTGAATTCTCACAGTGATATTATCATATTATGAAAATTCTTAAATATTATGTATTATCATATCTCATAAAATACATAAACCTAATAGTTAGGTTTTAGAATCCTATCCTAAGATAGAAAGGGTATACATTAAATTACTTCAATAATAAGTTATACTCCCAAAACTGAGGGAATTTGATGTTATTTGGTAACCAATCTTTCAAATTTCTCGCGTTAAAGTATGTTGTACAGGTTATCTAATTTACGGATTTGTCTCTTAATTGACGTTATTTCTAATTAAATTGCTCATAACTTTTTTATTTGAATGTACATTACAATATACTTTGTAGCAATGAATGCGTTTTGATATTAGATATCGAAATATTGACTTGAAATTTTCCAAGAGTAAGTAAATAGTCAGCTGTAAGGGATATCCTACCACCTAATTTTCTCCCGTACGAATAACATAGAAATATTTCGCCGATAATCTAAAACGGAACCCAACTCACTTCACTTTGGTGGCCGAAGCGAAAACTTTATCAATTTATTTTCTGTTAACTGTGATATGTTGTACAACCTTAGCTCTACACATTTAAAGTAATTCTAGAGAAATTATAATTGAGAACCTTTAAGTACGGAATCTGAATTTGAAGTAAAATTCTTTTATAAACATCAATATTTAAAAACTTACAAAATAAGGTACTAGGTACTCTTATTTTAAATCTTATTTATTTTAATAAGGATTTTATTTAATCGCCTATAAGATTTTTTATTTTAATTTAGTTATTTGTAAATTATAATGTTGTGAACTGAAAGCTATATACCATAAATAGGAAGTTAAGAATAACGGTTCTTATAAATAAAATAAATAGCAACATATTTATTCATTATTACTAAGCACATATTAACCATGTTATAAGCATTTAAATTGCTATTAAAATTATTATCATTATTATTTAACTATGGGAACATTTTCAAATAAACAAGATGACAAAGTGTCATCTTAAATAACGTTAAATAATTAAATTAAATTACATTAAATAATTAAGTTAAATTACATTAAATAATTAAATAGAATATTAAATAATTGAATTAATGCCATCAAACAAGAGGAACTAGCAATACTGCATTGATTTCTCACATCTAATGATGCAGCTACTGTCAAACTTTCATACCGTTTAAATGCTTCAAAATAACGGCAACAGATTTACCGTTAGTGTGAAAAACAGGTAAACCTGTACTGTAGAGTGAGACAAACCTGTACTGTACAGTGAGACAAACAGGTAAACCTGTACTGTACAGTGAGACAAACAGGTAAACCTGTACTGTAGAGTGAGACAAACAGGTAAACCTGTACTGTAGAGTGAGACAAACAGGTAAACCTGTACTGTACAGTGAGACAAACAGGTAAACCTTTACTGTACAGTGAGACAAACAGGTAAACCTGTACTGTAGAGTGAGACAAACAGGTAAACCTGTACTGTAGAGTGAGACAAACAGGTAAACCTGTACTGTACAGTGAGACAAACAGTTAAACCTGTACTGTAGAGTGAGACAAACAGTTAAAACTGTACTGTAGAGTGAGACAAACAGTTAAACCTGTACTGTAGAGTGAGACAAACAGGTAAACCTGTACTGTACAGTGAGACAAACAGGTAAACCTTTACTGTACAGTGAGACAAACAGGTAAACCTGTACTGTAGAGTGAGACAAACAGGTAAACCTGTACTGTAGAGTGAGACAAACAGGTAAACCTGTACTGTACAGTGAGACAAACAGTTAAACCTGTACTGTAGAGTGAGACAAACAGTTAAACCTGTACTGTAGAGTGAGACAAACAGTTAAACCTGTACTGTAGAGTGAGACAAACAGTTAAACCTGTACTGTAGAGTGAGACAAACAGTTAAAACTGTACTGTAGAGTGAGACAAACAGTTAAAACTGTACTGTAGAGTGAGACAAACAGTTAAAACTGTACTGTAGAGTGAGACAAACAGTTAAACCTGTACTGTAGAGTGAGACAAACAGTTAAAACTGTACTGTAGAGTGAGACAAACAGTTAAACCTGTACTGTAGAGTGAGACAAACAGTTAAAACTGTACTGTACAGTGAGACAAACAGTTAAACCTGTACTGTAGAGTGAGACAAACAGTTAAACCTGTACTGTAGAGTGAGACAAACAGTTAAACCTGTACTGTAGAGTGAGACAAACAGTTAAACCTGTACTGTAGAGTGAGACAAACAGTTAAAACTGTACTGTAGAGTGAGACAAACAGTTAAAACTGTACTGTAGAGTGAGACAAACAGGATAGGAGTTACAATGAGTTACATAATAAATTGATGAAATTCTATGATAATAATTAAAATAATAATGTTCCAACCAGTTCTAACATGTTCTAACGTGTTAGAACATGTTCTAACGTGTATAATACCAAATATGTGTTCACACTATTTTTCTAATCAATTAAAATCAATGTGAAAATAACATTGAATTAAAAAGCATTCAAAACAATCAAATAAATTATTTGATTTATTAATAGTTTCTTTAGTTCTAACAAATTAAAAATTAAAACTATATTAAACAACTAAACAGTTTGGTGACAATACTGTCAAGAAGTAAAAAATATTAGGAAAATTTGTTTCAACATTGTAACAATATTGTTACAATGTTGCCAACATTGTAACAACATTGTTACAAAATTGTTACAATGTTGTTACATGAATCTTTACCTCATCATTTTTCATCTTTTTTTTTTCATTCTCACTGCATATCTGACACAGTAAGCAAGTAACTACATAAATGATAATTCAATGATTCTACATTATGACATGGTACCGATACCTTCTAGAAAAGTAATAGACAGTTTATCGACTAGATTTAGAAAAATGAAGTAAATTGACTATAGGGAAATACAAGAAATAAAGAAAACAGTAAAGATAACCAGGGTGGAACGGTAAAGAAAAACAAACAAAAACTTGTGAAGTAAAGCAAAAAGAGATGAGTGAGCTATAGTGAGCTACAGTGTGATATAGTGTGAGCTATAGTGTGATATAGTGAGCTATAGTGAGCTATAGTGAGCTACAGTGTGATATAGTGTGAGCTATAGTGTGATATAGTGAGCTATAGTGAGCTATAGTGAGCTACAGTGTGATATAGTGTGAGCTATAGTGTGCTATAGTGAGATATAGTATTATATAGTGAGCTTTAGTGCTATATAGTGAGCTACAGTGTGAGCTACAGTGTGAGCTACAGTGTGAGCTACAGTGTGAGCTACAGTGTGAGCTACAGTGTGAGCTATAGTGTGAGCTACAGTGTGAGCTATAGTGTGAGCTACAGTGTGAGCTACAGTGTGAGCTATAGTGTGAGCTACAGTGTGAGCTACAGTGTGAGCTACAGTGTGAGCTACAGTGTGAGCTACAGTGTGAGCTATAGTGTGAGCTACAGTGTGAGCTACAGTGTGAGCTATAGTGTGAGCTACAGTGTGAGCTACAGTATGAGCTACAGTGTGAGCTACAGTGTGAGCTATAGTGTGAGCTACAGTGTGAGCTATAGTGTGAGCTACAGTGTGAGCTACAGTGTGAGCTACAGTGTGAGCTACAGTGTGAGCTACAGTGTGAGCTATAGTGTGAGCTACAGTGTGAGCTACAGTGTGAGCTATAGTGTGAGCTACAGTGTGAGCTACAGTATGAGCTACAGTGTGAGCTACAGTATGAGCTACAGTGTGAGCTACAGTGTGAGCTATAGTGTGAGCTACAGTGTGAGCTACAGTATGAGCTACAGTGTGAGCTACAGTGTGAGCTATAGTGTGAGCTACGGTGTGAGCTACAGTGTGAGCTACAGTATGAGCTACAGTGTGAGCTACAGTGTGAGCTATAGTGTGAGCTACAGTGTGAGCTACGGTGTGAGCTCATTTAAACACAGATTGTTTTCATTATTTGTATAATATACCAATATCCATATATTATAAACAGTAAAAAAAGTTGTAAACTGAAATGTTATGGTAAAAACGAAAATACATAAATCATATATACAACACTGCTTTATAATGATAAGCTATTCAACACAGCTAATAAGCTATTCAACACAGCTAATAAGCTATTCAACACAGCTAATAAGCTATTCAACACAGCTAATAAGCTATTCAACACAGCTAACAAGCTATTAAACACAGCTAATAAGCTATTCAACACAGCTAATAAGCTATTCAACACAGCTAATAAGCTATTCAACACAGCTAATAAGCTATTCAACACAGCTAATAAGCTATTCAACACAGCTAATAAGCTATTCAACACAGCTAACAAGCTATTCAACACAGCTAAAAAGCTATTCAACACAGCTAATAAGCTATTCAACACAGCTAAAAAGCTATTCAACACAGCTGATAAGCTATTCAACACAGCTGATAAGCTATTCAACACAGCTAATAAGCTATTCAACACAGCTAATAAGCTATTCAACACAGCTGATAAGCTATTCAACACAGCTGATAAGCTATTCAACACAGCTGATAAGCTATTCAACACAGCTGATAAGCTATTCAACACAGCTAAAAAGCTATTCAACACAGCTAATAAGCTATTCAACACAGCTGATAAGCTATTCAACACAGCTAATAAGCTATTCAACACAGCTGATAAGCTATTCAACACAGCTAATAAGCTATTCAACACAGCTGATAAGCTATTCAACACAGCTAATAAGCTATTCAACACAGCTAATAAGCTATTCAACACAGCTGATAAGCTATTCAACACAGCTAATAAGCTATTCAACACAGCTGATAAGCTATTCAACACAGCTAATAAGCTATTCAACACAGCTGATAAGCAGCGTATAGCTTTTCTGCAGCACCATCTCTCCCACCACCTGTTTATAGCATCTGCTATAGAGAGTAAAAGCAATATGCTCTATAGTAACCTAATTAGACGGTAGAGAGAGAGTGGTACAAGGGACTTCAGAGAGGAAGAAAGTGGAAGTGAGGGAGAAAAGCTACTGTATGTCAAGTACTGTTTGATAGGAAATGGTAATACTTTTGAATGGAAGAGGGAAATGAAGAGGTGATCTAGTCATGTCAAATTAAAGGCCCGTTTACACGCAACGATAAATTGAATCGTTTTATCGTAATGAAGAGGTTGTTGCAATTTATCAGTACGTGTAAACAGGTTATCGTAGCGATTTATAGGAGTTGGAATTGGATTGTGTGATTGGTGCCAGCAGGCTCAAATTTATAAAATCGTCACGATAAATTCGAATGTGTAAACAGGGTTTCAAGAAATCGAAAGCTATATATCAATATATATATAATGCATGAATGCAGACCATCATAATGTTTCTTCCATGACGGATAGTAAAGACTAAAAATGTTGGAGTAAAAATCGTTGCGTGTAAACACTGTCTCAATCATCTGATACATTGTAACGATCTCTGTACTCGCTACTATTCATCGTAGCGTGTGAACGGGCCGTAAGTAATCATGTAAGAGTAGGTAAGTACTCATGTAAGTACTTCTCACTCCTGTAAGTACTCATGTAAGTACTTCTCACTCCTGTAAGTAGTCATGTAAGTACTTCTCACTCATGTAAGTACTCATGTAAGTACTTCTCACTCCTGTAAGTACTCATGTAAGTACTTCTCACTCCTGTAAGTACTCATGTAAGTACTTCTCACTCCTGTAAGTACTCATGTAAGTACTTCTCACTCCTGTAAGTACTCATGTAAGTACTTCTCACTCCTGTAAGTACTCATGTAAGTACTTCTCACTCCTGTAAGTACTCATGTAAGTACTTCTCACTCCTGTAAGTACTCATGTAAGAACTTCTCACTCCTGTAAGTACTCATGTAAGAACTTCTCACTCCTGTAAGTACTCATGTAAGTACTTCTCACTCCTGTAAGTACTCATGTAAGAACTTCTCACTCCTGTAAGTACTCATGTAAGTACTTCTCACTCCTGTAAGTACTCATGTAAGTACTTCTCACTCCTGTAAGTACTCATGTAAGTACTTCTCACTCCTGTAAGTAGTCATGTAAGTACTTCTGTAAGTACAATCTCGATGGGAAGAAAGTAAAATAGAAAATCACTCGCTACTTCACTTTAGAAAAGAATAATATTGAGAGAAACTTAACATATCGCTCATAAATGTCAATAACGTCATAACTCATACATTGCTCATTAATTTCAATAACGTCATAACTCAAAAGTCGCTCATTAATTTCAATCATTTCAATATACGCAAAATATAAATGTATAACATAATGCATGTTCAATAAAGTATTTTAATTATGGATACTAACTATCACTTCTCTAATGTAC
This sequence comes from Caprella mutica, assembly GCA_947561585.1. NCBI lineage: Eukaryota > Metazoa > Arthropoda > Malacostraca > Amphipoda > Caprellidae > Caprella > Caprella mutica. Next base: position 537,073 of record CANNZV010000060.1, on the reverse strand, counting down.
TAATCAACCTACTGCACTAATCACTATAATCTCCACCTTCTATATTACCATATATTCTTCACTATATCTTTTATAGTAACCGTATGACCGGATATCTTGCCCCTTGCTTGACATCGTGCTGGCCATTGGCTTATTTTTATAAGTTAATAGACTATAAAATAAGTTTTACTGCGGCACATAGCGGTAAAAAACGCGTGAGAAGTGGTATAACAGTAGAACTCCTCTATAGTGAACTCCTCTATAGTGAACCATCCTGAATAGTAGAGTCCTCTATAGTGAACTTACCTAGGTAGTTAACATGTTTAGTTTAGTTTGCCACAAATGACTATAAGTTTTCTATGCATCTCTATATAGTAAATTAGTTCTAGTTCACTATATAGGAGTTCTATCAGTTTTTTTCGCGCCATTTGCCGATTTGCAGAATCTCGAGAATGCGCTGCACGATTTTAATCCTAAAATGCCGAGAGTGAGTTAACACTTTCATTTTATTTATTTCAAAACGAATACTATTATACGCTACCCCCCCCCCCCCCCTCTTGCCACGTCATCATTAAACAATCATAAAGTGTAGAGTACAACAAACTAGCGGATACAACAAACTACATTACAACCCAAGAAAGAAGAAAAGAAATAAATGACGATTAGTGTGAAACTCTCAAAATAAATGGCTATAATGTAGTTTGTTGTACCCGCTAGTTTGTTGTACTGCACACTGCACACTTCATGATTGTTTAATGGCAGAGGGGTTCGCTCGATATTAGGGAGTAAAAGGGAGTTAAAAAGCGCAGAGCATTTTCGAGATTGTACAAGTCGGCAAATGGCAGAGAACAGAAATAGTCCGCGATGCAAGTAGATCTCTTCAGGCAGCTCGTGTGACTCCATAATACTCTGCTAATGAGGTATAGTGTTGCCAACAAAATGCTAAATTGTTACTAAAAGCGTGGGAAACCTCTTAAAGGCCGTACACACGTAGGGTTTTTTCAGTCTTTCCACCATACTTTTTGCTAAGCTCCTCCTACTTTTTCCACGAGAATCTAAGAAAAAACGATATAATTGTTATTTATTTCAGTTGGTATCCATGATACCTGCAGGTATCATGGATACCAACTGAAATAAATAATTATTTTATTGTTTTTTCTTAGATTCTCGTGGAAAAAGTAGGAGGAGCTTAGCAAAAAGTCTGGTGGAAAGACTGAAAAAACCCTACGTGTGTACTTAAAAGGGTTGATATATTTTTTTAAATTTAAAACCTTTACTTTTTAGAACATTTATACGGATACAAACCAAATTGTTTGGTAACTTTTATAAATAGGAAGGTGTATATTCAAGAATTTAAAGGTCCTCTCCAGGCTCCGGGAAAAGAATGAGTTTATTACATAATATTATAGAACTAAGGTTTACGATCATTATTCTGCAAACTGCATACAATTCGGTTCGGTATATATTTTATTATTTGCTTTTGAAGTTTTTTAGTACTCTGTGAGCAACCATTGAGCGAATCACTAACTTGACGCTGAAGAAGAAGATTGTACACTCTTTGTTTTGATTTCAAATTTGAATTTTATAAACAAACCATGCGTTATTGGCCTTCGTATAAGATATTAATTGTTTTCTGATGTATATGAACGTTTCTACAAAAAGTTTATCCAATTTTATACCTTCACACGAATATCAAATGAATTTATTAAACCTAATACCTAGTTGACAATTAAAACAAATGGTGTACATTCTTCTTCTTCAGACTGAAAATTAGTAAGTCGGAAGTAAAATAGGTTTTGTAAAGTTTTGATTATAAAAATCTTTAAAAGCATATAAAATTGAAAAGATGCTATCAAATTCGATGCGGTTTGCAGCAAAATGATAAGAAAAATTAGCCTCGACGATTATAGCAATAAAAAAATTGCATGGAGGAGACCTTAAGAGATGCACATTTGGTTAGGTAGCCCAGATCACTCCGCCCAATTATCAGTGATGGAACTATGTTGTGTGGCGGAGTGAAATGAGTCACTGTGGAGCGGTCATTGTATTAGCAGCTCTTGCAATGGGTTCGGATTGTTTTGTTCTCTTTAACTTGCAGGGTTTTTTTTTAAATCTTCAGCTTTATGTTAATGAATTGTAAGAAATATTAAAAGTTTGCAGAGTGATCATTCTCTTCATACTCTTCACTCTCTCCCCTCTTCCCCTTCACTCTCTCCCTTCTTCCCCTTCACTCTCTTCCCCTTCACCACGTGTCTGTTTGTGCTTTGTTTGTTTTTGTGTTAGTAGAATTAAGCAGGATGTTAGTAAATGGAGACACAGTCTGTGCTTAGAAACGTGATGATGTGAGGTCTGGTAGAACACTGTGCATAGGGGTACACTGTGCAGTGCACCGAGTGCATAGGGGTACACTATTTAGTGCACCGAGTGCATAGGGGTGCACTATTTAGTGCAAAGCGTGCACTATACAATCTAACTGATACACTGTACCAGGTACACTGAACAGCGCACCAGGTGCCTTATACACCATAAAGTGCAATAGGTACACTGTACATTGCACCGGGTACACTACACAGTGCACCATTTGTACCTAGTTACCCCTTCTTTTCTAGTTGCTGTTTGTTTTCCCTTTTCACTTTAATTACAAATAACAGCAAACAGTATCAGCTGTTAGTAGAGTAAACAGGAGACTTAAACAGGAGACTTAAACAGGAGACTTTAACAGGAGACTTAAACAGGAGACTTTAACAGGAGACTTTAACAGGAGACTTAAACAGGAGACTTAAACAGGAGACTTTAACAGGAGACTTTAACAGGAGACTTTAACAGGAGACTTTAACAGGAGACTTTAACAGGAGACTTTAACAGGAGACTTTAACAGGAGACTTTAACAGGAGACTTTAACAGGAGACTTTAACAGGAGACTTTAACAGGAGACTTTAACAACCTAGCTATATTGGGAGAAGTAGTCTACAGTTTAGACTTTAGATTTAAAAGGTATCCTGAAGCTGTCTGTGGTGAATGGAAGAGAAGAGGGGTGGCATCCCTTGGGCTTCGAACTGTTGTAATTTGGATTATGTATTACTTTTCATCATTTTTTAACGCTACTTGCAGTTTTAGAGGATAGCGCTAGAGTTATGCTCTTCAACTACGAGGTCTTAGATTTTGTGTTAGGTAGGCTCGTAGGCTTCATTTACTATCACCTCTTCATTTTCCTCTTAGATTTTTGTGTTAGGTAGACTCGCAGGCTTCATTAACTATCACCTCTTCATTTTCCTCTTAGATTTTTGTATTAGGTAGACTCGTAGGCTACATTTACTATCACCTCTTCATTTTCCTCTTCCATCCATGAGTGCGGTCACCGGTGTTTGTGTCCCTTTTCGTCACATTCCTTGGTAAGTGACTGTATTCACGAAGTAGCTTTTCTGCATCTAAGAGCTTTGTTACTGACTGTTGGTAGATAACTTTGTTCATTGAGCCACTTTTCGTTCTGACTGCTTCTTCCAGTCCCTTGTATTTAATTTCCTTTTGACGTCAAAAATGGCCTTTGGTTTTTTTTTGTCTTTATTTTATAAAGAGATTTTTATAATGAAAACTCTACAATAGCCGTTTTACTTCAGTCTGTAGACAAAGAATGTACACCATATGTTTTGAATGTCAACCAGGAAGGTATAATCAATCCAATATTTATTATTCCTGTAAAGGTATAAAATTGAAGAAACTTATTATTAATATGTTTAGATACTTCAAGTCATAATTCACAGACTAACCGAAAGCAGGCCGACAACGCATTGTTTGTTTATAAAATTCAAATTTGAAATCAAAACAAAGAGTGTACAATCTTCTTCTTCAGCGTCAGGTTAGTGATTCGCTCGATTGTTGCTCACAGAGTATTAAAAAACTTTAAAAGCAAATAATAAAATATTTACTGAACCGAATTGTATGCGGTTTGCAGAATAATGATCGTAAACCTTAGTTCTATAATATTATTTGATAATCTTTAATTTTCTCTGAGCCTGGAGAGTACCTTTAATAATAAATCAGCCTATGTACACTTAATATTAGATTTAGTATAAGCTCTTTCTTCCGTTTGCCACCAATCTGTGACCCATTTTACCACCCATTCTGTGGTAAAATATTAACTAATGACCCCATTCATCTTCAGTAAAACTTTTAACAGGCATCTTTGAGTGTAAAATCGGAAACTGAATTGGAATTCGTAGTGTTTCCTTTTGCTGCTATAATTCCTTTTCTTTCACTTTTATGAAGTAAATAAAGTGGTAACCCGTTACTGCATTGTGTGCCCTATGTGGTACAGGGGGGAGACCCTTTTTGAGATTAGACTTTCCCGCATTTTCGCACTTAATTTACAATGATGATAGATTAATAATGAAAAGGAAAAAAAATTTGTTGAAATTCAAATTTTATAATTAATAATTTAACTGATTATGATTTGATAAAAACATATTGAACAAAAAGTTAAACAACCACCATTTGTTGTTTAAGTTACGTAGGTTTAAAACAACCACCATTTGTTGTTTTAGTTGCTTAGGTTTAAAACAACCACCATTTGTTGTTTAAGTTACGTAGGTTTAAAACAACCATCATTTGTTGTTTTAATTGCTTAGGTTTAAAACAACCACCATTTGTTGTTTAGTTACGTAGGTTCAAAACAACCACCATTTGTTGTTTTAGTTGCCTAGGTTCAAAACAACCACCATTTGTTGTTTTAGTTGCCTAGGTTCAAAACAACCACCATTTGTTGTTTTAGTTGCCTAGGTTCAAAACAACCACCATTTGTTGTTTAGTTACGTAGGTTCAAAACAACCACCATTTGTTGTTTAGTTACGTAGGTTCAAAACAACCACCATTTGTTGTTTAGTTACGTAGGTTCAAAACAACCACCATTTGTTGTTTAGTTACGTAGGTTCAAAACAACCACCATTTGTTGTTTAGTTACGTAGGTTCAAAACAACCACCCTTTGTTGTTTAGTTACGTAGGTTCAAATTAATGTTTCTGTTGACAGTCTGAGAAAAAATGTCAACTTACGTTAGTTTAATGACGGTAATGTTCTGGATATCTAAGATATCTAGGGTGATAGATAGATATCTAGGGTGATAGATATCTAGGGTGATAGATATCTAGGGTGATAGATATCTAGGGTGATAGATATCTAGGGTGATAGATAGATATCTAGGGTGATAGATAGATATCTAGGGTGATAGATAGATATCTAGGGTGATAGATAGATATCTAGGGTGATAGATATCTAGGGTGATAGATATCTAGGGTGATAGATATCTAGGGTGATAGATAGATATCTAGGGTGATAGATAGATATCTAGGGTGATAGATAGATATCTAGGGTGATAGATAGATATCTAGGGTGATAGATAGATATCTAGGGTGATAGATAGATATCTAGGGTGATAGATATCTAGGGTGATAGATATCTAGGGTGATAGATATCTAGGGTGATAGATATCTAGGGTGATGGATATCTAGGGTGATAGATATCTTAGATAGAGTCTCTTATATTATCTAGAAAGATATGGTAAGTTGTAGGTAATATTTTGAGATAAGATTTGATTTAGCATTTAAAATAATTATATTTCTGTAAATGTTCTTTGTCAACAATACTGGTTTAACTAACATTTGATGACTTGCACAAACGTTAGAAAAAAAACACAAACGTTCAATCAGTCCCACAAACGTTCAATCAGTCCCACAAACGTTCAATCAGTCCCACAAACGTTCAATCAGTCCCACAAACGTTCAATCAGTCCCACAAACGTTCAATCAGTCCCAAAACGTTCAATCAGTCCCACAAACGTTCAATCAGTCCCACAAACGTTCAACCATCCCCACAAACGTTCAATCAGTCCCACAAACGTTCAATCAGTCCCACAAACGTTCAACCATCCCCACAAACGTTCAATCAGTCTTTAGTCAGTCATAAAATGGCCGTTCATCGCAAGCTAAAGAAAATCTGCTCACTATAGAGGCTATATCCTAACTCATTCACTGTAAAGGAGTTCTACTATATCTACTACTAATATCGTCACAACCCCTACCCCCGGGGTGCAAAATCCCCCCTCCCCTCAATGGGGGGTGGGGGATGTGTACCTAGTTGCCCCCCGTTTCCCGGATGCCCAAACTGTTAAGGCGTAACTTTTTCAACTGCAGTTGCCGTACAGTCGCGCCAGTAGCTTCTATCTCGTCACTGACGGTACAAACAGCTTTACAAAATAGTCTGAATAGTTGTAGTTTGTCTCTTCAAGTTCTATAGCAGAACAGTTAGTGACAAGTAGGTCAGTTTATTAAATAAATGCCTTTTGTGAGGTTCATTAGCAGTGCCTCAAAGGGCTTTGGCCTTCACACTGTTTGTTTCTTCGCTCCAATGATTAGACATTATCATCTGATGGCATTTAGAAAAGCTGATATTGAATATTGTCTCTTTGCAGGCATTTTATAATTAGGTACCTAATTAAATAAATAATAGAATAATTTTTATTTTTTTGAAAATTGAAAAAAATTATTTTTCAAAATGTTTTATTCTTTAAAATTACCAGTCAACATTAAATACCAGTTCAGAAAAAAATGTTTACTATGTTAAATACTACCTAATAAATATAAATAATTACATTTAATTACACAATAATGATGCTTATTTTTATGATAATTTCAATAGAAATATTCCATTTTAGATATTTTGTGTAATTCGCTACACATACAATCTACTTATTAAATATTTGTAATTTAACTAAATGCTAATGGGGTTAATTTTGAGTTATCGGACAGTTCCACAATATCGATAACATAAGAAAAAAGTATATAAAAGTTAAATAATAATAATAATTTTTTTCTTATATGATCGGCAATGTGTCACTGTCCTATAACTCGTAATTTACCCCACTTGAAATAACAATGCCAAGTACTTTATTTCATTTGTTCCGATAATAACAATCAGAGGTACTTTACTCAACTGCCAAATAAATCAATTGGTACATTGATGGCAATGAGGGTGACCATTGACCCGTAAACTTGGTCAATTGACCCGTACTGTGACTTTTAAGTTACGAATTATCGGTAATTTCTACATTTTCGAACATATAAGAAAAGTATATTAATTAACATCGATATCAATTAAAATAGAATAAAAAATATTTTTTCTAATTATCACTCGGGAACGTGAACTAGGAAGGGGGTATTTGGATCGGTTCCTAGTTCACGTCCCTAAATGAAAGAGGAACGTGAACTAGGATTTTTTTTTCATTCATAATAATGTATGTTTATGAATGTATTAATTGGGAATTAAAATGGCAAATGAAATAAATAAAGTTACATTTTTCTATTGAAATAATTTTTGCTATTTTTAGTTCATTAATTTTTTATATTGGACTGAATATCGTTCATTAATTTCTATTACGGCATATCTCGAAAATTTTCATTTTCATAAATTACAATATTGGCAAAATTCAAAAAAATCACTTGACGGGTTTGAATTTTTGTCATCAGTTCAAATTGATGACAACATCATGCATAGAATTTAAATGAACTTTTCTTAAATAAAAAGAGTTAGTAAACAATAACATAATGGTAAAGATTCGTAATTTCTGAACAAGATGGTGTACGCGACATAAAATTAGCAATTTTAGATTTATGACGTTATTGAAATTAATGAGCGATTTCATCAAGTAATTATGATTGAGAATTCATTAACTTAGGTTAACCATTATGTAGTAAACACTAACTAGTGACATGTCTACCCTATACAGGTAAACCCTGGTACAGTAGGAGAGTTTCAAGGCTAGGCAATTAAGGCTAAATAAAAGGAACAAATCACCAACTACGCCCCAACATCTGACGAGTAACTCACGTGACTTTACTCATAGTGTTATGGGCATAGTGAAGTCTCTTGGTGAGTTACATGGATGGGAGTAATAAAATGATGGTGAAGGCAGTCAATTGTTTGGCATTTTAAAATGTCAAACTCTACTGAATTAATCATAGTATCTAAATAGGAATGAAGATATGAATAGTCAAGACGACAAATGGTTAATATTCTGCAGTTTTTACTGTGTAGTAAATAATGTTCAACTGTGTTCTGTAGGTGTTCAACTGTGTTCTGTAGGTGTTCAACTGTGTTCTGTGGGTGTTCAACTGTGTTCTGTAGGTGTTCAACTGTGTTCTGTAGGTGTTCAACTGTGTTCTGTAGGTGTTCAACTGTGTTCTGTAGGTGTTCAACTGTGTTCTGTAGGTGTTCAACTGTGTTCTGTAGGTGTTCAACTGTGTTCTGTAGGTGTTCAACTGTGTTCTGTAGGTGTTCAACTGTGTTCTGTAGGTGTTCAACTGTGTTCTGTAGGTGTTCAACTGTGTTCTGTAGGTGTTCAACTGTGTTCTGTAGGTGTTCAACTGTGTTCTGTAGGTGTTCAACTGTGTTCTGTAGGTGTTCAACTGTGTTCTGTAGGTGTTCAACTGTGTTCTGTAGGTGTTCAACTGTGTTCTGTAGGTGTTCAACTGTGTTCTGTAGGTGTTCAACTGTGTTCTGTAGGTGTTCAACTGTGTTCTGTAGGTGTTCAACTGTGTTCTGTAGGTGTTCAACTGTGTTCTGTAGGTGTTCAACTGTGTTCTGTAGGTGTTCAACTGTGTTCTGTAGGTGTTCAACAGTGTTCTGTAGGTGTTCAACAGTGTTCTGTAGGTGTTCAACTGTGTTCTGTAGGTGTTCAACTGTGTTCTGTAGGTGTTCAACTGTGTTCTGTAGGTGTTCAACAGTGTTCTGTAGGTGTTCAACAGTGTTCTGTAGGTGTTCGACTGTGTTCTGTAGGTGTTCAACAGTGTTCTGTAGGTGTTCAACCAATTGTGCCAATACTTAGTCAATGTAGTAAATTTTATAATGACTATATATACCCACCTACTACCCAAATACCCACATCATTACCCAAATAGCCACATCATTACCCAAATACCCACATCATTACCCCTGAGGCAGGGTTGTTTCACAACAAGTTGTTCCATTACAACACAGTAGCTACATACAACATCTACACACACAGTAAAAAAGGTAGAACAAATTAGTTCCCATCAACCTGTGCAAACTAGACACAGTTCTTTTTATCCCATTACGAAAGTACCAACTGAAATATTTAAAGAAATATTTCTTTCGATGAGAACATTAATAGTTATTTTTAATGTGTTGAACCCTCTCCTTCCTGCTGTGCCATACTGTTCGCAAAATGGATTGGAATTTGTGGAACAAAATAAAGAATTAGCTAGAGAAAATATAATGAAGAATTATTTTCATTGAGTAAGAAGTTAATAAATGTCAAGTATAAAATGCGAAGAAAAAATATATTAGTTAGATGCTGCAAAAGTCGAAGTGGAAATAATCTTTTAAATTGAAATATCGAAACTTAGATAATAAATAAATTGAAATATCTAAAGTTAGATAATAAATAAATTGAAATATATAAACTTAGATAATTAATAAATTGAAATATCTCTGAGCTGATTTAATAAATAGATTGTACTGCAAAAAGTAAGAGTGATGACATTGCCTGGGGTAGTGTGCGTAACAACTGGAACGACACATGGGCACTGGAACGACATTGGAACGAAACATGGGCACTGGAACGACACATGGACATTGGAACGACACATGGGCACTGGAACGACATTGGAACGAAACATGGGCACTGGAACGACACATGGGCAGTGGAACGACACATGGGCACTGGAACGACACATGGGCACTGGAACGACACATGGGCACTGGAACGACATTGGAACGACACATGGGCACTGGAACGACATTGGAACGACACATGGGCACTGGAACGACATTGGAACGACACATGGGCAGTGGAACGACATTTGAACGACACATGGGCACTGGAACGACATTGGAACGACACATGGGCACTGGAACGACATTGGAACGACACATGGGCACTGGAACGACACATGGGCAGTGGAACGACATTTGATGACTAACGTTGAAATAGTTTTTGCGGTAAAAGATACATTTGACGATTTATCCATCCTACTTCTTACCCCTTCACTACTAAAGATTTTATAGTTAGTATTTAACATGCTATTGCATTTCTTTGGTCTCATCACAGAGGGTCAAAGCAGGTAGAAATTAAAATTCTACCAACTTGACACAATCAAAATGATAGGAGTGGAGGGTCAAACACTTTAAATTGTTCCTCAAGACGTAAGAAAAAAAAGGCATAAAAAGTAGAATGATACCAAAGTAATTATGATTAGTGGTCCCTATAGAAGGTGGTAGAAATGATATGACTATCAAAAAAAAGAGAATTAATGCCCCGTATACACCTAGGCAAACTGGTAAAAACTAGAGGTTGGAGATGTGAAACATGTGGTGAATTGTTTGTCAAACAGTACAATCGAAAACTAAGTTATTGTGAAGTTTTATATATAGGTGATTATTTTTAATTCTTCTGACTTACAATAATGCATAGGATTAATTTAAATGAAAAGCTTAAAGTTAATTTTCTGTACCTAGATATCATAGTCAATGTTTGTAAAACAGTTTGTTAAAATATTTGTTAAAAAAATATTTTAACAAAATCTTAGTTAATTTTTTTTTTGACAAAATCTTTGTTAATTTTTTTTTGACAAAATCTTTGTTAATTTTTTTTTACACAATCTTTGTTAATTTTTTTTTACACAATCTTTGTTAATTTTTTTTTACACAATCTTTGTTAATTTTTTTTTACACAATCTTTGTTAATTTTTTTTTGACAAAATCTTTGTTAATTTTTTTTTGACAAAATCTTTGTTAATTTTTTTTTGACAAAATCTTTGTTAATTTTTTTTTGACAAAATCTTTGTTAAATTTTTTTAACAAAATCTTTGTTAATCAAATTTTTTCGACACAATCTTTGTTAAATAATTTTTTTTTTTGACAAAATCTTTAGTTAAACTGTTTATTAATCAGTTTTACGCAGTGTTTGACAGTGTGACATTTACTCACCTGTACAGGTATATCATCAGCTTATATTAGGTATATCAGGTAAAGAAGGTTCACTCCCTATTTAAACTATCATCACTTTTAAGTCACTAATTAGACACCAAAGTCAAAGATTAATATAAATAATAAATTTCAGAAAGATTTTCTACAATTCGGAGAACTGAAAAGAAATGGACATTTTATTAATTTAGAGCATATTTTCTATGTATTAACGTTGCAGATGATATTTTTATTGAACGGGGGAGAATATTTACATTATGTGTAAAACATTTATATAATAAAAAAAAATAATAAAAAAAATTTAATTTTCTATTAATATATTAATTTTTATTACTAAGTAATTAAATTTTTATATTTAATTTCGTAACCAAGATAGCGTTTTAATAATAGAGACCCGCTTCACGCTTGCGTTTTACAACACCGCGGGAAAAAAACGCGTCGTTTTGTGTTTCAGCGATAAAAAAAATTTGAATTTTCCTTTCAAGATAAAAAAACCGCAAGTGTTATTTTAAGAAGAGCTTCTTTCCCGCGGTTTTAAAAACGCAAATGTGAATCTGGGCTAATGGCATGCTATGACATCTAATTAGCTTCGATAAGGTCCAATGGCGGCGATAAATCATCTTACGGCGCTAAACTTTAGGTGAAATCTAAAGCAGAATAATCGGAAACACTAAAATAGTTAATAAACGGAATAAAGATTTGATGAAGAAGAAGGAGAAGAAAGTGAGGAAGGTAGGTAGGTACAAATCCAACAGTTAAGAAAATATCGATGACAATTAAGTACAAGGGACTCGAAGAAGCAGTCAGAAAAAAAAGTGACTCCATGAACAAAGTCACCTACCACCAGTTAGTGACAATGCTCATAGAGACAGAAAAGCTACTCCGTGAATTTAAAATTAGATATTTCTATATTTTATTTTAATTAATTAATAGTAACGGTGATCGATGTAATCAGTGCCATATTTCGATATTCAGCAAGAAAGTGAAGAAGCGTGAAGGACTAGTTACACTAATTAGTATTTGCACTAGGCATACACCTAGTGCGAAATAAACATAGTAATTATTAACAACATACTAGTTTGTTGCCTATGTAACAAGTGAATGTTGCACAACAAAAATGTCACTGAGCTAAAGTAAGTTACGCATTACCGTACAGTTACGTATTACCGTACAGTTACGCATTAACGTACAGTTACGTATTACCGTACAGTTACGCATTAACGTACAGTTACGCATTAACGTACAGTTACGTATTACCGTACAGTTACGTATCATCGTACAGTTACGCATTCCCGTACAGTTACACATTCCTGTACAGTTACGCATTCCCGTACAGTTACACATTCCCGTACAGTTACACATTCCTGTACAGTTACGCATTCCCGTACAGTTACGCATTAACGTACAGTTACGCATTCCCGTACAGTTACGCATTACCGTACAGTTACGTTTTCCCGTACAGTTACGTTTTCCCGTACAGTTACGTTTTCCCGTACAGTTACGTTTTCCCGTACAGTTACGTTTTCCCGTACAGTTACGTTTTCCCGTACAGTTACGCATTCCAGTACAGTTACGTTTTCCCGTACAGTTACGTTTTCCCGTACAGTTACGTTTTCCCGTACAGTTACGTTTTCCCGTACAGTTACGTTTTCCCGTACAGTTACGTTTTCCCGTACAGTTACGTTTTCCCGTACAGTTACGTTTTCCCGTACAGTTACGTTTTCCCGTACAGTTACGTTTTCCCGTACAGTTACGCATTCCCGTACAGTTACGCATTCCCGTACAGTTACGCATTCCCGTACAGTTACGCATTCCCGTACAGTTACGCATTCCCGTACAGTTACGCATTCCCGTACAGTTACGCATTCACGTACAGTTACGTATTCCCGTACAGTTACGTTATCCCGTACAGTTACGCATTCCAGTACAGTTACGTTTTTCCGTACAGTTACGCATTCCCGTACAGTTACGTTTTCCCGTACAGTTACGTTTTCCCGTACAGTTACGCATTCCCATACAGTTACGTTTTCCCGTACAGTTACGCATTCCCGTACAGTTACGCATTCCCGTACAGTTACGTATTCCCGTACAGTTACGTATTCCCGTACAGTTACGTATTCCCGTACAGTTACGTTTTCCCGTACAGTTACGTATTCCCGTACAGTTACGCATTCCCGTACAGTTACGTATTCCCGTACAGTTACGTATTCCCGTACAGTTACGTTTTCCCGTATATCTCACTCACTGGTTAATTCGTGATAAAACCGTATCTTTTGCAGGATTCGGGAAAAGTGTTGGGTACTTGAAAAACTGAATGAACCAAATCGCCACCAAAATATACACTCATATTGTAAGTGAAAAATGTGCGAAGTTGCGTATCGGACGGTATTACGTAACTAACCCTACTTAGTGAATGTTTAAAATGAATCTGTTAGTTCGAAAAATAAAAGATAGATATGGACAGTTTCAAGAATGGATGCAGAAAAGCTACTTCGTGGTCAAACATTCCTACAACCAAAAGAAAATATTTACCGATATAGGTACTACAGGAGAGGAAAATGAAGAGGTATTAGTATAACAGAACTAGGGTAAGTAACGAATTATCGCACAGTTCCACATTTCCGATCATGTAGGAAAATAAAGAAATAAATTTAATTTATTATTTTAACTCATTATTTCGATTTAATTACGTATATTTTAAATTAATATAAAATTAATATTAATTAACTAAAAAACGAGTTATAATATTAAGTCAAATTAACGAAATACAATACGAATAACTGAATAAGAATTACAAAATTAAATAAAAAGGAAACAAAATAATGAGCACATGACTGCAGGATAGCTACTCAGTGTTGTTGAAATCTCTCCTATGTTGATTTCGGGATTTTAAAACACTAAACTTTTATAGAACTAAAAAGGTAGGTAGTAATTTATTTTATAATAACTAAAAATAAGTGAACATATAATAAATTAAGTATTTAAAACACATAAAAAAAGTAGAAACTGTATTGCCGATTGAAATCAGTAACCGTACAAATAATATGAAAATCAAGTAATTAATTTAAAAATAATAAAATTTATAGCTGAATTATTTTAAAATAAAGTAACTTCAGGTAAATAATTGTTTAAGTTTGGTAAAATAGTTATTTAATTTCTAAATCCTAATTTCTCCGGAACCAAATATTAGGTAAAAAAACTATTTAAAAAATAGTTTTAATTCACGGTATATTATTAAATCCATGGTAAATTAAACTTTTTTTATAATACTATTCTCATTTCTCCACCACAGCACTGAACAAGAACGTATTTTTCCACTGAAGAAACGAGGAGAAACAATAGACACACACCAACTCTCACGACAGCCAAAGCAACAGTGAGAGATGAGACCTAAACTACGGATAATTGGGAGGGAAAATGCAGGATACAGTAACATGAAGGGTATGGTAACTAGAAGATGACGCAAAAATATGACGTCACATTTTTTGTTTGTGACCCAGAGGCACATAATAGGTACCTCGTATTTGCATGTTAATATCGAGAAGTTTAAATTCATTTTATAAGGGTTTTGTGTGATAAATAGTAAAAGTATCGATTGAACCTAGAATTTGCATTATGGATATAATTCAGGTTTGTTTATATTGTTCTCTTCTTTTACTTACCTAAAAGAAATAGGGTTTTGAACATATACTACCTAGGAGCCTGAACCAGTGTTAGTTAGCTAGTTCCTAATCCTATGAATAACAATTAAGAAATGGAATAATGGAAATACAATTTAACCAATGCCTAGTTAGTAATTGAAAAGAAAAAAACTAAATTCAGTAGTGATTAAGTTTAAGTAGGTAGTCCCATGTTTCAAAGTGTGGTCAGAGTCGCCGGTCTACTGGAGACTTTCCAAGAAAAATGTAAGTAAAATATCTAAATACTAAAAGTTTGATCTCTGGATATTCTTCTAATATTAATACAATTATGGGCAAAAAAATTGAACCATAAGTCCTTAACGATTGAAATTGAACTAGTTATTAACCACAAAGCATATTATTCACGTAGCAATCAATTCAAATTAAGATTTTCATGTCACAGCGCGGTCACGTCAAAATGATTTCGATAAGCTTATTACCATACCCTATATAATATAGTCATTATGTCCTGGGAAAATGCACCTGATAATTGAGAGGGAAAATGCACCTGACAGTTCATAAGGGAAATAATAATATAAAATAATTTAAAATACACATCGTCAAAATATATGTTACGTCGTAACAAATGAGAATTAGCAAAAAAAAAAAATAGAAAAGAAATCTATATAATTGAGTATTCATAAATAAATTTAATTTGGTTTATTGTATAAAGAAAGTTGAAGTAAATTAATCTGCCCCATTTTTCAATTAATTAGGTATTTCTATTTTAATTAGAACACGAAAAGGCGGGTCATGAATTCCACTCACCTACAGACCATTCACGTAGCAAATGAATGTAAATGAGTGAAACATGACCTGCAAATGTAAATGAATTGATGTAAATACTTTGCAGCTAAAGAAATCTAGGTACTGTCCACAGACTAAAAACCTAACACTCTAACTAGCATATTGTATATAATGTTATAAGGGTTGTGGCAATATGCTTTTAAAATCATAGATCCCGAAAATATTATAGATTGAGTTAAATGAAGAGTATTGAATCGTTCTAAACCAACAATTTATAGTATTCGATAGCATTTAATTTAGTCTGATATTCTTAAGATCTATGATTATAAAAGTATATTGTCACAACCCTAGTTTTTACATTTTTAATAATAAAAAAACTAAGTTAAATGAAACTGCCCTTTATTCATTCACTGCTAACTGTTGTCTGTTAGTTTTGTGTTTAGAGTTTTGTTCGTGACTCCCAGTGGTCACTGGTAACGCTAGTGCTTTGACCCTAGTGACCCTAGTCCGTTACCCGCCAGAAATGGGACTAAATGTGTACCGGAACTTCCCCAATTCGGTAGAACTTCTTTAACGTTCCATGGGAACGCCCTACTTTTCACACAAACTCTTATTTTCAGTTATAAATAATATCTAAAAAACAGTACCTAGTTCAGTTATATACTTATATAGTACATTAACATAAATAATACATAAGAACAGTACCTAGCTACCTAGTTCAGTAATATAGTACACAAATAGTACATAAGAGCAGTACCTAGCTACCTAGTTCAGTAATATAGTACACAAATAGTACATAAGAGCAGTACCTAGCTACCTAGTTCAGTAATATAGTACACAAATAATACATAAGAGCAGTACCTAGCTACCTAGTTCAGTAATATAGTACACAAATAATACATATGAGCAGTACCTAGCTACCTAGTTCAGTAATATAGTACACAAATAATACATATGAGCAGTACCTAGCTACCTAGTTCAGTAATATAGTACACAAATAATACATAAGAGCAGTACCTAGCTACCTAGTTCAGTAATATAGTACACAAATAATACATAAAAGCAGTGCCTAGCTACCTAGTTCAGTAATATAGTACACAAATAATACATATGAGCAGTACCTAGCTACCTAGTTCAGTAATATAGTACACAAATAATACATAAGAGCAGTACCTAGCTACCTAGATATAGTACACAAATAGTACATAAGAGCAGTGCCTAGCTAGTAACCACCTAATTTCATCATGCATGATTTTAAAAGACACCTAGATTATACTAATTTAAGAAAAGTATAAAACTTTTAGGCTTTATTGGAAAATTAAGTTAGATAAAAAAAGGCATAATGATTGAATTAAATTTAATCAGTTATACTTCAGGTAGGTAGTATAGGGTTTACTTGGAGATAATTGCTAATGAGATGCTATGTTGACGTGAATAGGTAGGTACAGTATACAGGAAATAAAACAATTTGTCTGAAACTCGGAATTGATTCATGAAAATCTTATTTTATTATCAATAACAATTTAAGTTCAATAATGCACATTCTATAAAATTAAATACCCAAGCTTTTCACGTTTGTTTTACTATCTTAAATGTACAAGTATAAATTATGCTGTCGCTAAAAGTATATAAATAGGAGCACTAATCGAGAAATATGCCTTTTTTTTTAAATGTAGGTATATTGAATTTTTTTATCAATTATTTAGCCCTCTAGCGGGAATGTTACGAACTAAAGTCAACAAACTGTAATTTCAGTTTTTCCTAGAATGGTAAAACGTAAACAAACCACTTATTAAGTGAGCAAGTGAATTTATTTATAAAATTACTTCTACTTATTATTCTTTACACCTGTATTTATTGTAACTGGACCTTTAAGAAAATCTTACTTAAATTTAGTTAATTCCGCTTATAAGGACTAGCCGTTACAATCGCTTATTCGGCCAAATAAAATCGAAAAAGATGTTTTTAATGAATGTTAATTACGCATGGATTTACTAGGGTCAGTTACCAGGTTAAATTGACCATGTATTTAAATAGTTTCAACGTGAAGAGGGAAATAATTTAAATTAGTAGAGATTTAGCTACGTCTGATTAAAATCAATTTAATCATTTATTAAATTAATTTTGTATATTTAGTAAACAATCAAAGAAATTGATTCCCAATGAAGAATTAAGGAAAGAAGTCAATTTAATTTTAATAGGTTCTTGACTATTCCGAAAACTTGTCCAGTATTTTCGGCTTTTCCACCTTTTAGCTATGGCGTAAGACTTGCCTTGTAATTAAAATTAAGTTTCAATGAATGTACTGCATTTATATGTGGTTACCTCACTCGCATTTGGCCTGTAACTTTTTTATTTGGGCAGCTATGAAGTTTAAACTTATATGATGTTTGAACTACATTAATACCGATAATATCCTGTGAAAATATCGTCTAATAATTGAGATTTGAATTAATAAAGATCATTTTTATTTCATGAAAATTGTATGCTAACTGTAACATTTCCGGCTTTTAGAATTGTGTTATGTAGATTTATGATCCGCTATGGTTCTGTTTTGTTAACTTTATGATTGTTTAATGACCTGGCAGGGGGGTTCGGGGGGTGGCACGCCCCCCGATATACATATATCAGTATATTTATCTGACATAAACTACAAATGTACCTATGGCACCCGATCGGGTGTCTCAGGTACACTATTTTTCAAAGTTTGTTTTGCTTATTACTAATTCAAATTTCAATTAATTTACAATATTTTCACAGGATATTATCGGTATTAGTATATTTCAAACATCATATAAGTTAAAACTTCATAGCTGCCCAAATAAAAAAGTTAGAGGCCAAATGTACCTGTGACACCCGAATGCATGTGAGGTAACCACATCAGAGCGCAGTAGGGGAGGGTGGTCATCAATGGGACACTGGGAACAATGGGACATGCTGAATAACTTTTTTATTTGAGGGTAATTTGTATCAAAATCTTATTGGTAAATTAGGCATACTTCAGTGCATTCACTCGCATTGCATGCAGCGGTTGGGGTGCAGTCAGCCGAGTGTAAAAGCGAAAACGTGTTTTAGAGGTGGGAAAACTAAATTTTTCGTACTTTGTTTCAATTGTTATAAATTTGTTAATTTAACATATAATGCTTACGGCATTTTTACATAATATTAAGTAATATATAAAATATGATCATATGAAAGGATTGCCTTTATACTTTTGTAGTTGAGCTGCTATACCCACATGTTTTCAAAATGGCGTCATGGTGATCATTGGGACAGAAAATTTGGTACACATTGGGACAGTGCCATATTGTCAACCAAACTGTCTAGTTACTCCATATGTATCAATAAATATCTATTTTTGATACAATAACGTGAACTGTAGCTTCAGGGATTCTTGTAGAAACAGAGCTTCCAGCTGAAGGGGGACTTTCGACCATGTTCAAGGGCTTTAGCAATCTGAGGTCATCACAAAGCACTGCATAGAAAACAAATTTAACTAATAAAAGAAAAAGACGCAGCATGATTGCAACAGATACACCAGAGATAGAAGAGCTTTTTACTGGTGCAACTAAGGATATGGCCTTCGAAATCACTTCATAAAGTATCCGCCGTAGATGGCCAGTGAACTATTGTTCTTGGTCTGGTATAGAACTCTTAATTTAACTGATCCATTCGTATGAAGAACTTAAATCTCTACCGAAAACGTTGGAAATGAAGGTTTATGAACTTGTAGAATTTGATTCGATTTCTAAAACGTATTCTGTTGGCCAAAAGCATGAAAAAGATAAATACGAAATATTGATGTTAGGCGAAGATTCGAGTGCAATGAGCTTAATTTTACAAATGTTCCTGACATGGCATCGGTGAGGCTAGAGGACATTAAACTGATATTATATGAACCAACTGAGTGTGGGACAACATGAAGAGATAATTCGAACTTGAAATTTGACCATAACCTCAACAATATACAAGTTTGATAAACTGTACCATCGTTCACCAGGGCATGTCCTATTGTTCACCAGTGCTGTTATACAATGGGACAATTTTTATTTAATTTTTTTCTAGTCAACAGAATATGTGATAGCATTCGAGTTAGTTTCATATTATAAAGAAATATCTATATTACACATGGATTTTTTATTTTTTATACTTTGCCCATAGTAAATGAAATATCAATCTTTCTGTGTTTTTTGTCCCATTGATGACCATCCTCCCCTAACAATTACATTTAGTCTTCGTGCATTCCTCCACAAGCTAACAAAGATAAAGGCAGGGTAAGGTACGAGTTATTGGATAGTTCTACATTTCCTTAAATAAAAAAAGTAATATATATCTCGCTTTCTCAATAGGTATCCATGATTACCTTCGCAAATTTGCGGAAGGTTACATTATACCTGGCATTTATTTATCATCTTATTCGCATAACTCAAAAAGAGTTCAACCAAATTGACTGAAATTTGGTGAAACGATTGGTCAATGTCCAGTGATCTTCTGGTAGAATTTTGAGAGAGACCTGGTCAAAGGTCAAGGCCATGGTAATTTATAACTCAAAAAGTATGGACTTGGTGTGGTGATTGTTCAATATACAGGAACCATTTTGTTAGGTTTTGGGAGCAATCGAGTCAAAGGTCAGAGATCAAGGTCATGGCCATATATAACTAAATAACTCCAAAAGTATTCAATCAAATTGTCTGAAATTTGATGGGACGATTGGCCAATGTGCAGGAACGATCTGGTAGAATTTTGGGAGCGATCCGGTCAAAGGTAAAGATCATTTATAACTCATTTGACCCTGATAACATTGCACTATCGAATCAACGTCGGTATACGTTGGCAAAGTAAAGGCACGATCGGGCATTGGCACGCCAATGCTATTGCACACTGGGACAATGCAATGAAAACTAGATTGGGCCGACTGTTGCCAAACAGCACTGGCCCAATGAAGGAAAAATCCAGTGAATTTTTGATGTACCAGTATATTTATTATATGGTCTACCGGTTCAATTTTGCAGTTGTCGCCAGACAATCAGAGAAAATAGGTACAATCGATCTCTTAACTTTAATCACACCAAATTGCCGTCAATTAAGTATATATTTGAAATTGTAGCCGTTTCTGGCAACTTAGTATAAATAGGCCCGTTATCCTATCAATTTAACACTATATTTATTTCCTTAATAAGAATGAGCATGGTCGCTAGTTTATTTACATATTTAGTATGAAGTTTTTTTTTCGTTTGAAATAATTATTCACATTGAAAATTATACTTTCTATTTAATTTTAAACAGAAATATTATTATTTGGTTAAAATAACGTAAGAAAAATAATATAGATTGGAGTTTGAATTACTAACTGTTCTATTTTTTCCTGACTTCGATCTGTAAAATTTATTTGTAGGACAGTTAGTACATTGTTAGAAGTATTTTCTGTCCTCACGTGTTCTTTATAGCGTAACTTAATTAGTACACCTGTATATAAAAATAGTACTGACCGTAGACATGCATGGCATCGGCAACGTTAGGTATTGCCGGTACCAATAAGTCGTTTATACGTGGTTATACTGTTCAGGGCCGTTGGACATCCGTGAGGTGGGCCGACGTCGGGCCTTCGCTGGCCCAATACACAGAGACCGGCATGACAGCGTTGGCCCAGTTTCGTTCTGAATTGGGCCAACGTTGGCCCAACATTGTAATGTTTACTGGGAAACCATATTTCATGGAACTTTTGGTCATTATCCAGTTTCAGGGGCCGGGTAATGTAAGTAATAACTGGTAATTAATTGGTATTGATGATAATGACCCGTTATTTTTAACAGACGCGGATCATATAGTATAGATTGGTATTTCGAGTAGGGTAAGTTCCGAGTAATCGGACAGTTCCACATTTTCGATCACATGTCCAAGAAAAATACAATCATTTTATTTATTTTACACTTTTTCTAATATGATCGGCAATGTGTAACTGTACAATAACTTGGTACTCACTCCTTGACTAAACATTTTAGGTTCAAATTAAACATGATCTCAAAAATAGTTTATTACAATGACAGTACAATCACTATAGAAATAAATTACACACAATAATCAATGGGGAAATTAATTACAATACAAAATACTTAGGGTAAGTTACGAATTATCGCACACTTCTACATTAGCGATAATATCATAAGTGTATAATAAATCTTACACACTCACATGATCGGCAATGTGAAACTGTGCAATAACTCGAAACTTATACTAAATATGGAAAATTTCAACCCTACCTAATTGCAGTGGATTTAGCTAATGCTCGTGTCTGCATTTGAGCTACTCCGTGCATTGGAGTAGTAAGAGAGAGAAGGTAATTAACAATAAGCTAGTAATACTGGGGTAAGTGTCAAATTATCGGACACTTCCACATTTTCGGGCAGAGAGAGAAAAAAATATTATTAAACTTTAACATAAAACTATAATAATAATTTTATTTTAATTGGTATCCATGATACCCACAGGTACCATGGATACCAATTAAAATAATTATCATACAGTTTATAAAAGTTAAATAATATTAATTTTTTCTTTGTCCGAAGATGTGGAAGTGTCCGATAATTTGACACTTACCCCATAGATAAGAGAGATAACAATAAACAGTAACTTAGTGAGTGGTAGAAAATGAGTTTGGGGTAAGTTCCACATTATCGAACGGTTCCACATTATCGAGCATGAAAAAATAGGTTTATTTTATTTTTTATATTAAATTTTTTTTTTATGATCGATAATATGAAACCGTTCGATAACTCGTAATTTACCCTATTAGATGATATATTTTATGAGAATTAACTCACAATGACTCAGCAAATTTATGGTCAAAAAATCTAAAAAGCAATAAATATATAAATAGGTTTTAGATTTTAGGGACGAATTAAGATGTTTTACCCCTTTAGGTAATGAAAGGTATTTCTAATAACAAATTTAATAGTTCCTTATTAAAATCTACAAATAAATGTATATATATACAAAAAAAAAATCAAATAATATATACCTTCACCAAGCGGGTCCTAACCCCATTCCAAACATTTATTTCTATTATTCGAAATTATAGTATTACAAATAAATTATTAAAGCGACAGATAAATTAAATAGGATTTATTTTCTACAAGATATTTTTCATGTTAAGCATTAATTGAAATTTTGAAAAAAATTAGCTTGACTGCCCCTTTCAATAACTAGGTACTATACAGTTAGCTCCCCACCATCCGAATACGGTACTGCCTAGTTACTAAATTAGGCAAAATAGAACTTAAACTGTATGTTTGCTGGCCACTTGAATACCCATTGCAAAAAATAACTAAAACACTTAAAACTAAAAGATAAAATATGAAATAGTAACAAGAAGAATAAGTCTAAATTGGCAAAAGGAAATTAAATACAAGGGACTGGAAGAAGCAGTCAGAAAGGAAAGTGGCTCCATGAACAAAGTCACCTACCACCAGTCGCTGACAATGGTCATGGATGCAGAAAAGCTACTCCGTGAATGCAGTCACTTACCAAGGAATGTGACGAAAAGGGACACAAGCACCAGTGACTGAAAACACGGATGGAAGAGGAAAATGAAGAGGTGATAGTAAAATTGTAAATGAATGATAATAAAAATGAAAATACATAATCCAATTTACAACAGTTCGATGCCCAAAGCACGCCACCCACCCCCCTTCTCTTCCATTCACCGCAGACAGCTTCAGAGCCTCTAGTTACTAGTAATCTATTACCAATAATTACCTATTACCTTTGTAAGATGGTTATTACTCTGTATTGCAACGTTATATGAGAACCACCTGTATTCTATTTGAGTAACTGGTAAAAAAGAAAACAAAAACACAGTGAACTCCTCTATAGTGAACTACACCATCCAGATTACTACAGTTCTGACTCCTGAGTAATGAAGTAGCCTGTATAGTGAACATATTTTGTGAAGTCTGCCATAAAATGGCCATCTGTTTTCTGTGCATCTTTTGACTCCTCTATAGTGAAGTATAATCTATATTGTAACCTAGTTGTAGTTCACTATAGAGGAGTTCTACCAGTAGCTACAACTTCTCTATAGTAAAGTCCTGTATAGTGAACCATCCTGATTGGAAGACTCCTGAGTAATGAAACACCCTGTATAATGATTTTGTGATCACTTGATTCCTCTATAGTGAAGTGAGCTCTCTATAGTTCACTATAGAGGAGTTCTACTGTAGTTACTAATAAAAAAACAAAAAATTTATATATGTACACACAAAAAAAAATCAAATTAACCAAAACGAACCTAAAAAACTAAAGTAACAATCATTTGTGAGATGAATTGATAGAAAAATCACAGGACACATTTAACACTAATGACGTAATACATAGCTATGTACAAAATGAGACACTGAGTAGCTTTTCTGCACCATCTAGTAAATTCGTTGCTCTTGAGTTTAAGAATATCCAACACTTTTAAAATTAGAACTTAAAGACTTAGAGGGAACAAATAGAGAGAACTAGAACTGAGTAAGACCATCAGTTAGAACTGAGCAACACCTTCAGTTAGAACTGAGCAACACCTTCAGTTAGAACTGAGCAACACCTTCAGTTAGAACTGACCAACACCTTCAGTTAGAACTGACCAACACCTTCAGTTAGAACTGAGCAACACCTTCAGTTAGAACTGAGCAACACCTTCAGTTAGAACTGAGCAACACCTTCAGTTAGAACTGAGCAACACCTTCAGTTAGAACTGAGCAACACCTTCAGTTAGAACTGAGCAACACCTTCAGTTAGAACTGAGCAACACTTTCAGTTAGAACTGAGAAACACCTTCAGTAAGAACAACTATAACTGCGCATCTCCCCACTATAACTGCGCACGTCTCCCCACTATAACTGCTCATCTCCCCACTATAACTGCTCATCTCCCCACTATAACTGCGCATCTCCCCACTATAACTGCGCATCTCCCCACTATAACTGCGCACGTCTCCCCACTATAACTGCGCACGTCTCCCCACTATAACTGCGCACGTCTCCCCACTATAACTGCGCACGTCTCCCCACTATAACTGCGCATCTCCCCACTATAACTGCTCATCTCCCCACTATAACTTCGCATCTGCCCACTATAACTTCGCATCTGCCCACTATAATTGCTCATCTCCCCACTATAACTGCGCATCTCCCCACTATAACTGCTCATCTCCCCACAATAACTGCGCACATCTCCCCACTATAACTGCGCACATCTTCCCACTATAACTGCGCACATCTCCCCACTATAACTGCGCACATCTCCCCACTATAACTGCGCATCTCCCTACTATAACTGCTCATATGCCCACTATAACTGGACATCTCTCCACTATAACTGCTCATCTCCCCATTATAACTGCGCATCTGCCCACTATAACTGCGCATCTGCCCACTATAATTGCTCATCTCCCCACTATAACTGCGCATCTCCCCACTATAACTGCTCATCTCCCCACAATAACTGCGCACATCTCCCCACAATAACTGCGCACATCTTCCCACTATAACTGCGCACATCTCCCCACTATAACTGCGCATCTCCCCACTATAACTGCTCATATGCCCACTATAACTGGACATCTCTCCACTATAACTGCTCATCTCCCCACTATAACTGCGCATCTGCCCACTATAACTGGACATCAGCGTAAAGTGGACACTGGCCAGTCTCCACCATATCGTCAGCTTTGTAGGAAGGGTAGAGTGCATTCTGTCGGGTCCGTTTGTTCATACCTGTAACAAATATAAACACTTTAGAAATTTTAATTTAAAGAGTAAATTTCACTACTTCATAACTAGGGTCGAGACAATAGGCTTTATTAATCACAGAGAATATTATAGACGGAGAAAATTAAAGAGTATTGAATGGTTCTACACCAGCGGTATATAGTATTCGATACCATTTCATTTCGTCTGTGATATTCTTAAGATATATGATTTATAAAACATATTGTCACAACCCTGTTTATAATTTGAATAATAAACATACATCATTGTGACACATTCTAGAAATTATGCATCTTAATATAATGTAATAAAGAAATTAGGGTTAAATGGATAAATAGTCAGTTGTACCGCTAGATGGCGTTGCTACAGATTTGGTGACAAATATTATGAACACAAACGTGACAAACGCACGCACGGAGATTGACGTTTTCACCGCTAGATGGCGTACTTATATAATTTAACTTTGGTAAACTATTCAGTAACATTCTCTAATAAATTAATTCACATTTCAGTCAGAGTATAAGAGATATAATTTGGTAGATGTCATACCTTTACTGTAGCCATCCCAATGGTTGCCAGCGATACCGATGATATCGTCAGGTTCTAGGGTCATTTGACCACTTCCAGGTCTGGGTGTGTGCCCAAAGCGTACCCTCTGATTGTGGGCACTCTGCCCCCCATAGTAGAAAATGTCGTCCAGGGAGTAGAAGTTACTGGAAGGGTCTGGATGAATAGTTTGCATGATTTCGTACGCAATTCGGCAAACCTGAAAAAAGGTACTTTGTTATCGGACGCTTTCACATCTTCGATCATGGAAGATAAAGTATATAATAATTGAAATGATAAGGAAGAATGTTAGGATATATTTATATCTTATATCACTGTGGAACTACCTATCACTTGTGATGAGAAGGTACACACTAGGTAGTACCTATCACTTACTTGTGATGAGAAGGTACACACTAGGTAGTACCTATCACTTACTTGTGATGAGAAGGTACACACTAGGTAGTACCTATCACTTACTTGTGATGAGAAGGTACACACTAGGTAGTACCTATCACTTACTTGTGATGAGAAGGTACACACTAGGTAGTACCTATCACTTACTTGTGATGAGAAGGTACACACTAGGTAGTCAGTTAGCGACAGGAAGTGTATATCAGAGATGATGCCTTTAAGGGATGAGTCTGTGTAGCGTGTGGCCACTGCAGCTGTCTTCGCCACGTCGGAGTCACCCAACACTTCGTAATGAGGGTATCTGCAACACGGGACACGCTGGTAATTAAGGGGTTTCGATGTTTCAGAACGAAAGTCCATATCGCCCAAAACAAAAGAAAATCAAAAATAAGGGTCTGGAAGAAGCAGTCAGAAAGAAAATCACACTCTGAAATAAGTCGTGAAGAAATAAAAGTTTCAATGATGGGTTTTATGATAGTCAGGGAAAGACTTAGAATTCTTGTGGTCAGTTGAGGTGTATGAGAATTAGTTGGACCACTCAAAGTATGGACGGGGTTGTAGCTCATTAGTGAGTTACGGTTAAGATGCTTAGACTATATGAAGGCCTAGAAATGTAAGGCAGGAAGTCAGTTGTTCAGTAACGTAGGAGTCGGTGGTTAGTAACTTAGAATTAAGGATGGATTCAGCACTAGGACTGACTTCAGGCCCATATCAGGCCACCAGTCCATTTCACTATCAGCACTATTTACTGTAAGCAAATTAATCAGACTCTCTAACATATTGTGTCTCCATCATTTGCTAATATTCTTTGCTCAAGAATAAGAAATACAATAACCCCCTATAAATTGAATGTTCAATATCATCCACCCGTCAACTTAACCAAATTAGTATAAACATCTAACTGGATCAGCAATGATGTAACTTGTAACCAAGTATATTAACTTACAAGATATGCTACGTCTTGATACGAGTTTTAGACTCTTCTTCGCATAAACAAATATGCACATACGAACACACTCATGTGACCCTGCAATATTAGATTACATACTCTATATACTATACTAACTACTCTTTCATGGCATCTGTACACAAGTAACTATTTAACCCGTTGCATACCTTGGTGTTAGGACTTACTCTTTTCTAGCGTCTGATATCACAGAGGGGTCATCACTAGCAATGTACACCCTCCTGACGACATCAGGCTCAGTGAGAGCTCTCTGCAGGAAGTACTCCTCTACGTGCTTCATGTACTCTGATAGCGAGTGAAAGGCTGCCTCCGTACCGACCTGAGACACGGTGGTAGGTAAGGTTACAACTACAGTAAGTAGCTAAGTACTAGCTACGATATAAATCAAGTAAATCAAAGTCAGTATATATATTTATCCAAGGTCCTCTTTTAAGATATATTTTAAAGGTAGCTATAGGCTAAGTTACGATTTATCGAACAGTCGCAAAACTTCGATCATACAAGAAAATTGACGAGTTACAAAAATTATTTCTACGATCGATAATTTGGTACATAACTTACCAAAATTAAAGTAGGTATAATATAGTATATGTCATTCCTAGGCTACAATCTGCAATGCTAAATCAGCACCGTGGTCTTTTTCTCACCTTGTCAGTTCTCCTGACGTGCACACCCACTATCGGTCTCTGAAAGCCAAGCATTTTGCTCCTCTCATCCAGCATGTGGCGTATCTTTGGCTGGGGCCGCATGATGAACTTAACCAGCTGACCAATCCACCAAGCAGAGGGGTTGCTGCTCAGTCTGAAACAGATAGGGTTACGGTAACTAGTTTGCAGTGTGTTGGTAACTAGGGTGAACATAGAGGCTACATCCGAACTCGTTAAATATGTTACAGGGTAACCACTCAATTACCGTATGCTCACAGTTGCCGTACAAGGGGAGTAAGTAACCAATATGAATGTTGACAATTTTACCTAACCCATCATGTAGCTATACAATAATACGTGAATATTTTATAGACAATTAGCTATCACCTAGGTAGCACTCTCACCTAGGTAGCACTCTCACCTAGGTAGCACTCTCACCTAGGTAGTACTTTCTCACCTAGTTAGTCTACTCTCTCACCTAGTTAGTCTACTCTCTCACCTAGTTAGTCTACTCTCTCACCTAGGTAGTCTACTCTCTCACCTAGGTAGTCTACTCTCTCACCTAGGTAGTCTACTCTCTCACCTAGGTAGTCTACTCTCTCACCTAGGTAGTCTACTCTCTCACCTAGGTAGTCTACTCTCTCACCTAGGTAGTCTACTCTCTCACCTAGGTAGTCTACTCTCTCACCTAGGTAGTCTACTCTCTCACCTAGGTAGTCTACTCTCTCACCTAGGTAGTCTACTCTCTCACCTCGGTAGTCTACTCTCTCACCTCGGTAGTCTACTCTCTCACCTAGGTAGTCTACTCTCTCACCTAGGTAGTCTACTCTCTCACCTAGGTAGTCTACTCTCTCACCTAGGTAGTCTACTCTCTCACCTAGTTAGTCTACTCTCTCACCTAGTTAGTCTATTCTCTCACCTAGATAGTCTACTTTCTCACCTAGTTAGTCTACTCTCTCACCTAGGTAGTCTACTTTCTCACCTAGTTAGTCTACTCTCTCACCTAGGTAGTCTACTCTCTCACCTAGGTAGTCTACTCTCTCACCTAGGTAGTCTACTCTCTCACCTAGTTAGTCTATTCTCTCACCGAGATAGTCTATTCTCTCACCTAGATAGTCTACTTTCTCACCTAGATAGTCTACTCTCTCACCTAGGTAGTCTACTCTCTCACCTAGGTAGTCTACTCTCTCACCTAGGTAGTCTACTCTCTCACCTAGGTAGTCTACTCTCTCACCTAGGTAGTCTACTCTCTCACCTAGGTAGTCTACTCTCTCACCTAGGTAGTCTACTCTCTCACCTAGGTAGTCTACTCTCTCACCTAGGTAGTCTACTCTCTCACCTAGGTAGTCTACTCTCTCACCTAGATAGTCTACTCTCTCACCTAGATAGTCTACTCTCTCACCTAGATAGTCTACTCTCTCACCTAGGTAGTCTACCCTCTCACCTAGGTAGTCTACTCTCTCACCTAGATAGTCTACTCTCTCACCTAGATAGTCTACTCTCTCACCTAGGTAGTCTACCCTCTCACCTAGGTAGTCTACTCTCTCACCTAGATAGTCTACTCTCTCACCTAGATAGTCTACTCTCTCACCTAGGTAGTCTACTCTCTCACCTAGGTAGTCTACTCTCTCACCTAGATAGTCTACTCTCTCACCTAGATAGTCTACTCTCTCACCTAGATAGTCTACTCTCTCACCTAGATAGTCTACTCTCTCACCTAGGTAGTCTACCCTCTCACCTAGGTAGTCTACTCTCTCACCTAGATATCCTATGTGCCAAATCTGCAGGTACGGCAGGAGGAAGGTAGTCAGGTCTGTATGAGAGTGTGTCTATGATGGGTAGGTCCACGATGTGACTACTGTTGGTACCTGCAAATGGAGAAAAAACAGATAATTAGTACCTAGTAATAACTATTAGCTAGCTAACACCTAGAAATAGTACCTAGTAGCTAACACCTAGAAATAGTACCTAGTAGCTAACACCTAGTAATAGCACCTAGTAGCTAACACCTAGAAATAGCACCTAGTTTCATGAGTGAGGAAGTAAACTCTTAGGCACCTTTCACACAGGCGTTTTTCTCAATGAATATGGTGCGTGAAAAAACGCTACGACTGAATAAACGCATGTGTTTTCTATGTCCAATTCATGCTGTATTTTTGTAGAAAAAAAACGTCCCGTGTGAAATAAGCCTTAAAGTTTAAAACTTAATGCGAAAATAGAGGAAAAAAGAAACCTTAGGCCTAGCTGTTTCACACGAGGCGTTTTTTTTTCAACAGAAATGCAGCATGAAAAATGCCCAATCTAAGTGTACATACAAAACACATACGTTTATTCCGGGGTAGCATTTTTCATGCAGCATATTAAAAAACGGCCGTGTGAAAGGGGCACATCAAAAATAGTTACTAGCCAGCTGGTGGTTATGTTTGACAGCTGCACTCACCAGGCCAGTGTACAGGCCAGCCACCAGACGCTTCAGTACAGGAGTCACTGAGAGGCAGGAAGACATCCTCCCAACCTGCCTTGTTGTACCTCCAGCCTGTAGGGGGAAAGAAATGGTAGAGAACGTGCTACAATATCCAGACATCGGACTTGTTGGTATAAAAAGATGGAAAAAAGTCTACGGTAATGAAAAGCAGTAATAGGGTTCAAGTTGGAAGACTTAGTTGCCTTTGATCAACCTAGGGTAGGTAGGTAGGTAAAAGGCTCAATTACGGAATGCTTTTTGTTTAATACAGTGAACTCTCCTGTGTTATGAAATACTTGAGTTATGATGTCATTTCTATGTTTAAATTATAACAAACGATTGTCAAGAATTTCGTCATAGTTATACCTCAATGACCATAGTTTTCTATGATTTTACTCATAGAAAACTATCTAGTGCACTCGAGTTATGAAGTGGCTCTGAGTTATATAGGAACCAATACTTCATAACTCAGGAGTTTCACTGTACCTTGTAATAAAATGTTTCTTTATGCCTATCTAACTACACTCATTGGGCAGTAGAAACTGGTAACTACTCAATGAATGTATTATGACAGTCATAAACAATCATATTTTATAATAGCTAGTGCTATTTGGAAATGTTCCATCCGGTAGCTAATTAGTGTAAAAAAGAATTTGGTAATTGGTTCTTTGCCCTACCTATAAGAAGTAGCTATTATCATCTTGCTTTTAATTAGAAAAGTTCGTCTTTAAAAAAAAACTGATGACCATTATCTAATTTATATTTCTTGTAAATATCGTCTTTAAACTTAATGACCATTATCTTATTTAGTTATCTTTAGAATATCTTTAAAAATAACACCCATTTCCTGATTTATCTGAAAGTATTTATTTCTCATTTCCCCACCTTTGCTCTTCAGGATGAGTGTCCTCCTAGAGCCATAAGCCATAACCAAACAGTACACCACGTGGTGAATCTGACAGCCAAAACCACAGCCCTTGTTGAGGTTGCAGATGAGCTTCTTAGCAGCGGTGCAGTCCCTGGGGTTCTGCAGGGCGTGCAGTCTGGCCTGCACCAATGCACTCAGACTCTGCGCCTCCTTCTCCCTCCACACGCCTGAAAATGGAGGGAAGAAATATTTATAGGGGTGAATAATGTACCATAAAATTATTTTCAATCTATCCAACCTGCATAAGTTACGACGAAAACCAAATTACTAAAGGTTACTCATAAAATATTTTCTATACCCAGAATAAAACCGAGACATGTCCCACAATTATTCGATTGTCATGATTATGAGACGTAATAAGAGCGAGACATGTAGCTACCACGCTTCTTCGAAGGTCATAAGTGTGAACCGTAATAAGAGCGATATGAGTCCCACACTTATTAGATTGTGGTAAGTCTGAGAATTAATAAGAGCGAGACATGTATCACGCTTATTCCAATGTCATAAGTCTGAGATTTGATAGAGCGGGACATGTATCACGCTTATTCCAATGCCATAAGTGTGAGACATAATAAGAAAGGGTTATTCTCCTATAATTACTGTTTCTCACCCAATCCATCCAACTGGCTGAGTCTGGTGACATCGTGGTGGATGGTTCTGACATGCTCCGCCCCGTCCTCCAAAATGTTATCCACCCTCTGCCTTGCTTCACCAGTCATCCTCTGCTGGAGGAGACTCAGCTGACCTGATATGAACCACCATAATTCTCTGGTGCCTGGTGGAGGGATAGAGGGGGATTATCACGCCTTTACCGTTTGGATGGTCCAACTAATTCTCATAGGCCTAAACTAACCACAAGAATTCTACTGACCATCACAAAACTCATCATTCACCTCTATACGGTTACTCACCTCTATCTATTCTCCTTCTTGTGACTTCGAAATGAATAGAAGGAGTGAAGGTACTTTCCTCCTCTGAAAAAAACATAGCATATAAAAACAATAACAATTAGCTAACGCTTAAAAAACAGTAACTGAATAGATCTCTAAAGTAAAGGCAGCGCCGTTCCACCTCAGTTTATCAGTGAAATATTCCTATGTTATTCGTACGGGGATAAAAATGAGGTTCATTAACATCTCTGTATAGCTGATGATTTACTTAATGTGGGAGAATTTTAATTCAATATTTGAATACCTAATATCTAACCACAATCATTGCTGTAAAGTTTATTGAAATTAGTTAATAAAAGGTTATGAGTTATATAAAACGTTTACTATGGTCTTTTTCACGTCAGTGGCTCCGTGCCTGTCACTTCAAGTGGTTGTGTGGTCCTCTTACTCGGTATTTGGGGCAAAAAGCTGCAGAACCACTCGTAAACACTACAGAAAACTTCTTAATTCTCAAATAACTCTAATCAGCTTTCTAATTCAGTTAGCTTATGAACGATTAGCTTTCTAATTCAGTTAGCTTATGAACGATTAGCTTTCTAATTCAGTTAGCTTATGAACGATTAGCTTTCTAATTCAGTTAGCTTATGAACGGTTAGCTTTCTAATTCAGTTAGCTTATGAACGATTAGCTTTCTAATTCAGTTAGCTTATGAACGATTAGCTTTCTAATTCAGTTAGCTTATGAACGGTTAGCTTTCTAATTCAGTTAGCTTATGAACGATTAGCTTTCTAATTCAGTTAGCTTATGAACGATTAGCTTTCTAATTCAGTTAGCTTATGAACGATTAGCTTTCTAATTCAGTTAGCTTATGAACGATTAGCTTTCTAATTCAGTTAGCTTATGAACGATTAGCTTTCTAATTCAGTTAGCTTATGAACGGTTAGCTTTCTAATTCAGTTAGCTTATGAACGATTAGCTTTCTAATTCAGTTAGCTTATGAACGGTTAGCTTTCTAATTCAGTTAGCTTATGAACGGTTAGCTTTCTAATTCAGTTAGCTTATGAACGGTTAGCTTTCTAATTCAGTTAGCTTATGAACGGTTAGCTTTCTAATTCAGTTAGCTTATGATCAAACTTAGCTAACTTTGTATAAATATCAAGTCAAAAAAGCTTAAAGCTATCTTCTCTATATCGTTAGTACAATAGCTTTAAGCTACATCCTATATTTTGCCGTAAGTAGCTTTAAGCTATGTACCTCCTCTCTAAGCTACTCACCTCTGAGTGTCTCGTCAGCTTTGTTGAGTATCTTATGGGCTAGCTTAAGCTTCTCCTGCAGAGGGGCGGTGTTCCCTTGGTAGCTTTTGCTGGCTGAGACATTGCCCAGCTGTCTGCAAATATAATCATCACAGTCAGGTAACAGGGGGTGTTAGCCATAGAACATATCTTAATGGGGTATACGCCTAGTTACCAGACAGTTTCACATTTTCAAATATACAAGAAAGAAGTACATTAATTTAATTCTTATTAAACCATATAAAATAACCTTCGTAGGACGACATCCAAAAGTAGAGTACAAACCAAGATTGATGATATAGGCTATACAGGTTCTATGTAAATAAATAGGTTACATTTAATTACTTTAAAAGCTGGATTCTTAATTTAGTATATAGGTTTATAATTGTTTCGGTAAAATCTCGTTTTGATTTGTACAAATTTGTTTTCGAATCATCCTACTATTCCATTCATAATGACAATAATAGATAAATTAATATGAAGTCCAATTTCTTGTATCTTCTCCAACTGAAACAGCCATCAAATTCAGAGAAAACAAACAGTTACAAGAATATTTAAAATAGAAATAACAAGAATTGTAATAAATGGAAAGGTGAATGAATAATAATTGAATTCTAATCAATCAATCGAAATGGGTAGCGTACGTTGTGACCAAGAAAAATAGACAGCGGTGGGATTCGAAGCCACGCCCATTTGAAACTGTAGTTCATAACACTATAAAATGAGTACACTAATAAATTGCCATATTTTCGGTGAAAGTGTTGTTCGGCAAAAGGACACAATACCCCCCCCCCCCCTCACTTGGTAAAATCAGCAAGCATGGCCCTGATGTCTGCATTCTGCCGCTGCAGTTCGCTCATCTCCCCCAGTGCCCTCTTGAGGCGCACACTCAGACTGTCTGCGTCACTGTCAGTACTGGATGGCGCAGAGGGCACCAACAGCGCCACAGCTGAGAAGAACAAACACGTATTAATAAACAGAAAAGAACAGTTAGTCATTTCCTAGGACGAATAGGATATATGTTCCGCGCCATTTGCAAATTTGCACAATCTCGAGAATGCGTTGCGTGATTTTAAACCCCTTTAATCCCCTTATGCCGAGTGAGCGTTAATATCTTCTTTTTTTTATTATGAAATCGAATAATAATAAATTATATGTGTAACGGAGGCCATGCCGCCCTCCAAACCCCCCTACCAGTTTATTGAACATTCATGAAGTGTGCAGTACAACAAACTAGCTGATACAACAAACTTTATTAAGGCCATTTATGTTGTGCTTCAAAATGATCTTCATTACTGTATAAATATATGAAAATTACTTTGAAAAACTCAAAATAAATGGTCGTTTTGTCGTTTGTTGCATCCGCTAGTTTGTTATACTGCACACTTCATGATTGTTCAGTAAACTGGCAGGGGGATTCAAGAGGGGGGAGGGGGGAGAGGGTATTAAAGCACTCTCGGCATTAGTGGGTTAAAGGAGTAGTGTGTAAATCGGCAAATGGCCTGAGACACCTGCATCATACACCCATTTCATACTACGCTTTTTCTAGTTCTTATAGCTTACTACAACTAATAGATATTCGTAACTGAGTTTCGACTTGTTTGACCAAGTTACAACGGATTTAAGCTATAAAATATTCTAACTAATGTGTTAGTTATAAATTATAAAATGTTCTTATGTGTTAGAACACCTCCTAATGTGATAGCGTATGGTTACTATAGATGCGTATTCAAGCGATTTTTCGCACTGACGACTTCTGATGAAAATCAAACTCATACTTTCCAATGGGAGTGGTTACAGTGGCAGCGATTTAACCGTCAGACTACGTACGAAGTCGTCAGAGTAACATCAGCGTTGAAACATGTTCTAAATAGTCTAATATGACTAACAAGCCCAATACTCACCTATGAGCCACAAGATGCCCAGTGCGCCCCCTATCCGCCAGGCTAGTCCACTACTCCACCTCATGGTGACAGTAAGCTGAGAGGAAAATGAAGAGGCAGAGTGAAAACACTGTTATTGTACTCACACACACCAATTAGAACATTAACTTGGTTGGGGTTTAACGTCTGTTTTGGAACCAAAGGCCATATCACTGACGTCAAAAAGAAATTGAATAGAATGAAACTACCACCAGTCGATGATAATGCTAATGGATGCAGAAAAGCTACTCAGAAGGACATATATCAGTACTACACAGTGTGGCTGTATCAGTACTACACAGTGTGGCTGTATCAGTGCTACACAGTGTGGCTGTATCAGTGCTACACAGTGTGGCTGTATCAGTGCTACACAGTGTGGCTGTATCAGTGCTACACAGTGTGGCTGTATCAGTGCTACACAGTGTGACTGTATCAGTGCTACACAGTGTGGCTGTATCAGTGCTACACAGTGTGGCTGTATCAGTGCTACACAGTGTGGCTGTATCAGTAGTACTACACAGTGTGGCTGTATCAGTAGTACTACACAGTGTGGCTGTATCAGTGCTACACAGTGTGGCTGTATCAGTGCTACACAGTGTGGCTGTATCAGTGCTACACAGTGTGACTGTATCAGTGCTACACAGTGTGACTGTATCAGTGCTACACAGTGTAGCTGTATCAGTGCTACACAGTGTGACTGTATCAGTGCTACACAGTGTGACTGTATCAGTGCTACACAGTGTGACTGTATCAGTGCTACACAGTGTGGCTGTATCAGTGCTACACAGTGTGGCTGTATCAGTGCTACACAGTGTGGCTGTATCAGTGTGACTGTATCAGTGCTACACAGTGTGGCTGTATCAGTGCTACACAGTGTGGCTGTATCAGTGCTACACAGTGTGGCTGTATCAGTGTGACTGTATCAGTGCTACACAGTATGGCTGTATCAGTGCTACACAGTGTGGCTGTATCAGTGCTACACAGTGTGGCTGTATCAGTGCTACACAGTGTGGCTGTATCAGTGCTACACAGTGTGGCTGTATCAGTGCTACACAGTGTGGCTGTATCAGTGCTACACAGTGTGGCTGTATCAGTGCTACACAGTGTGGCTGTATCAGTGCTACACAGTGTGGCTGTATCAGTGCTACACAGTGTGGCTGTATCAGTGCTACACAGTGTGGCTGTATCAGTGCTACACAGTGTGACTGTATCAGTGCTACACAGTGTGGCTGTATCAGTGCTACACAGTGTGGCTGTATCAGTGCTACACAGTGTGGCTGTATCAGTGCTACACAGTGTGGCTGTATCAGTGCTACACAGTGTGACTGTATCAGTGCTACACAGTGTGACTGTATCAGTGCTACACAGTGTGGCTGTATCAGTGCTACACAGTGTGGCTGTATCAGTGCTACACAGTGTGACTGTATCAGTGCTACACAGTGTGGCTGTATCAGTGCTACACAGTGTGGCTGTATCAGTGCTACACAGTGTGGCTGTATCAGTAGTACTACACAGTGTGGCTGTATCAGTAGTACTACACAGTGTGGCTGTATCAGTGCTACACAGTGTGGCTGTATCAGTGCTACACAGTGTGGCTGTATCAGTGCTACACAGTGTGACTGTATCAGTGCTACACAGTGTGGCTGTATCAGTGCTACACAGTGTGGCTGTATCAGTGTGACTGTATCAGTGCTACACAGTGTGGCTGTATCAGTGTGACTGTATCAGTGCTACACAGTGTGGCTGTATCAGTGCTACACAGTGTGTCTGTATCAGTGCTACACAGTGTGGCTGTATCAGTGCTACACAGTGTGGCTGTATCAGTGCTACACAGTGTGACTGTATCAGTGCTACACAGTGTGGCTGTATCAGTGCTACACAGTGTGGCTGTATCAGTGCTACACAGTGTGGCTGTATCAGTGCTACACAGTGTGGCTGTATCAGTGCTACACAGTGTGGCTGTATCAGTGCTACACAGTGTGGCTGTATCAGTGCTACACAGTGTGGCTGTATCAGTGCTACACAGTGTGGCTGTATCAGTGCTACACAGTGTGGCTGTATCAGTGCTACACAGTGTGGCTGTATCAGTGCTACACAGTGTGGCTGTATCAGTGCTACACAGTGTGGCTGTATCAGTGCTACACAGTGTGGCTGTATCAGTGCTACACAGTGTGGCTGTATCAGTGCTACACAGTGTGGCTGTATCAGTGCTACACAGTGTGGCTGTATCAGTGCTACACAGTGTGGCTGTATCAGTGCTACACAGTGTGGCTGTATCAGTGCTACACAGTGTGGCTGTATCAGTGCTACACAGTGTGGCTGTATCAGTGCTACACAGTGTGTCTGTATCAGTGCTACACAGTGTGGCTGTATCAGTGCTACACAGTGTGGCTGTATCAGTGCTACACAGTGTGACTGTATCAGTGCTACACAGTGTGGCTGTATCAGTGCTACACAGTGTGGCTGTATCAGTGCTACACAGTGTGGCTGTATCAGTGCTACACAGTGTGGCTGTATCAGTGCTACACAGTGTGGCTGTATCAGTGCTACACAGTGTGGCTGTATCAGTACTACAGAGATAATGAATCAAAAGATTTTAGCGTATATTCGCAATAACACCTGTCATCAAACATCTGTTACAACACATGTGTTCTTCATAGAACATCAGTTTCAAATATCAGCAACAAAGTAATTTACATTAAAAGGAAATTAACTACTGAGAGAAAGATTGAGACTCTGAACCACATGTCTCAGGAACTAATTATGGAAAATAAATTATGAATAAAGCTGAAGTGATAATTAATTAAGTAGAGGGGTTTACCGTCTGCTTCAGAACCAAAGGACAAATCACTAACGTCAAAAAGAAATTAAATACAAGGGACTGGAAGAAGCAGTCAAGAAGAAAAGTGACTCCGTGAACAAAGTCACCTGGCATCATCGGTGACAATGCTCATGGATGCAGAAAAGCTACTCAGTGAATGCAGTCACTTACCAATGAATGTGAAGAAAAGGAACACAAGCACTGGTGATTGCACTCACGAATGGAAGAGGTGATAGTAAATGAAGCCTACGAGTCAACCTAACTCACCAAGTGCGTGAAACAGTAGATCGCCAACTTAAACCAAAAACAATCAGAAAATACTAGCAAGAACCACCACTAGTCACCAGTGCAACATCAGAACTGAAATGTGTGTCTGTCTAACCAATACACTTCCAACTCTACCCTGAACGTAAAACAAAATTACCCCAAAACAACGAATAACATCATACACTAACACAAAAAACTAAAGTTAAAGAATCTAATGATTAGGGTTGTGACAATGTCCTTTCAAAATGATAAATCCTGAAAATATTATAGATGGAGAGGATTATTTAGGAGTATTGAAACGTTCTACGTAGTATTCGATACCATTTCATATCGTCTGTGATATTCTCAAGATCTATGATTTATGAAGCATATTGTCACAACCTTAACAGTACGACATCAGCGGGTAAGCATCCCTCATTTCGACAGTTTTGGTCTTCAGATTCTAGCGGCATTAAGAATTAGTTTAATTTGAAGCAGATTTATACTTAATTATTTATTTATATTTAATTTATATCTCTGGTGCACTAGATAGTTTTCTATGATATCATAGAAAACTATAGTCATTGAGGGATAACTATGACGCAGTTTTTGACGCATATCATTTTCTATAATTCAAACATAGAAAACTGCTTCATAACTCAGGTGTTCTACTGTATGAATATTACATGTGTATATATTATTAGCCTTTTTCCTAATTATTGTACTAAATAATAGCATGTTTAATGTTACCCATTAAATACTATTAACTCAGTAAGTATAACGAGGCGTGATGACGTGAATGAGAGGAGCAGATTTGGATAATGTGATGATCAACTGCCCCGCCTATAACAGTGGAGTAATAATTAGTTAAACTACGATAATCAGAAACAAAAAACTGAAGAAAAATTTATAAAAAAGGAAAGAAGTAAAGCGAATTAACGACTCCAATCAATAGAAATAATTAGCAGCTCCAATCCTATTTATCAGTTCAGTTAACTGCAAACAAATAAATTAAACATATTGAAATAATAAAGCAAATAAATGTAATTAACATGTTAATGAAGGTTAAATGCATTATTATTATAATGAGATTAGAGGAAATTAAATATTATAATTAGTAGCATTGTGAATAGCCTGTGAATAAATATATGTAATAATGTTGTTAGTAGACATGTTGTTAAACAACAGAAAAAACACAAGCACCGGTGACTGCAATCACGGATGGAAGAGGAAAATGAAGAGGTGGTAGTAAATGAAGCCTACGAGTCTTCCCCAAGTAACATTGAGATATTCCCGGAACATTCTCTCGATATATATATATATATTCCCTCATTATCCGCTATCGTTAAATGATATCGAGGGAATATCCCAGTAATTAGTGAAAATTAGTTGATTTCCTAACGATATCGAGGGAATATTCCGGAACTGGTAAAAATTTGTTGATCCACTAACGATATCGAGGGAATATTCCAGGAATTACTGAAAAATATTTGATCCCCTATCAATATCTAAGGAATATTCCAGGAATTAGTGAAAAATATTTGATCCCCTATCAATATCTAAGGAATATTCCAGGAATTAGTGAAAAATATTTGATCCCCTATCAATATCTAAGGAATATTCCAGGAATTAGTGAAAAATAGTTGAACTTAAGAATTATAAAAGAAACGATTATAAAAGAAAGAAAGATATAATCTATGAAATATGAAACTATATTTATCGATGATAACTTAGAGATGCACTTTAGTTATCATATTACATAAAGTTCATTCTAAATCCCACTTCTACTGTGTCCACGGTGGTAGAGTGGTTAGGGTCGCAAACAGGAGTCAACAAGTGGCGAGTTCGAGTCCCGAAAACACCACTTAATTTCTTTCTCCATTTATTTCCATTTAATTTGTATATAACAATATGTATCATTAAACTAATTCATGTAAAGCCAAACGTACACGTACATATGCACTATATGCTAAAAATTATTAATTTTGGTAAGTGTCTTTATTATATCCTTGCTTTATTCTTGATATCCAGGGAGGATTCAGGGAATATTCCCATTTGATCCCTTTGATATTGAAGGAACATCCCTTCACTATCCCATTTTTATCCCATTGTTATCGAGGGAATAATGATTTCGGTATTCCCTGCCCTTCCCTTGATATCGAGGGAATATTCCAGGGATAATTTATTTAAATGCCATCGTTATTCCTTCGATATCATTTGGGGATATCCCCATATTACAAAAACGTCAAAATGGGGTATCCCCTCGATAACGCTGGGGATATCGAGGGAATAACCCCCAAAGGAATTCCCCCGGAAAATCCAGGGAATAATTTTTTGTTACCTGGGGTACCTAACGCAAAATCTAAGAGGAAAATGAAGAGGTGATAGCAAATGAAAAGACTTTTAAAAGTGTTTAATAACTATGAGTTCAATACCTATTGATATGAATGTACTCACCTTAATAAATGGTATATAATTTGTGACTGGTAAGAACTGTCTAGTCCCAGTGTCT
This sequence comes from Caprella mutica, assembly GCA_947561585.1. Taxonomy (NCBI): domain Eukaryota; kingdom Metazoa; phylum Arthropoda; class Malacostraca; order Amphipoda; family Caprellidae; genus Caprella; species Caprella mutica. Next base: position 496,272 of record CANNZV010000060.1, on the reverse strand, counting down.
ACATTGTTGCAACTAACATAACTACTTAAAATAAATATTGAACTAAACTAAAATATTGTGTGACATCTGAAAAAGAAAATATATTAATGCATTTTATTATTATTGGTGGTTGTTTTAACTCTTCACTGTGCACTTTATTCACAACTATTGGTGGTTGTTTTAACTCTTCACTGTGCACTTTATTTACAACTATTGGTGGTTGTTATAACTCTTCACTGTGCACTTTATTTACAACTATTGGTGGTTGTTTTAACTCTTCACTGTGCACTTTATTTACAACTATTGGTGGTTGTTTTAGCTCTTCACTGTGCACTTTATTTACAACTATTGGTGGTTGTTTTAACTCTTCACTGTGCACTTTATTTACAACTATTGGTGGTTGTTTTAACTCTTCACTGTGCACTTCATTTACAACTATTGGTGGTTGTTTTAACTCTTCACTGTGCACTTTATTCACAACTATTGGTGGTTGTTTTAACTCTTCACTGTGCACTTCATTTACAACTATTGGTGGTTGTTTTAACTCTTCACTGTGCACTTTATTTACAACTATTGGTGGTTGTTTTAACTCTTCACTGTGCACTTTATTTACAACTATTGGTGGTTGTTTTAACTCTTCACTGTGCACTTTATTTACAACTATTGGTGGTTGTTTTAACTCTTCACTGTGCACTTTATTTACAACTATTGGTGGTTGTTTTAACTCTTCACTGTGCACTTTATTCACAACTATTGGTGGTTGTTTTAACTCTTCACTGTGCACTTTATTTACAACTATTGGTGGTTGTTTTAACTCTTCACTGTGCACTTTATTTACAACTATTGGTGGTTGTTTTAACTCTTCACTGTGCACTTCATTTACAACTATTGGTGGTTGTTTTAACTCTTCACTGTGCACTTTATTTACAACTATTGGTGGTTGTTTTAACTCTTCACTGTGCACTTTATTTACAACTATTGGTGGTTGTTTTAACTCTTCACTGTGCACTTTATTTACAACTATTGGTGGTTGTTTTAACTCTTCACTGTGCACTTTATTTACAACTATTGGTGGTTGTTTTAACTCTTCACTGTGCACTTTATTCACAACTATTGGTGGTTGTTTTAACTCTTCACTGTGCACTTTATTTACAACTATTGGTGGTTGTTTTAACTCTTCACTGTGCACTTTATTTACAACTATTGGTGGTTGTTTTAACTCTTCACTGTGCACTTTATTTACAACTATTGGTGGTTGTTTTAACTCTTCACTGTGCACTTCATTTACAACTATTGGTGGTTGTTTTAACTCTTCACTGTGCACTTTATTTACAACTATTGGTGGTTGTTTTAACTCTTCACTGTGTACTTTATTTACAACTATTGGTGGTTGTTTTAACTCTTCACTGTGCACTTCATTTACAACTATTGGTGGTTGTTTTAACTCTTCACTGTGCACTTTATTTACAACTATTGGTGGTTGTTTTAACTCTTCACTGTGCACTTTATTTACAACTATTGGTGGTTGTTTTAACTCTTCACTGTGCACTTTATTCACAACTATTGGTGGTTGTTTTAACTCTTCACTGTGCACTTTATTTACAACTATTGGTGGTTGTTATAACTCTTCACTGTGCACTCTATTCACAACTATTGGTGGTTGTTTAAGGGTTAGAGGTACACATGACTACACACTAACTAACTCACACAGGGAATGCCGTTAGCCGTGACTTTACTGAGTACACAGGAATTAACGCATACATACATTACACACCATACACACATTAATATTACACACAGAATACACATTACACACGTATACAACTATTGGTCATAAAATTCATTGTCAGCTCCAGGTTTTCCACCCTTCTCCTGATGATGAATAGGTATCTTTCTATTCGAAAGCTTGAAACCTGATAAAACCTTCATTGTTGAGTTTAAATAACCTCGTAATAATGTTACACACGGTATACACAGAGCACACACATATACAATATATACTCCATGTCTTATTTAATACATTAACAACCACATGTACCACCGGTGGTACATTTTCTATTTATTTGAAACAATTTCCAACTCAACATTACGATTGAATTTTTAGGATAAATTATATTACTTTAGTGCCTAGTTAGATTAAATGGCCGAAAATTTCTAAATGGAAGAACTATACCGGATATTTAATTTAAAATACTAGAAAATAGCCCCGAAAGTTTCTTCTTGATTAGGTCAGGACCAATTTCATTACACCCCGCTTTTGTGAAATGTGTAATAACAGCGAGACTTGACTTGAAGTTAGTTTACAATTGTAACCCCTTGAACATTTCATTTTCTATGAGTTAGAATAATAGAAAATGGCTGTGAGAGCTCGTTTTTAGCGTATATTTAAATGATAATTTAAATGATTAATAATTATTCAATATTTTTATGTGTCTGAAAATGTGGAACTGTCCGATAACTCGGAAATCACCCTACTACCAAAAATATTCCAGTGCTTAAAATGATTATTTGTTCAGTGTAACACAATTATATAAATCAAAGTATCAAACGGATTACACACAAATATTGGAGAAAATTAAGGTTTAATTGAATTTTAATACTTTTAATTCGTTCGCTACTTTGAACTTTCATCACAGAGTTTTAACAGATTCTTCTTCGCTAAGTTTCATAGACAATAAAAGTTTCAAGAGTTACAATTATATAAAACTTGAGACACACCTCGCACATATTACCATTTTGTAAGAATTCTCAGTAGTGATTTCGGTATAATAATGCCAAATACAGACGTGCTCTTGTATGGAAATACATTATTCTGCATGTACCACCGGTGGTACATGCGGCGCTGCCCCATCGGACATTACATCTTATCGTCCAATGTACCACCGAACAACAAACTTTTTATTGCATATTTCTTTTCAGCCAAGAGAGCTGACCAAGCATTCTTTTCTGGTTTGAGCTTGGAAGCTCGGGAAAACTCTGGCGTTAATGGACAGTTCTAAAAATTAACGCATGGCGATTAACGTGTTAATTGTAAAATTAATTAATTATATAATTAATCATATAATTAAGTGAGCCATGTATAATCATATTAAACTGTATAGATACAGATACGTGATGGAAAATTGCCACCCTAATAATTATTATCAGGTTACTTACCTTAAAAGAAGGGGATAATACATGATTAATTAATTCCAATTTTTCTGAATAGATTACACATATCATCAAACTGTTTGACAGTGAGTACAGGGCATTAGACAAACAGTTTGACAGTGAGTACAGGGCATTAGACAAACAGTTTGACAGTGTGTACGAGGCATTAGACAAACAGTTTGACAGTGTGTACGGGGCATTAGACAAACAGTTTGACAGTGAGTACGGGGCATTAGACAAACAGTTTGACAGTGTGTACGGGGCATTAGACAAACAGTTTGACAGTGTGTACGGGGCTCTACAGCATCTTCACAATGTCATCACAGCACAAGAGCAGCTGTTAAACTGCTGTACGTTTCTAGTTTGTTTGTCAGTGACGGATGTTGTACCTCACCTAACACAAACATCCTAGAAGTAATTAGATGCATTGACTGCATTGTAGCTAATCTAGAAACTATTTCAGAGAGAATGTGTCACTCCTTATAGAGAAGATAGGGTCTAGAGGTGGGGTAAGTTTGAGTTATTGAGCGGTTCCACATTTTCGATGATAGAAGAAATACTTTGTGATTTAACTTAATTGGTATCCATGATTCCAGTAGATACCATGGATACCAATTAAAATTAGAAATTAATTAATTAAGGTAAATATGACATGACATGTAAATAACATGACATGTAAATAACATGACATGTAAATAACATGGCATGTAAATAACATGGCATGTAAATAACATGACATGTAAATAACATGACATGTAAATAACATGGCATGTAAATAACATGACATGTAAATAACATGACATGTAAATAACATGACATGTAAATAACATGGCATGTAAATAACATGACATGTAAATAACATGACATGTAAATAACATGACATGTAAATAACATGGCATGTAAATAACATGGCATGTAAATAACATGGCATGTAAATAACATGACATGTAAATAACATGACATGTAAATAACATGACATGTAAATAACATGACATGTAGCTACAAAACATGACATGTTTATTAAAAAAATGTTTAGAAGGTATTAAGTTTATTGGTGCTTCATTGCGACTCAATTCATCGCCAGAAAGTTCACCGCATGGAAAGTACATCATTTCTATTTAGTTTCTTATTATTGTTATAATTTTTCATATCATTGTTACATTTTGTATTAAATTGTTTTTACGGTGAATGGAGTTGCGGTGAACTTTCCATGTGGTGAATTGAGTTGCGGTGAACTTTCCATGTGGTGAATTGAGTTGCGGTGAACTTTCCATGTGGTGAATTGAGTTGCGGTGAACTTTCCATGTGGTGAATTGAGTTGCGGTGAACTTTCCATGTGGTGAATTGAGTTGCGGTGAATTTTCCATGTGGTGAACTTTCTGCACACCAGCTATGATATGATGAATTTTGAGAATATTTAAGATTACGTTTTTAGAGATCTGGAGATACTAATGCACCAGATTGTAGGAACTGGTAACTTCTTCACCAAAATAAGATTATTATATTTTAACAGTTTTTGTCTTGTAATCTTAGGAAAACACATGCAAATATTTAATATAGGAAAAAAATTAAGAATATTCACAGTTCAAGGAGAAAAGGTCAAAAATAAATAAAAGGAGAGTTTATAAGCCAGATTTGCTTGTCAGAATCTCTCAGCAGAATATGGGACACTTTTTTTAATTTTCTGCGAGAGCAACCAGATTAACAATGCCGGTATCTTTGCAACATCTAGGAGATTATTTCCTAATTAATGATAACCCACTGACTTCTTCAAAAAATTAGAAAAAAATCCACCAATATATTTCCAATAATTTGGTTGCTCCACTAATATTTCCCCAATCAAGCCACTGAAAATCAATGGCAACACCAGGTAATAAAAATAGAGCAAGTCAAAGCTTGCCAATATATTGGTGTCACCATATATGCAACTTTCTTTCTAAGAGTTCAGAAGCATAACCTAAAATTAGATCAATCCATTAGTTTCAGAGTTAATAGTGGTACAAAAAGACACCTGCCTAAACTTTTATTATGCAGGAGTATTTATGCACCAACAAAAACCTAATATGAAAAAATTCTGGTCTTTACCATGAATCTGACTCAGTATGCAGAAACTGATAAAGTGTTCATAGAGATCTCTTATTCTGTTCTCAGTAAAAATTAAAACGGATCGGAAAACTTTTTTTCGTTTTAAAATAATTATTTTTTTATTTTAAAAGTATACAACCTTATAAATGATGATATCATTGATTATACATTAATTTTGCATATTTTATTAATTGAAAGAATTGATAAAAAACGTGATCCAGTTTAAAGTTGTGAAGACATGAAGTAAAAAATGAAATAAAATTCTGATTAAATCCCTTAATGTGGTATCTGTGATTCCAAAATTATATTCTTATTCCAATTATTGGTCAAATATTAAATAATTTAACCTAGTAAAGATAACAGACCAGAATTTAACCTAGTGAAGTTAACGGACTGTGGTCCGTAGCCAAATTAATGATTAATTCAGAAGTGTTTGTAGCAAAATTAACGTAAACATATGAATTAATTCACAATTGTTCATAGAGAATATCCCAAATATCTCCCATATTCTGCATAGTGAAATCCGTCATTTCAGAAATGAACTCCAGCTATTTTCTGATGTTTGTGCAAAATTCAAAGTATATAGACATAACTTTTTGCGTAATAGTAAATTACATATGATTTATATTTTCATGCGTTGCAATGTTGAAGCTATGCTTTCATAGGTGTTACTTATTCAAACACATTATGCTATTTCATTCCAAGTACAATACTAGCGTACTTTAAACAATGTTTCTCGCCGCTTTCACAACGGCGAGCGGGGATCCTCCCATTATAATAATGGGTTTAGAAGCTGCTCTTACGATGGTGCAATCCAAAAATGGATCACTCTTTTAGCTTCCAAGTTAATATGAGTGTGTAAAGACTATATAATTTTATAAGTAGAGTATGTAAGTTAAAGCAAATTAATTCATTTAATCCAGGTAGCCACATTTAAGTCCTTACTTTGAACATGGGAGAGAGTTACTCTCTGACTCACAGCCAGACTGCAGAATATGGAACATTTTTCCAAGATTCTCTGCGACAAATCTGAGCCCAATTTTCGATCTCTGCGGGAGATCTTGATTTAATTCCTATGTTTCCATTAATTTAGTTGCTGGAGAATTTTGAATTAATTCCTATGTTACCATTAATCTAGCTGCGGGAGATTCTGAATCTGCTGCTGAGAGTCAGAGAGCAACTCTCTCTCAAATTGAAATCTCTGCGGGGCAAGAGACACATTAGTCTCTTGCAGACTCAGAGTCCAGTCTGCAAAGTGTCGTAAATCTGTCTCCAAGATTTTATTTTGAGGACAATTTTTTTCTAAAGATTTTCAAATCTGTCTCCAAAATAACCAGAATTCTGCAAAATGTCTCTAATAAATACATGTAAACATAGGAATTAATTAGGAAATTGCCAGTCTGCAAAGTGTGTCAAATCTGTCATCAAGATTTCATATTTCAGGACAATTAGTCTCCAAAATTTTTCAAATTTGTCTTCAAAATGACCAAATTTCTTCAAAATGTATGAACGCGCTTGCCGCTTCGCAGACTGGGAAAATTGTCACCAAATAATTCAGGGGACTAATTTCAAGGCCTAATGAGTTGGCAGGCGGCGGGCTGCCAAGGCCCAGATAAACTTCACAACTTCATGCATCTTTTGAAGACTGGTCTCCAAAGATCTTTGGCAACATGAACACACTTTGCAGACTCAAGACTGGCTCCTGCAAAGTGCAGACCAGTTTGAAAAGAAGGTCTCCTCAAACAGTCAAACCCAGGATTTTTACAGAAATTGGGATTTGGGTGCCAGTCTGTATTTAGTGCAAAAAATTCCACTGACTTTTAGAAAAAGCTGAAAAAAATCCACCATGAAATTATGAATTTCCAGTTATTTGGCTGATCTACCAACATTTTACCCATTTTTCTGGTCTAAAATTAATGGTAACATAGGAATAAATAGCTAAAAATCCACCGGCTTTGTCAGAATGTTATTTTCAATGTAGAAAAATTCCACCGACATGTCAGTGGAATTTAGTATTTACCATGAAATACATTCTGGTTTGGGCGCAGCAAAAACATGGGAACATAGGAATTAAATAGAACTTGGAAGTTGGGCACAGGATTAATCCACAAATCCCAGTCTGTATTTGGTGCAAAAAATCCCACTGACTTTTTCAAAAAGCTGAAAAAATCCACCATAAATTTCCAGTAATTTGACTGATCCACCAACATTTTAGCAATTTATGATTTTATCCACCGAAAATTAATGGTAACATAGGAATAAATAGCTAAAAATCCACCGACATTGCCTGAATATTATTTTCAAAGAGGAAAAAATTTACCGCGAAATACAGACTGGCACAAATCCTGCTCTACTTTTCAGACTGGCCTGCAGAGATGATTGAGAGATCTAAAATTTCTAAAATAGGGCTAAGAACTCCGATTTTTTGCAGAGACTTAGAGAGACTTTGAAAAATCACTCAAAAATGTTCCATATTTTGCAGTCTGGATTTCATCATTTCAATGGATTAAATAAATCAATTCATATTACATATAGTTAGTAGAGAAATTAGAATGAGTAAAAACTCACTATGTCTCACATTATTAGTCACATAACATGCCTAATAGGCTAATAATGCCTTCTTCTAATCTTCTTCAAAGTTCAATTGGAGACTTGTGAAATGAAATCTCTTAAGATTTTTCGCGATTTAGTCATACCGGGTACTGAGCCTGATCCGATATCGAATAATCGCTACAAACAATTTAAAAAGGAAAGCAGACTTTGCGACTGGAAATAATATGAGAGGCCCTACCAGCAGGTCTCTTCAGAACATCAAACTCTTCTTACTGGGAGAGCAGAAGGAAACCTTGACCCCAGAAGACCCGTTATTCCAACTGTCAACAATCGCCATCTTCGACAACTAGTCAGATATAAAATATAAAACTCGGAAAAAAAATTGTTGACGGACCCCGTATCGAGATTTACTGGAAATGAAATTCGGTGGGATTCAAGAATCTGGCTTTTCGGCGCTACTGTCCGCCCTCCCGGACCCACCGACTTCACACACCTTGACCCCTTCCTCAGGGCCAAGACCTCTTCCTCCAGTCCTCAACCTCTACCTTCTAGCAGCCTCACTTCTTCCATGTAGCTTTGTTGATTTAGAATCAATAGATGATAGAATATTGTAGTGACTAACGTAATACAATCTTAAATGTACATTCCTTGTATATGAAGTAGTAATCATCATTCTTCTTATATACAATATATTAGTTATCTTATTTTAACAGCACTCTTCTTCCCAATGTTCATTTATAGTACGTAGGTACCTACATACACTTGTCTTATCCAACCTACCTCCCAAGATCGACGAGCCACAAATTTTCACTCCTTAATGGTCCCCTCCAGGCAAATTTTTTATTTCTTTAATCAATGTGGCTAATGTTTTCTTATCATTTCACTGCAAACCCTATAAAATTTGACACCATATCTTTAATTTCATATGCTTTAAAAGAATTTTATATAATCAAAACTCCCCAAACCTATTTTACTTCCAACTTTCTAATTTTCAGTCAGAAGACGAAGAATGTACACCATTTGTTTTGATGTAATAAGTTTATTTAATATTCATGTTAAGGTATAAAATTGGATAAACTTATTATAGAAAAGTTTATATACTTTAAGAAACAACTAATATCTTAAACGAAGGCCGAAAACTCATTGTTTGTTTAAAAATCTAAATTTGAAAACAAAACAAAGAGTGTACAATCTTCTTTCTCAGCGTCAGGTTAGTGATTCGCACAATTGTTGCTCACAGAGTATTAAACAAGTTTAAAAGCAAATAATAGAATGTTTACTGAACCGAATTGTATGCAGTTTTCGAGATAATGATCGTAGACCTTAGTTCTATAATATTATGTAATAAACTCATTTTTTTCTCGGAGCCTGGAGAGGACCTTTAGTTTTCACTCAAATTCATCAAAAACTAATGCCCCGTATACCTTGTCAAACAGTTTGACAACAAATTGATCTAACACTAATGTCCCAACACCCATCAAACAGATTGACAAATAAATTAAACTTCAATGCCCCATACACATCGAATGTACAGTTGTATACATATAGTACAGACTTTTATATCAATTTATTTTCTCATACCTGTATGTAATATTTTCTTAAATGTAAAACTCTAGATATATTCAATTTCTCTTTTAGATAGGTTGTTCTACATAAAAGCCTATGAGCTTCACGGGGTCGTGAATATGAAAATACTTTAAATATAATACTTTAAAATTTGAGTGAAATAAAAATAAATTATTAATTCATTAAATTCATGAATATATTTTTCATTGTTATAGCGGAAGTTTTGAGCTAGATGAATGCAGATCTGCGGAAGTAGTTGAAGCTGATGTATGCCCGCAGAGCTATTGGGATGTACCTTTATCCGAGACCTCCGCTGCTAGACCAAATATCGAGCACACGTCTTCTGTCGGCATCATGGAGAAACGCTTTCCAGCCTCCTCAATCGATACACTTCTTGACCTGGATGAATTTTGTGTTACTGTTGCTTTTCAGGTCAAAGCTGAAGTCTGTGAGCCTCATCTACCTGCCGGCATGATCAACTGATCGATGCCAGGGGTCTGCACGGTCTCTCATGTAAATATAGTGGAAGACACCATTTAAGTCAATGGTCACGCTTTAGGTTCGATTCCATTATGTTAAAAACATCTGATGTGTATATAAGTAACGACAATTAGTGTACTCCTGCCTGAGGGAAACGTTTTGGTTAGAGCAGAGAATTTGGCTGGAGAGTATTAATTGGCAACGATTTCTGAAATAAGTCAACGGTACGATACAAATGCGATGTTGGACCTCATTAAGTACACTTCTTAGGGGCTGTTATCATCACTGGCAATAAGGCGGAGATGTGATCTGAACTCAATTTCCATATTGTAATAAAATTAGAAAAACCAAATTTGAATTGGTTTGCAGTTTCATAACCAGTAACATTAGTTTTAACGAATAAAGTAATAAAAAAAACTTTAATAGTATATTCAAATAATACTATAATAGTTACCTATAATAGATGGTAAAGGTCGATATAACCCGGGCAAGAAGGTTTTATGCCTGGGATATTCCCTTAATATCTACAATATTCCCTCCTAATCTGCACTCACAGTTTGATGAAGAAGGGATATTCCTGTAACAATAATATTGGATAGTATTCAAATTCTTATACGAGGGAATGTTCCAGGAATATTGGAGAGTTACAGTATTCGGTCAGATATCATCCTAGGATATTCAGGGAATATCATATTTCTATAGTATTCCATGCGAAACAAATTGGAATATTCTTGGAATATATATTTTTGATAGCATTCCATTCTGAATATCCCATAAATATTCCAAGAATTATCAAGCTAGTTACGTATAATAGTATTCCCAAAAATAAAACGAAGGAATATCCCTCGAACATTTGGGATCTACAGTATTCTTAGTGAAACAATGACGGAATGTAACGGGAATCGAATGAAAAATTTTACTTCCTAAGAAATACTTTTGAATATCCGTGGAACTATTTCAATATTTTTGATAAGGAATATATCCCATTGGGTAATATGAAGGAATGTTTCTGGAAGATGGGAAATTTAAAGTATGTATTTCAAACAACAAAGGAATGTCAATTGAATCGAACGATGATTTTTTCTATTTCCTTAGAATTTGGTTGTCTAATTTGAAAACTAAGAAACGTGGGTTTGTAAGATGAACTGTTGTAATTTAGATTTCATATGTTCTCTTCTAATTTTTATCATCTATATAATTTTTAACGCTACTTGTAGTTTTAGAAGATAGCGCAAGAGTTAAGCTCTTCAACTATGTCTATGAGGTATTAGATTTCCGTGTTATGTATGTCCTTCCATTTTCATCTTCCATTCATACAAAACTCTTTCACAGAGCTTTTCTGCATCCATGAGCATTGTCACTGACTTCTGATGAGACTTCTTCTAAAATTCACTTTCCTTTCTGGTTGCTTCTTCCAGTCTCTTGTATTTCAAAACGTCATCGATATGGCATTTTGTTCTTAAGCAGATACTAAACCACCAAGTGAATTAAAAATTTCGATCTAAATGAATAGAGTTTCAGATGAGCAAATTAAATGCTGGCTCCCTATTAGAAATTAGTAGTACCTACAAAAATTAATTATTTCGTTTTTATGAAATCCGAAACTAGAAAAAGTTGCGAATCAGGTACCCAGAATAATTTTTATCCAATTTAGTTTTCGCCTCGCAGCAGTGCAGTGCAGACGTTATAGACGGGCTATAAGAGACAGTAGTTAAGTTAGTGTCAATTCAAGAAAAAAAGAAGTTAGTATTGTGATTGCAAATGTTTAACGAATGTACACCATTGTTTATATTTTATCAACAGCAGTTATCACTCACCTATTTTAAATTTTTGTTTAAAGTTGAATATTTATATGTGGTGAATTATATGTGGTGTAGGTAAATTGCGGTACACTAACTAACTAACTGCGGCCTCTAACAACATACACATCATAGCATCAAAACACACGTTAAAAACTTAGATTAACAAATTATAGCATGCACTAAGCTTCTTTTGATAGCTATGCAACATTTTAATGTTATTTCGGTTCAGAATGTTTTTAGACTCTCTTGAGAAGAACGCAATTAAAAATTAAAGTGCCGTAATATACCTGCGTGACCCTACTTACCCTAGCTATCTTTACCGTACTATTTCAGTTTGTAGGCCTATAACTATTCATATGTATACTTAGTTTATACTTTGATTGTAAATGGATTCACTATATTAATTTATATTATGAAATGTTTATTAATATTTAGCTATAACCTAGGTTAAACAATACACATTCTCTAGCCTCTGTAAGTGAAATAAAAAATTTCATAAAATTATTTCTTCAGTGACCTGTTCTTTAACTGATTAGAGTTTAAAAGTAAAATTTTAAAAGTGCCAATAATGGTTTTCAGTGTTAATAATATTCATAGTAGCTTTTCTTCGTTAATTCTTGTTTTACTTATATTTGAATTTTTTTTTATTTTTTTACCCATATTGTTTCTCAAAACTTTTTTCTTATCTAAATCTGTATTCCCTTTAAGATCTACTTTTTCCCTTTTTTTTAAATTTGAAAGAATAATTTCACTTAGGTTTTTATTTAATATATGGATTAACTAATTGAATACAGGTTATTGATAAATGATGACTAATTATTTTATTTCTCCGTAGGTACTACTATCACAGTTTCTGGCAATATGGTTGGCTAAGAAGTTACAAATCTAGAGACATGTCCTCTTCATTTCATTGTGTGTACTATATAGTATGAAGCGCTTGCTCTAAAACTATAGCTGCACTGACACCACTTTATTCAATATGAAGGAATTTAAGATTAATGACAAAATTAATTGCTCGATTGAATAAATTTACTCCTCGTTAAGTAAAAAACCAAATACAAAAGACTTTGTACTATATAGTTGTCACACAGGAAAGTGGCACATGTAAGCTACGCTACCACCAATCGATTGTAGTGGTCAATAATTTTGCAAAAAGAGACGATAGCACTGTTGAGTGTTGACTGCATTAACAGATGGAAGAGGAAAATGAGAAGGTGATGGTGAATGAAACCTGTGAGCCTTTCTTAACTAAAAATTGAAAACTTTGCAAGTGAAAAGTACAACCATAGCGCCATAGAATAAGTGAGAAATATCGAGTGAAAATTACTGACAGCTAATAGATTGAGCCTTTATAATATGTAAAAAAGTTACACAGGAATTAATTTATCTTTAATTAATTTAAGCCCTTTCTAAATCATGTGCGATTTGATATTTTAATAAAATGATTGACGTATGTTTAGCTTCTTTCATTCCATACCAGTACAAAGGGGCAATTGTGAAAATACCTAGATTTAAATAATGTGTCCTGAAATTTAAGTTTTAATATTCGTAGATTTTTAAAACAAAGTTATTTGTTCACGGTACACTTCTTGGTGTGTAGCTATGTGACAATTGAGCTATGCACTCAAGTAATTAGTGTTACACGGCCACTCGTAGTCTAAGTTATTTAGTTTCATTTATTCCCTTCTTTTGAATTACTTATTCCATTGATATTCCTTCATCGTGGCCTCTTCTTCTTGATGTTTTATTCCATTGTTATTCCTTCAATATTCCTTCTTCCTTTGAATGACCTATTCCATGGTAATCCCTAAATATTCCCTCTTCCCTTGGATGACTTACTCCATAGGTATTCCTCCAATATTCCCTCTTCCTTTGGATGTCTCATTCTATAGGTATTCCTTCAATATTCCCTCTTCTTTTAGTTTTCTTATTCCATAGGTATTCCTTCAATATTCCCTCTTCCTTTAGTTGTCTTATTCCATAGGTATTCCTTCAATATTCCCTCTTACTTTGGATGTCTCATTCTATAGGTATTCCTTCAATATTCCCTCTTACTTTGGATGCCTCATTCCATAGGTATTCCTTCAATATTCCCTCTTCCTTTAGTTGTCTTATTCCATAGGTATTCTTTCAATATTCCCTCTTACTTTGGATGTCTTATTCCATTGGCATCCCTTCATTATTCGATTGAACTTCGTTTCCTTGATTCCCTAGATTTTCCCTTGTGATTTATAGGACTATTCCATAAAAGTGTCAAAAAACTGCATTCCCTGAATATCAAAAAATGATCATCATGGAATATTCCTCGGGAATATTCCGAGAAGGTTTTGGGAATATCCATTTTTTGCGCGGGAAGGATGAATAAATTAACAGTTTCCCTTTCATAATTACCTTCACAAATTGCGGAAGGTTATGATTAGGTCAGCATTTATTTATTTGTAATTTTTTCATTCCCCTTGCACGGACATTTCGTCCACGGACATTTCGTCCACGGACATTTCGTCCACGGAAAATTCGTCCACGGACATTTCGTCCAACGGACATTTCGTCCAAGGACAATTCGTCCACGAATTGCTTTATTTTGTATTATATTTTTGTGTGCATTTATTTCATATATTATATCTTTGTATATATTCTGCAATATAAAAGTATTTAACACCCTAAATTGATGGTAATTAGAAATGTCAGGTCTTTGCTGTAATTCTTATTGCAATCTTTTTATCCTGTTGGCCGGCATCAGTAAAATAATAAAAATGAAAACTTTTTAATGACTTACAGGCAGGCCCCACTTTTATTGCACCCGATTCATACAAAATCGTAATAATTGCCTGGCATGTCTCGATGTTATTTATACAGTACATAAACATAGAAAACGGAGACATTTTTTGTGGTGTATATTTCACAGTAACTACAATAATCATCAATAGTAGTATTCAGATTAGGTAATTAGATTCACTATTGGTTCAGAAATTAGTATTTTATAGCAGAATAATTTTAACAGTGATTACCTAAATTACATACATAATAATATGCAGGTATATGATATACTACTAGAAATATGATCTAAAAAATTAGCTAGATATTGGTACTTTTTAGTGTTACGTATAATTATTTAAAGGTCCTCTCCAGGCTCCGCGAAAAAAAAAATGAGTTTATTACATAATATTATAGAACTAAGGTCTACGATCATTATTCTGCAAACCGCATACAATTCGGTTCAATGTATATTTTATAATTTGTTTTTTAAAGTTTTTTAATACTCTGTGAGTAACAATTGAGCGAATCACTAACCTGATGCTCAAGAAAAATAATGTTCACTCTTTGTTTTGATTACAAATTTGAATTTTAAAAACAAACCATGCTTTTTCGGCTTTATTTTAGATATTAATTGTTTCCTAAAGTATATAAACGTTTTTATTATAAGTTCATTCAATTTTATACCTTTACACGAATATTAAATGGATTTATTAAACCTAATACCTAGTTTACAATCAAAACAAATGGTGTACATTCTTTTTCTTCAGGCTGAAAATTTCTTAAATTAGTAAGTCGGAGGTAAAATAGGTTTTGTAGAGTTTTGATTATAAAAATCTTTAAAAGCATATAAAATAAAGAATATGCTACCAAATTCGATGGGGTTTGCAGCAAAATGATAAGAAACATTAGCCTCGTTGAATAAGGTAGTAAAAATATTCGCTTGGAGGGGACCTTTAAACGTAAAAACGTCCGTGTTATTGGACAGTTACATATTTTCGGACTTATACGTATATAATAATAATTATTATTCATATCTATTGTAATTACTTTAATTCCTAAGTATCCACACATTTATTATTGTTACGACCCTGCTATTTCAGCTCTAAATTTTAGATTCTCATAATTCATTAATTAATGCAAAATATTAAACGAGGTCAATAACTTAAAGATACAGTCAATCCGTTTAGTATATTTAATTTTATAACTGTAATCGATAGATGAACATTTTTATGTGTTAATTCATATACAGCTTGAATCACTATTATATTATTGTATATTTACACCTGCCTATTAATGTAATAGTGAAAAAATAATATGAAATATATTCCATAAACAATTTAAAATACAAAATAAAGCCATAGGTGGACGAAATTTCCGTGGATGAAATGTCCGTTGGACGAAATGTCTGTGGACGAGATGTCCGTGGACGAGATGTCCGTGGACGAGATGTCCGTGGACGAGATGTCCGTGGACGAAATGTCCGTTGGACGAAATGTCCGTGGACAAGTTGTCCGTGGACGAGATATCCTAGACCCGTCATTCCCATAAAATAGTCTACCAAATTGCCCGGAATTTTGTGTGGCGATTGGTCATTACCCAGGAACCAGAATATTAGAATATGGGAGTGAACGGGTCAGAGGTCAAGGTCATTTATAACTCAAGGATTATTGGATATTCAAGGTCATTTCTTGTTGAGTAATACATGGATTGTTCGTTCATACACGTAGTAAATGGCGACATGTGGCAACTGTTCAGATACGTCATTCCTCCCAGGCGTGAGAAAGTGCTATGATTGGCTAGCGAGATTTGAAGCAATGAACAGTACCTATACAGGCAGGCCTCGCTTTAAGTACAACTCACTTTTTATAAAATTGGTACTTATTTCGAGCCATGTCTCGAAATAAGAACCGTTCGTGGACATAGATATAACGTTGACAATTTTTTGTGATTATTTCACGGTAACTATCAAAAACATCAATATTATAATCTAGATGAGGTTATTAGAAGCAATTGGTTCAGAAATTCAACATGTTCCATTTTAGGGTAAGTTCCGTGTTATCGCACGGTTCCATATTTTCGAACACGTAAAAATCTCTATATTTTAATCATTATTTAACTTTTATTTCAATTGGTATTCATGATACCAATTTGAATAGAAGTTGAATAATAATTGTAATTATTATATATACATTTTCGGACGTGTCCGAAAATGTAAAACGTATCAATAACTTGAAACTTAGTACCCTTCTTCCAACAATATTTCATAGAGCATAAAATCGCTGTTTGTTCAATGTAATACAATAATTATAGAAGTCTATGTATCTATCAATTACTCGCTTATACTGAGTGAGAGTTGTTAGGAAACTGTATATTATTATTAATATGCTTATATACGTAGTACTCTAACTCTAAAAAAAAATTCTTTCTATAACTCATAGAAAATGAGGTATATAATCAAGGAGTGACAATTATAAATTTCTTGTTACTTTACTTCGCTTTAGTTACTGTTTGGTAATTAAACTGAGTTGCGATTTGGTAACTAAAGCGGGGGATGGCTGTAATCACATTATTATATCAAAGTTTATATTATAAGTTTCAAGATTCTTATAATGATGAATTAATGAAAAAATAGTATAAATAACAATTTTAAAGATGATCAGAAGTAACGAATATCTCAAATTAAAAAGAAAAATTATCACTATGTTTGATGATAAAATAAATATAAAAAAATCTGTAAAAATTCCTGAATATATATGTAGGTACTCCATAAAATATAGCCCCTATTAACTTAATTTTGTAAGAAAACTTCAAAAGAAATAAATAGGCCATTACATATAATATTATAAAATTATTACACTATCAAACTTTCAAATACGTATGGTTTTATTAATAAATATTTAATTTTCATTACCTACATATTATTCCCATATACCTAGTTGAACAAGTAAATATTATCAAAAATGGCTTCAAGATTAAGATACCTATTCCGTCATCCAACAAATTCTAGAGTGGAACCATCTACGAATATATAGAGATACAGGCTTATCCACAGAAATAATCACATATTTCTTTTAATATGTTATTCCATAATAAATATTTAAAATATGACGTTGGAGGTTCTCCAAATACGTGTTCAATATCCTTATTAAAAACCACAATCAACACATAGCCTACTAATACGTAGCAAATAAATACTCAACATTCCACCATAGATGATTTGCTTGTTTGGAGTAATTTAAACCGCAAATAAAATGAGGGCAATACCGTTATTATCGAGAGGGTAATTTAAATGGAATTGAATTCTCCTCCTGAATAAATACTATTAAATCCTACCTTTTAATCATCAACGTAAATAGAATCCAGTTCTCCTTATGAATAAACACTATTAAAACCTTTTAACCATCAACGTGAATTTCAAGCGCCTTTGAAAATGTTTTCCCTCGTAGAAATTCTACGGCTTCTCTCAACCTATTTAGTAACTTAATTGTAATTTAGATAAATTATTGGTCACAGTTAGCTCCAAATTAACAAATATTATTAAAATTAATGTCTTAAGCTCGTTACAACCAAGTTATAATATAATTACTTAGATTTTCAAACCGCAACTAGAAGTATAAGTGCCAGAACATTATTTATAAATGCCAGAACTTTATTTATAAGTTCCAGAACTTTGATGAGAGGCAAACAACTCTGCAGCTGTTACCTAAATACCTACTGTGATGCCTTCCCCTCTTTATTTTACTTATTTATCTTCTCTAAATTTGCATTATTTATTAAACCTATAATGAACTACATTTATTTATTATTCATCTCATCGTCCATATTTTCTTTCAGATAGGATCATAATCTAACCAATTCTTTTTAATCTAAACTTAAACTAACTTTCAATTGAAGATTCATTTTAATAACGTCATTATATCTAACTTACATTTAATCGCTTTGGTATTTTATCCATACCTATTTGAAGGTATTTTTCAAAATGTCAAGTTTGAAAATAGGTAAGGATTCGTTGCATTAAGTTTATATGTTTAGGTATACCTAATAGGACAATTAATTAGCAAGGTTAGGTAAATATTATTATTATATTTGAAGTAAACAAGTAGATTTGGTCTGAGTTATTAATAATAATCAATTAATAGGTAGGTAGCTAATATATTAAATTACTAAGTACGTCAAATTGTAGACATTGTTAAAGAGTAAATATGTCAGTTTTAGGCTAGGTATAGCCAATTTATTTATTCAAATGGTCAAAACTCAAAACTTAGATATCATAATTCATAACCAGTGCAGAATATGGGAGTTATTTAAGATATTCTCTCCAAACAATTTTGAATGAATTCCTATATAAGCTATATTTACATTAATTTTGCTACGAAATACGAATACTTCATTTCAGAATTATAATTAATCTCTATAGGGTCACGCAGGTAAACTGCGGCCCTTTAATTTTTAATTGCGGCCCTCACAAGTGAGTCTCTAAAACATTATAAACCGAAATTTCATTAAAATGTTGCATAGCTATCAAAATAAGCACAGTGCATGCTACAATTTATTACTTTGTTTTTAACGAGTGTTTTGAAGCTATGGCGTTTCTGTTGTTAGAGGCCGCAGTTAGTTAGTGGGCCGCAATTTACCTGCATGACCCTATTTATATTAATTGTGCTACGAACAGAATAAGAGATCTCTACTAGAGTCTAGACTACAAACAATTTATCAGTATCTGCAGACTGGCTTCATAAGATGATGAGATAGATATGTCTAATTGACTTAAAATTTTGAATTAATTCTTATGTTCCCATCATCCCATGTTAATTTTTGATTTGAAATCTTCAAAATGAAACCAAATTGGCTTGGCTCATAAGTTTTATGAAATTTTGGCTCAAAATAGTTGCAGTTTTTCAGCCAGTCTGCAGAATTAAATATGGGACATTTTTAACATTTTCTGTGTAAACAATCCTTAATTTCCTCCCATAATTAGTTATTTACATGTAATGATGTATTTTACTGAGAACAGTAGCCAAAATAGAGGATTTGTTGGAGAACAGTTTACCAGTTCCTGCAGTTTGGTTTTCCAGCAGCCAGCCTCTGAAACATTTAACATGGATTGTAAATTTGTAGAGTTGTTGCTAGCTTCCAAGATCCATTTTAGAACAGTTAGATGTTAATCATGTTACTAATTATTTATATTTCCTTATTTAGTCATGACTCATTTTAGTCATTCCCAATTTCCAGTCTGCAAAGTGTGTCAAATCTGTCTCCAGACTCCATTGGCCCATTGACCACTCTGGCCAGGTAATAAAGCATAGGAATTAATTAAGAAATTATCTTCACGATCTTGCAAAGATATATTCTCCCTTTAAAATTTCTCCAAAGATCTTCAACGACATGAATACAAAATACAATAAAACCGTCACAGAACATGAAGCACGCTGAACTTAATGGTTTTGGGCCGAATAGTTGACTAAATGCTGCGGATTATACAGTTCCCATTAATTTATTACTATTTTTCCAATCTACAGAATATGGAATATTTTTCCAAAACTCTCTGTGGGAGTTTTTGATTGAATTTTAGAAATTGGAGATTTCTGCAGGAGATCATGAATTAATTCCTATGTTACCATTAACTTTACTGCGGGAATTTTGAATTAATTCCTATGTTAGCTACCATTAATTTAGCCAATTGGTATTCTGAATCTGCTGCCGAGAGTCAGAGAGTAACTCTCTCTCAAATTAAAATCTCTGTGGGAGAAGAGATGCATTCTGCAGACTGGCTATATTTAATAATATTTTAAGGTTTGCCAAACTCTAACAGAGTAATTAATTCGTCAGAAAGCTCCACTTTTTCCAGAGTGGAATAGTTCCAGCGCTCTTCAGACTCCAGTCTGCGACTCTGCAGCACAGCAGCGGAAACTGTTAAAGTATTTGTAGAGATCTCTTATTCTGTTCACAGTAATATAAATGTAAATATCCAAGCTAAATAATATGGCTCATAAACTCTCCATTTGTCTTTCCAGCTCTCTTCAAAAATAACCAAATTTCTCTCCAAAATAATCAAATTATCATAAATACTCTCCAAAATAACATTGTAACATAGGAGAAAATTAGATATTCCCACCATTTGCAGTTGAAGGGCTCAAAATAACTGTCACAAACTTGCCATTAAAATGTCAAGTTTGGACATGCTTTAATTGATTAATTCAAATTGTTTGTAGAAAATATCCTAAGTATTTCGCATATTCTGCATACTTGTTCATTTGTGTAACTTATGAAGTTTGTGTAACTTATGAAGTTTGTGTAACTTATGACTCATTTGTGTAACTTTTGAAGTTTTGAGTAAATCCAATCTTCCAATTGCAGATCATCATATGCTAGCAAATTATTTCCTATGTTCACATTATAGCTACTAGCTAGCAACATTTCCAATCTTAAAGCCATTCTGCTGAAATTGGATAATTGTTATAGAGATCAGTCTTTCTTTTCACAATATAATTAATATTATAATAATATAGGGATTAAAATATTAACATAAGTTACCACTGCAGTTAAATTAATGTAAATAATCTCTAAATATAGAAATTAATTCAAAATTATTCATATTATCTTGTAAAGGATATCCCAAGGGGCCAAGAACTAAGAAGGACTCGGTTTCAGAGTATCCTGTAGTCTCGGAAGAAACAGGTTAAAGTATTCTCCAAGAAGTATTCTATTTTTCTCATTATCTCAGTAAAATACATGTAAATTTAAGAGGAAATTGAAGATTGTTCACTCAGAAAATGTTAAAAAATGTCCCATATTCTGCAGACATGTTAATTAACTATGGAGAAAAAAATAATGGAAAAAAAAACATTTCTTCTATTTACTTCATCTGATTCTGCAAACTTTGCAAACTTGTCCAACAAATATAATAGTGTGCAAAAAGCCTAGTCAAATTTAGAGGACCTTCCAAGATTATTCTCTCCAGTCTTCAAATATCCAAGTAAAATACTATGGCTCATAAACTCTCCATTTGTCTCTCCAGCTCTCTCCAAAAATTGTCAATTTTCCCTCCAAAATGATCAAATTATCATAAATTCTCTCCAAGAACCACAATAACATTGTAGCATAAGTGAAAAATAGATTAGCTACTTAAAATTACCAAATATCTATATTATTACGAGGTTATTTAAACTCAACGTTGAAGGTTTTATCGAGTTTCCAGCTTTCGAATAGAAAGATTCCTATATTTTCAGAATGGTAGGTCAGTGAAAAAATATTAAACTCTTAGAAATTTATTCAAAAAAGTTCTGTAAACAAAACCAATACATCATAAAGAAATTAAAAGTAGTTGTCTGGAACCACTAGATCTTGTCAAGGCTTTATACGAAAGAATGAAGAGAATATTTCTACTGAACCTTAGCATATTAGGTACCAGAAACAGTCTGTGAATAGAGGGCAAGTTATCTATAGCTAAACAAAAAGCCATACAGTTAGCCAAGTTAGCCTGAATTTTGGCTAATATACTTTTTTTGATAAACTCACCAATGGTTTCATTTTTAAATTGTAATAAATATTCAATTATTGACTTTAAAATACTGATGAGGGTAAGTTCCGAGTTATTGAACAGTTCCACATCTTTAATCATAAATAAATATGATAATTATTGTTATTCAACTTAACTTTTATTTGGTACCCATGATACCTGCAATTTACAGGTATCATGGATACCAACTAAAAAGAAAGTTCTATACCTAATGAAATTAACTTTTTTTTTAAATGTTGGACTGTTCTAATTCTAACTGAACTTTTTGTATTTTTGCTGCATAGCTGAATCAATATATTTTCAGAGTCTCAGATTTAAGATATATTTAAGAAAAGTCCTATTAATGCATTGCTGTAAGATATCTATCGAGGGTGATGAAATGTAGTTAATATTAAGCTCTAATTCTAATAACTTAATGACTGGGAAAGCTCCGTAAGATTTATTAAAGACTGCACTTGCTTTCGTTACTGCTATCTTAAAACACTCTAAACTGGTAAGAGAATTTGTGTTGTTGTTTTTTTGGGTTGTTGGTGTGCCTAACCTCAGTTAGCTAATGTGATTTGTAGCCTCTGCTCTGGATAGAACTTCATTTCATTGGTAGCTAATTTTCTCGCTCAGATAAACTATATATCTGTTATTTTAAAGGCATGTTCACACAGGCAGTGTCTGTGAAAAAACTTTAATGTTACTTTAAATTTAAAAAAAGCACTGAGAGAGCACATTAGCTGCGGATAGAACACTAATTTGTGTGAACAAGCCTCAAAAGGTCCCCTCCACTCTATTTTTTATTACTCTATTCATTAGATCTAAGGTTACTGGTTATACAACTGCAAACCACTTTGAAATTGCTACTTTATATATATTATAAATAAGTTATTCGGGTGAGTTTGGCATTACCCTCCAACTTTCTCAGCTGACTAAGCAAAGAAAAAGGGTGTTGTACATCTGACTTAGTCAAAATAGTAACAAGTTTGATGGATTTATCATAAATGGTTACCTATATTGTTACCTAAATACCATTACCGTAAAAACATTCGATACCTATTGAAGTAGTCTACCTAAATACCTAATTCTCATTCAAATATTCTCCTTGTTTTTCTACTTAATCAATTAGAATCATGAATGTTGGTCAGTGAAGTTTGAGTGTTACTCTGTTTATATTATTAATTACGAAGCGAATGCGTCAATTTCCTTACTCTGATATGTTTGACATTTTGATTTATTGTGGAGGGGACCTTTAACTTTTAAGAGAAATTCTATCTGAACATTATAGAAGCTCTTATGATAATCTTTGTTAGCACTGGTTTTGTGGTTTATTTTTGCTTTGAATTTAGTCAATTCAGTAGCTATTCCAATATATAAATATAGTGTCCGTTCTGAGTAATTGGACTGTTCCACTTTTCAATCATACAAGGAAAAATTATATAATAATTATAGCTGGATTTCTATAATTGGTATTCATGAAGTAGGAGTCATGGATACTGGTAGGTATGGATGCAAATGCTATTCTTGTTGGCATCAACGATACCAGTAGATATCGTGGTACAAATAAAATTAAATATCACTTCCTTCCCTATATGATTGAAATTTTTTAGAACAGTTCAATAAGTATGTACTTACTCTAGATCTTTAGCAATTCTACATTTTTAACATAACATTCAAGTAGTTCTTCATTCTAGTTCTTGCTTGTATGTAAATACACATTAGCCCTATTTTTTGTATAAATATTCTAGTTTTAGATATTCTCTAACCCATCTTATTTAAATGGAAAGACGGTTTCATTACCTACTTCTGAAGCCCGGGCAATTCATTGAATGTAGCTCATGATTAGGGTTGTGACAATATGCTTTATAAATCACAGATCTTGAGAATATCACAGAAAAAGTGAAATGGTATCTAATACTCTATATCGCTGGTGTAGAAAAATTCAATACTCTTCAATTCTCTCTGTCTATAATATTCTCTATGAATTGTAAAGCATATTGTCACAACTCTTCTCATAATGCACTAAATTAAGATTTATAACATTTGTTATTTTTCGGTTTCACTTCTTCATGTATGACAAATTGTAGCATATTTTGAGTTCTGCAGAAAGTACAGTTTTTTATACTAATTTCTTGTTCTAGAAGAAAATTTCACTATTCTGACACCTAATGACAGTCACAGTACTCGGATAGTGGGAGTTAAAACAGGTCACGACAGGCCAATTAGAAATTTCTAAATAGGTTCATAACCTTTGTTAATAGCTACCAACTTTCCTACTACTGAGAGTGTCAGAATACAGCAAGGTTCCTCCGAAAGGTTCAATTAATGGGAAGTAGCTACTCCTCGCTATGCTATCTAGTCTGATGTCTTTTTCTATTCACTTGTTTTGCCGATGTGGTTTTGTTTTTGTTAATGTTTATTAGTCACTAGCAAGTACTCAAGCTAGCCTGTAGGGTAAGTTCGGATTATCGGTCAGTTGCACATCTTTCTTCGTAAAGGAAAAAACAATATGATGATAATTGTTTTATTTCAATTGGTATCCATGATATCTTCAGGTATCATGGATACATATATAAATAAGTCCTGCCCCATGATACCAGCAGGTATCATGGATACCAATTAAAATAAGACTAAAATGATTGTTATTTCAGTTTTTTCTTATATGAAGGAAGATGTGTAACTGACTGATAATTTATAACTTGCCCTATCTTTACTTTATCATACTGTCTTGCTCTGATTTGGTGTTCTCGTGTATTCCTCATATAGACTTACAAACTTACTAGCTACTATGAATTATCACTATTAAATACTATTATCTTGATATATGATAATCCACTGAAGTTGTTATCCATCCACTTAGTAAACTATTACGTCCACTGCAAAAAATATTGTCTTTGGAGAAATTAAAAAAAATCTAATGTACTCGACCCTAACCTTTCAGGTAAATCAAATATGGACGACACTTGGGTTGTTGCAAAGTACGACTACCAAGCCCAGGGAAGTCATGAGCTGGACCTGCGGAAGAACGAGAAGCTGCAGTTGCTGGACGACTCCAAGCACTGGTGGCGAGTAATGAACCAGAGCAATCAGAGTGGCTATGTCCCCTCAAATTATGTCAAAAAGGAAAAGCCATCTATTTTCGACAGGTGAGTTCAACTCTAACGACTACGGTTGTGACAATATGCTTTGTAAATCATAGAGAATTAAAAATTGAATGGTTCTACACCAGCGGTACACTTCTTTCTGTGGGGCACGTAGATCTGTAGGCCCACCCAGCGGTATGTATAGTACTCAATACCATTTCATTTCCTCTGTGATGTTCTTCAGATCCATGATTTATAAAGCATATTGTCGCAACCCTAGACTAGTGACCAAACCATCTATGGTGAGGAATATCATTTTACATATAAAGTATTTTGATAAGTATTCTAGAGGAGACTGCATGAAATTTCTTCAAGTTATTATGACTTTGGATGGATCTGTAATTGGCCAATGAGACAGAAAGTACAATAATATGGATTCATTTTTGTGTCATTTTTTCGGTTCAAAATATTTAACTTCCTATCATTATTTCCAAATTTGGATGACGTTTAGAGAAGTATTTTATGCAAGAAATTAATGAAAAGCATGTAGAAATGTAGCATGTTTACCTCATTCATATTATATACATTGTTTTACATGGTGTCACTGAGGGCTTTGGATTAGGAGGAATTATTATTTATCTAAATATTTCTATAATCGGCCGTTTAATAGGTAAATTGTGAGTTATCATAGATTATATACAAAAATAATAAATGAAGAACTATCATTTAGCTAACTTGTTTCAACCAGGGTAAGTTCTTAATTATCGGTCAGTTCCACATTTTCGGACACGTAAGAAAAAATGATATGATCTATACTAATAATTTCCTTAGTGTGTTTATTTATTTATTTGGTGTCCGCTTTTTCTCGATGGGTTTTAAACATGAAGAATGTAACTATGATACGCACGGGAATATATTGACTTGATATTTAAATTCCCCTGTTTTTATTAAATTTTAAAATGTTTTTATTTATGAAAAAAGTATCAGTTTATGCAGAGTAAAATTAATTTTACTCGAGTCCACTGAAAATGACTTAACAACAGGTAATAAATTACTATTGAAGACCCGTTATTTATAACGGGCAAATACACTAGTAATTAAAATTAAATTATTATATCATTTTTTCTTACGTGTCCGAAAATGTCAAACTGACCGATAATTGAGAACTTACCCTAGTATCTGAAATTCTGAATAACAAGTTAAAATGATAATTTTTTTTTTCTTATATCATTGGAAATGTGGAACCATTTGGTCACTCTGAGCCAGCCCAACACATGCTCATTTAATATCTATTTTGCCATATTCTACTGATTTATATTTCAATTCACATTATATTTTCCCAGTGTTTGATTTATATTTCAATTCACATCATATTTTCCCAGTGTTTGATTTATATTTCAATTCACATTATATTTTCCCAGTGTTTGATTTATATTTCAATTCACATCATATTTTCCCAGTGTTTGATTTATATTTCAATTCACATTATATTTTCCCAGTGTTTGATTTATATTTCAATTCACATTATATTTTCCCAGTGTTTGATTTATATTTCAATTCACATCATATTTTCCCAGTGTTTGATTTATATTTCAATTCACATTATATTTTCCCAGTGTTTGATTTATATTTCAATTCACATCATATTTTCCCAGTGTTTGATTTATATTTCAATTCACATCATATTTTCCCACCAAATGTATCAACTATTACCCTTCATGCCTTGAATGTATTTGAATTTGAAAGAAGAATTGATATCTCTGTAGCTAATGAATACAAAGGAAAACTAAGCCTATTAAAAGAATCACTTAATTCACAATAATTATGCTCAACTGTAAGTTCAAGTGAAATATCTCCAAATTATCACACGAAATACAACAGTTGAAAGGTGACATAAGTTATTTCCTCTTAGTAAGTTAGTATAAACAATAATCCACTAGATGAATTCTCCAGTGTTTTTACTTCAGTCTGTGCTGAAAATTGTATCCCTATCATAGAAAACTGTACTCGTGATATCCACCCACGCACGCACGCACGCACTAGTGAGTCACTGGGATTTCCCTACAATCGAGCAGTTAATTCCAATGTAGAATTAGGGGAAAAGAGTCACTGTACTTTAGTTTGTTTGCTTTATACATTATTTTATATATACACGTTATTTCAAGGGGAATGAACTTTATTGACATTGGCACTGCTATATAATTGATATTCTGAACGAATCTCGAAGATATATTTCATGTGTTTTATTTCGTAATCGATAATTATATTTTTGTTATATAACTATTTATGAATTACTCTATTTTAAATCAGTAATTACTATTGCTAGCTATTTGCTAATATACGTTTATATAGTTATGTAACTTTGGTTATTTTATATGTGTGGCAAGGGTCTTTAACTTTATTTCTTGAACATTGATTCGTTGTTTCCTCTATGATAAACGTTATGCTTGCATATGCATAGCAAACGTTGCGGCTGTTAGCCCACACAACAAATGTTTGTGGCTGTAGGCCCACACAACAAACGTTTGTGGCTGTAGGCCCACACAACAAACGTTTGTGGCTGTAGGCCCACACGACCAACGCTTGTGGCTGTAGGCCCACACAACAAACGTTTATGGCTGTAGGCCCACACAACAAACGTTTGTGGCTGTAGGCCCACACAAAAAACGTTTGTGGCTGTAGGCCCACACAAAAACCGTTCGTGACTGTAGGCCCACACAACAAACGTTTGTGGCTGTAGGCCCACACAACAAACGTTCGTGACTGTAGGCCCACACAAAATACTGTAGTGGCTTTAGGCCGAAACAACAAACGTTGCGGCTGTAGGCCCACGCAAAAAACGTTGCGGCTGTAGGCCCACGCAAAAAACGTTGCGGCTGTAGGCCCACGCAAAAAACGTTGCGGCTGTAGGCCCACGCAAAAAACGTTTGTGGCTGTAGGCCCACACAACAAACGTTCGTGACTGTAGGCCCACACAAAATACTGTAGGCCCACACAAAATACTGTAGTGGCTTTAGGCCGACACAACAAACGTTGCGGCTGTAGGCCCACGCAAAAAACGTTGCGGCTGTAGGCCCACGCAAAAAACGTTGCGGCTGTAGGCCCACGCAAAAAACGTTGCGGCTGTAGGCCCACGCAAAAAACGTTGCGGCTGTATGCCCACGCTAAAAACGTTGCGGCTGTAGGCCCACGCAAAAAACGTTGCGGCTGTAGGCCCACACAATAAACGTTGCGGCTGTTAGCCCACACAACAAATGTTTGTGGCTGTAGGCCCACACAACAAACGTTTGTGGCTATAAGCCCACACGACCAACGTTTGTGGCTGTAGGCCCACACAACAAACGTTTATGGCTGTAGGCCCACACAACAAACGTTTGTGGCTGTAGGCCCACACAACAAACGTTTGTGGCTGTAGGCCCACACAACAAACGTTTGTGGCTGTAGGCCCACACAACAAACGTTTGTGGCTGTAGGCCCACACAACAAACGTTTGTGGCTGTAGGCCCACACAAAAAACGTTAGTGACTGTAGGCCCACACAACAAACGTTTGTGGCTGTAGGCCCACACAGCAAACGTTGCGACTGTAGGCCCACACAGCAAACGTTTCTGAAACTTTTATATACACACGTTTGCCGACGCACCCGAAACAGTTAATTTCTGAAACTTTTATTGAGCTGGCAGATGTGGAATGTCTTTATTCATTTCAAGTATTTAGCAAAGTAAGATGGGTAAAACATTAAATTAGAGATGATATGTGTACAGTGAATTCTTTACCAATGCCAGTCTACCAAAGTGAATTGATATATTCATGCCATTGTCTCTTTTACAACTTTTCTTGCACTGTGGGTAGAGTAAGTTCCGAGTTATAGAAAGCTTCTGTGTTTTCGATCAGTGATATATAGTATATTTATTTTTTATCTGATCGATAATGTAGAACTGTCCGATAACTTGAAACTGTTTTCTATAGTTTTTCAGTGAAGTAACCTAACGTATACTCTTCTTGGGAAAAATATGTTTGCTCAATTAATTT
This sequence comes from Caprella mutica, assembly GCA_947561585.1. Classification (NCBI taxonomy): domain Eukaryota; kingdom Metazoa; phylum Arthropoda; class Malacostraca; order Amphipoda; family Caprellidae; genus Caprella; species Caprella mutica. Next base: position 467,282 of record CANNZV010000060.1, on the reverse strand, counting down.
CATTGCCTATATCCCTATTTATTTAATTTGCCTGTAGCTTCCTATTGCTTTACGTCACTGTAATTTTTTTCACGATTACTTACTAGTTACTACTAACATTCACCCCTCAACTTTACCTGTCTATCTCAGTTCCTTTTTTTAAATAGACATCCCTAATTAACTAATACGAATTAAATTAAGAGAGTAACTTTAGAATATGCTCGAACTCTACTATTCAGAAACATTAAAATCTCATAAAACTCTGCATAGCAACATCCGAAGAAAGGTTGTCGTAATTACCCATAATAGTCAAAACATTAGGGCCTATTTCTCACGCAGGGCTGCGGAGTCGGTACATTAAATGTTCGACTCCCAACTCCGACTCCTTTATAAAGAATTTCACCAACTCCTCGACACCGACTCCAACAAACAGTTTTACACTATTTTTATTAGCGATATTAAGTTATTTGAATGTTTAGACTTTAAATATTCATGGGATGAACAACAAATAAAATGGACCTGAATTTTTGTGTCTTAAATCTATATATAGCTTGGAGTCTGGAGTCGGTACAAATTTACGTCTCCTGACTCCGACTCCACCAAAAAAAGCTTTGACTCCGTCCACAACTCCGACTCCACAGCCCTGTTCTCACGGAGCGTTTTTTTTTTCAACTAAAATACAGGATGGAAAAGTACCCGATCTAAGTGTACATACAAAACAAACGTTTATTCAGTCGTCGCGTTTTTTCGAACACCATTTTCTTTGCTGCGGCATGAGTAAAACGCCCGTGTGAAAGGTGTTTCTTTGCAGCAGCGTCTTTTTCTTGCGTCCATAATTGCCTGTTTTTAAACTCTTTCAACGTGCGTCCGAAAGACGCTTGTGAGCCCACATACCATAATATAGTTAATGAAACTTTAGAATCATGCGTTAATTGACTCACGTCAAAAAGACGCTCGTGTGCGTCCAATATGTGTCCAAATGTTGATGAGAGTGTCATTTCTAGCCTCTCCCCTCACCCTCTTCCGGACCTCTCACTTCTCTCAGTATTGGGAGTGCCTTGCTCCAGAGAGGAGGTGTGGTGTCATGTGTCTGTGCTCTTCTCGCTCTCCAGTCTCAACTCACAACTCCTTAACCCTTCTTACCAATCACAGTGCTAACGCATAGCATAGTGATGTAACACCACAGTGGTACTACCGGTAGTACATGTGTTGAGGTGTGGTACTGTGTTGGTAGCGGTGTGGTTTAAAGTACTATCCAGTACTTCCATAGCACCTAATGATCGATAAACACCGTGGCGAGTTTTACCTGTGGCATTCTCCGGTAGTGGATTGCAGTATTGGTAATAGTGGTTAGAAATGTGGTAAAGATTGTAAATACCACACACACTCTCCTGCCTCATTACCCACATTCTCACTCTCCTGCCTCATTACCCACACACACTCTCCTGCCTCATTACCCACACACACACTCTCCTGCCTCATTACCCACACACACACTCTCCTGCCTCATTACCCACATTCTCACTCTCCTGCCTCATTACCCACACACACTCTCCTGCCTCATTACCCACATTCTCACTCTCCTGCCTCATTACCCACACACACTCTCCTGCCTCATTACCCACACACACTCTCCTGCCTCATTACCCACACACACTCTCCTGCCTCATTACCCACACACTCTCTCCTGCCTCATTACCCACACTCTCCTGCCTCATTACCCACACTCTCCTGCCTCATTACCCACACTCTCCTGCCTCATTACCCACACTCTCACTCTCCTGCCTCATTACCCACACTCTCACTCTCCTGCCTCATTACCCACACTCTCACTCTCCTGCCTCATTACACACACTCTCACTCTCCTGCTTCATTACACACACTCTCACTCTCCTGCCTCATTACACACACTCTCACTCTCCTGCCTCATTACCCACACACACTCTCCTGCCTCATTACCCACACACACTCTCCTGCCTCATTACCCACACACACTCTCCTGCCTCATTACCCACACACACTCTCCTGCCTCATTACCCACACTCTCCTGCCTCATTACCCACACTCTCCTGCCTCATTACCCACACTCTCCTGCCTCATTACCCACACTCTCCTGCCTCATTACCCACACTCTCACTCTCCTGCCTCATTACCCACACTCTCACTCTCCTGCCTCATTACCCACACTCTCACTCTCCTGCCTCATTACCCACACTCTCACTCTCCTGCCTCATTACCCACACTCTCACTCTCCTGCCTCATTACCCACACACACTCTCCTGCCTCATTACCCACACACACTCTCCTGCCTCATTACCCACACACACTCTCCTGCCTCATTACCCACACACTCTCTCCTGCCTCATTACCCACACACTCTCTCCTGCCTCATTACCCACACTCTCCTGCCTCATTACCCACACTCTCCTGCCTCATTACCCACACTCTCCTGCCTCATTACCCACACTCTCACTCTCCTGCCTCATTACCCACACTCTCACTCTCCTGCCTCATTACCCACACTCTCACTCTCCTGCCTCATTACACACACTCTCACTCTCCTGCCTCATTACACACACTCTCACTCTCCTGCCTCATTACACACACTCTCACTCTCCTGCCTCATTACACACACTCTCATCTCCTGCCTCATTACCCACACTCTCACTCTCCTGCCTCATTGCACACTCTCACTCTCCTGCCTCATTGCACACTCTCGCTCTCCTGCCTCATTACCCACACTCACTCTCCTGCCTCATTACCCACACTCACTCTCCTGCCTCATTACCCACACTCACTCTCCTGCCTCATTACCCACGCTCACTCTCCTGCCTCATTACCCACGCTCACTCTCCTGCCTCATTACCCACGGTCACTCTCCTGCCTCATTACCCACACTCACTCTCCTGCCTCATTACCCACGCTCACTCTCCTGCCTCATTACCCACGCTCACTCTCCTGCCTCATTACCCACGCTCACTCTCCTGCCTCATTACCCACGCTCACTCTCCTGCCTCATTACCCACGCTCACTCTCCTGCCTCATTACCCACGCTCACTCTCCTGCCTCATTACCCACTCTTGCATACCAAGTCTCTTCTATCTACAATCTTGTACCAGAGATTTGTTTCAAGGGCTACGTTTGAAGATTGGAGGACCTCTGTCTTTTTACCTTACATCAACTTGGCACGAGGGGTCACCTCATAGACTTCTAAGACCCTTATGGTATTCTCTGAGGTTGACCTCTATTACTACTTCGTTATGTGGCAGAACTCCTCGCGTAACAATCGTTGGAAGGTGGTTCCACCTCGGTTCAACACTGCCCAACTGCAAAATTTAAGTGAAGGTTGTTGTTTAATTTAATGTTCAACCGCTGGAACAGACTCTCAGCTGAAACGGTCAGTAAGTTCATTGATTGATAGTTGACACTTTCAAAATACGCCTTGACAGGATTGTCACTGGGCTTGATTACTGTGCCAAGTGTTGGTTCTGACATGCGCCTTCCTGGACTTGACTTTTCTCGGTAACAGCAGGTATGCGGCTGGCGGTAGGTGCTTTCCGTGTATTTCCCGCTCGTTGCATTCGCCTCTTGTGTTTGTCTCCATATAGATGCGAGTGGGAAAAACCTTTTGCTTTTCTACTTGGAAAACCTGACGCCTTTCCGTGGCGAGAGAGATCAAATCATCCCCCTGCGTCCTGTTACCGTCTGAAGGACCGTCTTCAGGCAGCCTCTGCGAGGGAAGCAGTGATTTTGCGTAGGTGACTAACCAAGTCAAGGATAAACTTTGGAAATGAAAATTGTACACGAACTGTCTTCCCACTCCTGATAGATGTTTTTCATTTGTCAGGGTTGGGAATACGGATTGGACACCCCGCTCCGTCTTTGAACGTTGAAATATTCCGTTTATGTGCGTTGAGTGCGTAGTTTTTACGCAAGGATCTTCCTCGGATGGGCAGTTATGTCCTTTGAAGGTTGTCTATTCCTTTGATTCTCTGCACACAAAGTCTCTCCTCTATATGCGCACACGAATTCCTTCCCCTCACGCGTACGTACACCAAATCCCTCGTCTCTGCGCACACAAACTTTCTGTCCAATGCGCTAACAATGTTTACACCGTTCACTTTGTTTACATTCTCTATAGGTTCTTTGTGTACGCTAACTATTGCCTGCCAAGCTTTCCTTTGAAAACATTTAGATCATTCTTTATAGATGCGCATAGATTTAACTTGATCATTCAACCTAATTAAGTTAACTTTTACGCACCATCATGTACACGTGTGTTGGCCAATTCAAACAAGTTGAAAAAGTTAAATTGAAGATCTTACATGATTGAAAATATGGAAGTATGTGCTAAATCGGAACTTACCTTATATTTAATTTACTAATTAATTTCAGAATTGACCAAGTGATTGATTACCAATTGTATGCCAACATTGTATCGAAAGAGTTGTTGTTACATTATATGATGTAGTACTGACCTGCTAGCGACTGTGTAAGATAATTCAGTACGTGATTTAGAGTAGATGATTGGGATTGCAAGGCATGAGGGCTAATTGCTGAGAAATACAAACAACAGTTATGAACTTCTTACCAGAGTAAGTACCTAGTGTGCGATGTTTGATGTACCAGGAAGTTGGTTGTAGCTGCTATCTTTGGGCAGTTGTTGTTCCTGTGTATAGGACAGTTGTAGTGTTCCTGTATTTGGGCCCGCAGTTGGCTCCTTCCAATCTCGTCTTTTTTTCATCCTCTTCATTTCTCTCTTTTCAGCATCAAGAAGCGCGTAAATAACAAGAAAAGCACTGCGGGTGGAGGTACTGCCAGTAGGGGGATGACTGGCACCCCCACTCACGGGGACAACAAGAACAATGCCCCCTTCGATCCCTCTGACGGAATAGGCTGGGCAGTTGTTAAGTACAACTACCAGGCCCAGCAGATGGATGAGTTGTCCCTGTCCAAGGGTGAGGCTGTACTATATTTCTCCCTTAAGTTGCATACTTGATTTTCTGGTGTCGTTTTCACTTTATTGGCTCAGTGCCTGTCCCTTCCATGATTGTGTGGTGCTTTTGCTCGTCTCTTTGGAGCAAAAAGCTGCATAGCCTCTAAATCTAAAGCGACTACAGAAAACATCTCGAGTAACTCGTAACTTTTTTATTTCAAAACTAATTTCAATAAACGTAACAGCAATGATATTAGGTATTTAAATATTGAATTGAAATCCTCCTACATTAAGTAAATCATCAGCTGTACAGATGTTAATGAACCTCATTTTTAGCCCCGTACGAATAACATAGGAATATTTCGCTGATACGCTGCGGTGGAACGGTGATGACTTTACTTTAGTAGTCTATTCATTTTTTGTTGTCAACCCTCAAACTAAATAGGAATATTTATCTGCAGGTAGTAGAGTGCTTATCTTAGAGAAGAGTAATGATGGTTGGTGGCGAGGACATCTTAATGGACAGGTTGGGTGGTTTCCATCTAACTACAGCACTGAGGAACCACCTGATGAAGACCACACTTACACGGTGAGTGTCCCCACATTGCACACACTGTAAGTGTCTCCACATCTAACGAGTAGGCGTCATCTCAAAGAGAGGTCAGGACACATGATAATTTAATAACCTGATGATGTTTATTTTAATTAGGTTGCTGAGAATGTCCTGGACGTTGTGGTTGCCCTGTACAGCTTCAGTGCTCAGAACGAGCACGAGCTTAGCTTCACCAAAGGAGACAGGATGGAGATATTGGACAGACCACCTAGTGACCCTGAGTGGTACAGAGCCAGGAACACTAACAGAGAGGTCAGGACCTCATACACTTCTTAACTTTTACGTTCTTTTCTTAGCTATGGCACTATAGATAGGAATTAAAAGATTTTGAAACTTCACGGTGTAAGGAATAAAAGTCAGACTATTAGGAGTAGCTAGGTTAAGTTACGAATTATTTTATATTTTAACTTTCGGAAATGGTATCCATGATACATGCAGGGATCAAGACTGTGAATACATGATACCTGCTGCTATTGTGGATACCACCTGAATTACCTAACGAGTTAAAATATTAAAGTGATATTTTTTCTTATGATTTTCTTCTTCGCAACTTAATCTATTTAAATGGTAGCAAGTAAAATGCATTGCTAATGTTTTGCTTGTACCTGCAGATTGGTCTCATTCCTCGTAACTACGTGAAAGAACTGCATGAGGTGGTGGATTCACGGGGTGGTGGAAGAGGCGGCTCAGCTCCTCCCCCCGGTCGCACCTCCTCCTCCACTAACGGTGACTCCACAGCCCACTGTGTACAGGTTAGTCAACACCTAACTAGAGTGATGAGTCACAAGGGTTTTATCCTGAAGCTGTCTGTGGTGAATGGAAGAGAAGGGGGAGTAGCGTCCCTTGCGCCCTGAACTGTTGTAATTTTGTTTATGTATTTTCTTTTTTGTCATTTTTTACTGGTAGTTGTTTAACGTTTCTAGTAGTTTTATTGGATAGCGCTAGGGTTATGCTCTTCAGCTACGAGGTCTTAGATTTTTGTGTTGGATATTTTGATTACTATCACCTCTTCGTGCATCTCCTCCGTCATTTTTTGACCTGCAGTGATGATATTGGTACGATGGGATGCGCAAAAACTTGGCAACAAAATAGAGTCCATTTTGTTTCAAAATTCTTCTCTGGAAGAGAAAATTTGCTATGTTGGCTCTCCTGAAAAGTCTTTTTTTTTGCTTGTTTTGGGAGTCAAACTCTATCTCCTCCGTCAATTTCAGACGCAGTGTGATGATATTGCTGTCATAGGAGGCGTAAACAAAGAAGTTAAGGTCGCGAAAATGTACAATAAGTCTCAAATCAAAAGTTATGACGTCACAACTATGTAGTTTTTGAGTAAAAACTTCTTTTTTTTTCTGTCCCAGATATTATTTTCTGTAAAAATGGAGCTTGGCTCCGATGATACCCACGTCATCACTGTTGGTCAAAAATTGACAGAGGAGATGCATTTCTTGCAGCTCCCCCTAAAATCTCTTCTTCCATATCTCGTTTTCTATGAAGAAAATGTGATTTTCCGTAAAAAAAATTATTCGATGTTTTTTTACGTGTGTATCAAATTTCAAAGTTATACGTTGTGTAAATGAGAAATCTTGGGGGAACGATCCCTTTAAGTGCGCCTGCACATCAGAGTAGCTTTCCTGCAGTCATGACATCTTCACTGTCTGGTGGTGGCCAGGTGACTTTGTTCATGGAGCTATTTTCCTATCTGACTGCTTCTTCCAGTCCCTTGTATTTAATATTCTTTTGATATCATTAATATAGATGGTGGCTAATACGTTAAAATGGTTAACAATAGTGATGTCAAATTATCTTTCTTTTTCAGGGTGTTGCCAACCTATCCATCGGTGGAGGGGGTGGGGGAGTGGTGGATAAGACAGGTCTGCCCCTGGCGGCCAAAGAGTGGTACTATGGGCCCATATCCCGATCACAGTGCGACACTTTGCTCAACTCCAGGGGACATGATGGCGACTACTTAATTCGAGACTCAGAAACTAATGTAAGAGAGTGAATCTTTTTAACACTTTATGCTTCGAATTAATTGAACGAGTACACATGTGTTTAAAGTTTATTTTAATGAAAATATACCTCACCAAATACATCATTCGAAAGGGAACATATATGTTGCATTAGGTCTTAAGGTTTAACAGAATCGTTATCAAAATCTAGTCACTGTGATTTACCCTTTTTAAATTCAATCTTTCATTTTTTTCAGGCTGGAGACTTCAGTGTTTCTTTGAAAGCTTCAGGTCGCAACAAGCACTTCAGAGTACATGTTGAGAGTGGCATGTACTGCATAGGGCAGAGGAAGTTCACGAACCTAGATGTGCTAGTGGAGCACTACCAACGCTCTCCCATTTACACCAGTCAGAAAGGAGAGAAGCTCTACCTTGTGCGGCCACTGCCGCGATTATAAAACTAAGGCTCTTGTCTAAATATGCAGATGAAACACGGTGGTTGTAGGTAGTCTGGGTGGTGATAGGAATGTTCCACCTTGGTAAATTTCACCCCCAGCTAAATACCAAAATCCACCCTTTTTTGGTATTTGTGCGTTTTATTTTAAACAAAATGGACATGCTAAACACGTACGTTTATTCAGTTGTAGCGTTTTTCATTGCTGAGGCATAAGAAAAGTGTCCTAAAGGTTAGAAGCGGTTGGGGGATTCGTTAGTGACAAAATGTCGTTTTTACCGGGGTGGAGCCTACCTATAACCTTCTGGTTACCTAACTTAGCCATCTTGTGTCCGATATACGCATCTAACTGACGTGTCAAAGAATATTTAGCTAGAGAGTCTCCTATTTATGAATATTGTTACGTATTTTAAAAAGCATTGTATCCCTTAGATCGCTACAGGTTGAACAACCATGTATGATATTGTGCGGTGCTCCAATTCGGCCTTTCTAGGGTACTTCCAATAGGTAAATCTATTTAAGACATCACTATTCCACAACAAAATTCTACTCTCGAAAGTACAGTCGGTAAAAGTTCCACCCCGAGTAAAAACTGAATGTTCACCTAAGGTTAGGTTAGCGGTTATAGATTTTACTGGGGTGGAACATATCTGAAACCTTTTCAGTACATTGTGCACACCATCTTCCAGAGAGTTGTACATCGCTAGTTATTAGATCTGCTGTAAATACAATATGGCTTATCCCTTTCAGTCATAAAAGCTAACCTTATTTTCTTCTCAATAGCAGCTTACGTTCACAGAGTAGCTAGCTATTTGAACTGCTAAACATAGACTATTTATTTACATCACTTTATATATACTGCATAGTTTGGAACAAATGAGGTTGCTATTCATAATTGTGTGTACTCCATAATAATCTCACCATTGGGATACTGTATAATTTAGTCTTTTTACTTTTATACGAGCAGGCATCGGTTGCGAGGAAGTTGAGGTACGAAGGATTAGTCTTAGATTCGCGTGGTTAATTATCTAAGTCCACAGCTCAATTATTTAGCCATATGTGATGTGCACCATCTCGATGTAAGGAATTACTTTAACTCTGATAAAGGCAGATGGTTTGGATTTAGAGAGGTGAAAAGTCTGCACTGGAATAGAACCTAAGTTAATATTGTTTAGAACATCTTCTGACCTCTTTTGATGTGTTTTAGCATTTTTGAACCTTTTATGACATGTTTGAACCAGTTGCAACACGTTCTGACATGTTGTAACCCGTTCTAACGTGTTGCAACACGTTATACCTTGTTGCGACACGTTATACCTTGTTGCAACACGTTCTAACGTGTTGCATCACGTTCTAACGTGTTGCAACATGTGATTACTTGTTGCATCACGTTATGACACGTTTAAACTTATTCTGTTAGCAATTTCCATTAGAGACTAGAATTTGATGACCGTCCTAGCTCTTCTTTTCTTATCAACTTCAAAACCTTCAACTGACTAACACGAAGAATGTTTTATCTCTTCATTTCTGTCCTTCCTAGTCACCTGGTAATAATAGATTTCTATGAATACTCTAAAATAGAAGTCACAAACCCTCTCTCTCAACAGTATTTCTGCTCTCCCTCAACACTCTCATTATAAGTAGTTTGTCTCTTTTTTATTCTTAGTTCATGATGTCATATGTTACCAAAGATTTGATGTTTTTGTTAATGCCTTTTTTTCTCACGTTGCAATACATTTTTTTGAATCTTGGATGTGCCATATTTGGTACACTAGCTGACCCTGGGCTGCTATCAAGTGTTGTTTTCTTTTTATAACTCCGTTAGTTTGTTAGCTAAAGTGTTTTGTTCATTTCCTAATTACTGATAGTGATGTACGATAAGGTTACTCTTAAGGTTTTATATTGAATGAGTGTGACGCTCTATGTATAGTGTGTGTTTAGACTAATATATTCGTGCTGACTAAGCCTTTTAGCCAGCTCATCCCTCACTCAGAATTACATCTCTTCCAGGAATTAATGTAGCTCTATCCATTTTCATATCGACATAGTATAATAGCTGTTAGAAAAGATACCCTTCATCCATTGGCAAACATAATTAGACAGTGGCTATCATTTGCTCACTTTAAACCAACTTCTATTGGCTCTCATGGAAAGCCAATCAGCGCTCTCCTTCATTTCTATTGGCTAACGCTCCAGCCAATCAGCGCTCTAACGTAATGATTATCCAGCCAATCAGCGCCCTTCTCAATTCCCATTGTCTCTGTAACGATCTTTTCAACCAATGAATAGTTTCCACATCTCTGCCACCTTATTGGTTGTCCTGAAGTCGATTGTTATTGGCTATTCCTTCTCCATTCATCCCCCATCAAATTCCTCCATCTTAGTAACATTTCAATAGGACGTTTTGTAAAAATCTTTCTACTTAATAACATTTCAGAAGGAAGTTTTACTCTCAATTACTCGTTAGAATATTTTTCTTCTATTTTTATCTATTCCACTAAAATCTCAGTTATTAATAATAACTAAGATTTTCGTATAAAAAATACTCTATTTTTTTCAGTCAGCTATTGTAACTAATTGAGCTATTAATATTAAATTAACCTTATGTTTGTACAAATGTAATTATGATAATAATTAAATATACAATTTTCCATTACAAGTAGTTTCAATATTTCCCTCAATTTGTGCAGCTTTATAGAATAGCTCTAGCAAAGATTTTATACTACAATAAGATGTACCACATAGTAAACAGAATAGTATAGTAACCCTGTTACATGTATTATTCAAATTTATTCTGGGTAGACTGTGACGTCATGTATGTAAACAAGAGGTCACGTCATAGTAAACAGAATTGCTGTGGGTCACGTGGAATAGAGAATTAAGATGGCGGCCAACGCGACCGATCTGTCTAATTATCTTGAATAAATCGTCTTCTTCAAGACTAAAAATTTGTTACTATTGTGGGTGTAAAAAGACCAGTAGCAATTTCATCAACAGTCATTTTTTAATTTTCGTCCGTATGACTATAGAGATTGGATAATAGCATGCGGTAATGTGGAATTAAAAAAAATATCACCGAAAACGTTATTTAGCAAAAGTTGGGTGTGTTGCAGCCGGGTGTAGGTCATAAGCCCCCCCCGGTCAAGAGCAACCCCCGGTCATGAGCCCCCCTAGGTCATAAGCCCCCCCGGTCAAGAGCCCCCCCCCCCCCCTATATTATTTAATCCTTATTGACACTTTTGTAGTTCATTACTGATTAGACATAAAGTATATGTATATCGGGGGGCGTGCCGCCCCCCGAACCCCCCTGCCAGGTCATTAAACAATCATGAAGTGTGCAGTACAACAATCTAGCGGATACAACAAACTACATTAGCAACCCTCAGTTATTTCTATCTAAGTAGTTCTTCATTTGTTTAACTAGGTAAATAAGGATTAAAAAACATGGAGGGGGGGGGGGGGCTAGTGACCGGGGGGGCTTATGACCTAGGGGGGCTCGTGACCGGGGGGGCTCATGACCGGGGGGGCTCTTGACCGGGGGGGCTCTTGACCGTACCCCGTTGCAGCCATCTTTTGTGTTTGTACTGTACGTACAAACGTACGCACCATTGTTGACATGTGACGTCACAGCCTACCGGGACACGCGTAATATCCCCCCTATAGCTCTGGGATACTATATATTCTCTGTACTGTGATGCACCACTTTCGAAAATTCAGGTTTCAGAAAATGCATCGTACCTGTGAGGTTGTGTATCAAAATGGGGCTTCGCTATCGCAACATTTAGTGTTATTTAAACGACTCATTTGTCATTTACAATATATTCTTTCAGCAAATTGTGTATTTGTTATTAAGTAGAATGTTAAAAATTGTTTAACCAGAGCTACGGCTAGTACTCACTGTGAAACACAGGTGGCAGTACGATGCATCTAAGTTAAGTACCTAGCTTAGGCTAGATAAATGTTAAAATTCACCTACCTAACACAAAAATAATAATAAAGTTCGAATTACAAAGAAATGACAGAATATAGGGAGAGTTCTCCAAATTTGTAGAAATATCAATAGAACACATAACTAGTCTAATCAAAAACATACTATCATAACTCATATAGGTACCTAGCTTTTTTGAGTGTTTAGCTTTATCAAATGGTTTTAGGGATAGGAATTCAGTAGGTAGTTTACTTAGAATGAGTACATATAGGTAGGTACTTAATCATATGGCTATAAAATAATATTTATACAGGACATACTATTATTTATTACGTATATAAATAATATTAATATATATCTCCTTACTCAGTCGATCACAAAATGGAAATATTTGTGTTACGTAAGATATAGGTGCACAGATCTTTTGAATTTGAAATTTTGAACCTAATTGCCTAGCGTGATAAACGTAATGAAACAATAAGAGGCGAGGACGCCAAAACAATAACATTAGATTCCATTTAATTAATAGGGAGTTTGCTGTGCTTTAATTAAAAATTTGAAGAAAAGATAGGGGGAAGTTTCCATTTGTCGACCACTTAAGAGGTTTCCTTTAAAACTATTATTATTGTATGAATATTTGTCCATAGAATCCGAAAATCAAAACCGTTTTTTTTTTAGAAATTAATAGTTTTTGAGATATGAGGGTTTAAAGTTATTCATTTCCTATGTATTACTGAAGGATTGAAAACTTTGAAAAAACTCGTGTTTTCATTGAAATTACTCTAACAATAAATTTTTTTTACATGAAACAGTAATGCAGTTTGTTGTATCCACTAGTTGGTTGTACTGCACATTTCATGATTGATTAATGACCTGGCAGGGGGGTGGCCTCCCCCCTAATTGTATATGTCGAATATATTTCCAGTCTCCGTGATATTTTCAATTTATTACTTCAATGCTGATATATGACCGTGCAAGGTGATTGAACAATCATGAAGTGTGCAGTACAACAAACTACATTACGGCCATGAATTAAATAGTTAGAAGGATAGTCGCACTTGAAAACGGCGTGAAAGTGTGACGTCACGCGCGCCATTCATGACGTCACCTGGTATACAGATACTCGCATGGGAAATATTTAGTTATAGATTTTCATGAAATAACTTTAGATTGCTTGATCAAATATATAATTAAAGACATCGTAAATGTTAATATATAATTATATATATACCTAATACTTAAATCATTTATTAAATTTAGCTCAGATCATGAATCAAATAGTTAAACCATTTAATTCATGGTTCAGATGGTATTCAATAATAATTAGATTTGTGTCGACTACGATCGATTGTGTATTCCTTCAACAATGATTGATATTGCAGAACTATAGAGAGTAAATTCTAATATAAAAATGTAGGTATAAGAACTATATATCACGATAAAGTCGATATGGTGAAATATATATATTTAATATTTGTCGGTGGATTTCTTCAATTAAGGAATGAATGAAAATCATAGATCACTAACTTTATATTGTTGTTCATAATATTCATATCCTCAAAAACTGCAAGTAGCGTTTAAAAAATGAAAATTGTGAATTTCCATGATAAAAATATAATTTTAACAAAAATAATAATACACATTCTCATAGTTAAGTTAAAAATAAAATTAATGAATTAGTTTGGAGAACTTGTTCAGTTTCTTTCTTTTATTTTGAATTATATTTCTATTTAAACATTTTAAACGGAAGTAAATCCTACACCTCATATAAAATTGGACAACCTCTTTGGGAACTTTACATGCCAGAGTGTAAGAGAGTTCGGTTAGCTTTTCGAGAGCATTGTGACCTTCTTTCAGGTTCTCACCATAAATGGACTGAAAAACCTTCTCAATAGAAGTGAAATCATCAAAATATTCTTGGTTCATTCGTTTCAAACCTCCTCTACTGACAAATGATGTCCAGCTATCAGGCTCGAATTCGGCAACAGAGCCTAGGAATGGGTATTTTTTTGAGAACTTGTTCACAATGAATCCAAGAAAATATTCCATTCCAGGAGAATCTTCACTTGAAAACTCACAAGCAGCATCAAGTTGGTCAACATTGAGGTCGTCAACATGAGGAAGCATTTCAGAAGATAATTGTGCTTCAAATATTTCATTGCATACATCAGCTGACAGGCACTCTCCAACATTGAATTTATCTCCACATAAACGTTTGGAAGGAGAACTGTTCTGTTGTAGCTCTGTCAAGTTTTTTGTCATCACTCTTGATGCCTCCGAAGGAGTTGTATTAACATTAGACGATACTAGAACAGTTCTCCTTCCTAATATGTAACTCTTAAGTCTATTCTTAAAGCTAAGTGGGCATGGGTTATCATGAGCTCGTCCCATTTGACGAATCAAAGAAAAAAAATTCTCCAGAATATCTTGGTTAAGACGGCGAGTAATAATGAAACTAATATCAAACTTCAACTTCATTTCCTGAAACAGTGAAAGAAGAGATTTACAGTTCATAATGATTCCATTTTGAAAGGGTAAGTTATATTTTTTTGTCTGAACTGAACAATTTTCCATGAATGATATCATTTCTGAAAGCACTTCAACTTGATGTTCGGAATTTGTGAAAGCATTTTTAGACGGATTTTGATCTTTCAAAACGGATGAGTTCATGATATCATACCAACGATCTGTTAAGAGAATGAAATTGGAAGTCTGCAACTAGTTATCAGTTTTAACTTTACCTTGATAACCAAGATACTGTATGGCACAACCAACAGAATTAGAAAGTAATTGTGCTGCTACCTTGACATTCTGTCTATCAGTTTTCACTACAGATAAGTGTCTTTCATTCACTTTATAAGCAATTCTCAGGTCTCCTGTCTGACACGAAACAAGTTCAGCTACTGAAGTGCTATCTACTCTACCGGCTGGTGTAATGAAACCGTAATCCAAAAAATTATTTCGTATGAGCTTTAACAGATGAGGAACTCTCAATCTGCAAAAAAATGAATCTGTCTACTTGTATCGTAAGGATTAACAATTGAAGTATTTTCAACAGATACACCCAACTGCGAGTGTAAACCACGATTACAAGGCCCTAAATCGCTAACTACACTAACTACCATAAATCCACATTCTTCAACAGCTTTCAAGAGGGCAAAGAAGACTTCTACTGTTAAATTACAATCATAGTCAAAGAACACTGGTTGCTTCCAATTATCAAACAAACCTCTTATCATCACCACTTGTAC
This sequence comes from Caprella mutica, assembly GCA_947561585.1. NCBI lineage: Eukaryota > Metazoa > Arthropoda > Malacostraca > Amphipoda > Caprellidae > Caprella > Caprella mutica. Next base: position 452,175 of record CANNZV010000060.1, on the reverse strand, counting down.
TTTACTGTGTGGTTTGTAAATTCTATCACTACCCTTGTCATATACATACTGACTGGCGATAGACATTTCATCGAAGGACATAACACACACTCTACTTCTGTCAGACATACAAGGACTTTTACATTTTAAAAGTCTTAACACAGACTTCAACAACCCTGGCTCACATTTGATGGAAGAAGTCCACTTTATCAAGGTTGTAGGACATGGTAAGGGCAATTTACAGACATCACGGATAAACTTGTACGCTTTTGAACTAATACATTTTAAGGACAACCCATTGGCAATATCTTCCTCACTCCATTTGTGAACTTTACCTTTGCTATTGTCGACCATAGCACTTATCTGAACGGGAGTGAAATATTGAGATAAGATGCGTCGCACTTCATCATCAGTTTCTTGCATTGATGAATCCAATTTCACCACAGCCTCTTTGGCAAGACACAGCTCGTGTTTTAATCTCTTGATGATCGTTCCCTGAGAATTTTCTGAGTCTGTGATGGTTCTCTTCAATGCTCTATTTTCCTCTTGCACCGCACTATTCTTTTTTTCCAGTTCTGCAAGACGTTTCATCACTGTTTGGTATTCTACTGTGAACTTTGTGTAGTCTGCATTGCATGAGGTATTTGTTGCATGATAGCCTTCACAGGCGGAATCTGTTGGTATATCAATAATTAGAAACTGCAACTTAAGAAAGAAACAAATATTAAAAGCATAAGTAATTATTTTATTTTGATACATAAGTGAGGACAGTAACATTGCCTCTGATAATGCACTTGATGCAGTAGCTAGATATCACTTTTTGGCCAACTTGACTTTTTGAATGTCAGAGTAGCTATATAATTTGAAAAGAGCAAAGACACTTACCAAGCAGTAGCTGTGCTGTACCCCATGCAGCATTTAGTTTGGGCTGGAACTCTTCTTCTGTAACAAGAATTATCTTTCTAAAATTTTATATACATATTTGCTTGTCTACATCGGACTAAGATAATAATCTGAAGAAATTAGTTATATTAATCACAGAAGTCATGTAGAAACGTAGATTGATGTGTAAGTATCAAATGTTCAGTAGGTATCAGGAATATCTCATGTTAGATATATATTCACCAAATGGATCTCCTGGAGTATATGCCCCCAGGAGAAGCAAAGAATATATATTTATAGTCAATAATAAAAACAAATATGATGGCCCAATAAAAGTTTAAAATTAATCAAAGCCGCAGACCAATGACACTAAAAATCAACTTTTAAAGTCAAAATTAAATAATCCAAACAGAGAATAGGAGTCATAACTATGGTGTTTTATTTAGTTAAAAATAAAATAAGTAAATTGATGCTGTAGCTACTTATGAAGGTAAAAGAAAAATAGGATGCCTCTTACACAACTTTAAATTATTTAAAGTTCAGACTCTGTAGCTAATAAGAACATCAAGCAATAAACAGCAAAAATTTCAATTTAATATCATATAACATAATAAATTAAGACATTGATGATGTATTAGTTAGCTACCTGGTGGTTGTGAAGCAGTCAACTCTTCCACCACTTTCCTGTTTGATCTGCACTTGTTTCTATCCTCCCTGGAGAGAGCAGAACCTGTAAGAAAAGAGATTTAATTAGTTATGATGAATAGGTATATCTGATAAATAAATAAATTTAAATCTGATAAATACATATTACAATTTAATAAGAACTACACAAGGCAAGATGGACAAGCAGAAGATAGGAAGTAAAAAAGAATAAAAAATCTTCTATGGCAAACGATGTATCTTTGACTGGCCTAGAGGCTAGAACCTAATTTAGTATATAGCTATGTACAAAACTACAAACATGCCACTCTGGAAAAAGTGGTCTTTTCTGATGGATCAATCTCTATTTTTGAGTTTAGCAAACATTAAAATACAGTAATAAATTAATGGGAACTGTATAATCTTCAGCATTTAGCCTCTAAAATTCATCTGTTAGCCTGACCCCTGAGGTATTTTCCAGAGTGGCAAACATGATGGCAATTATTGGCAACAACAAACAATGTTAATTTTTTTTAATATACCTGAAAAACCTAGGAGAAAATAAAGAAAAACAAGTCATCAAAAAATAATTTACTCTCCAAGGGAACTCTGGAGTCTGTCTGTCTGAACTAGCCAAATTATTGGCTAGTATTACCCCAAGTAATAAAGCATGACCTTTCCTGGAGAGAAAAGGTCATCGTTTTTGAGCCTTTCAACTCCTCAATGAGAGAAATATCAAATCTCCTTGTTGTGACGTTATTTGGAGAGTATTTTTCAATAATTGCCCATTTTGGAGAAAAATTGTGGTTATTTTTGGAGAGCTTGAGAGAGAAATGGAAAGTCTGAGAGCCACACTCTCTTACTTGGGTTTTACAGTATTACCATACTTTATTACTTGGTCCAGGATCCAAACATATTCAGAATTTGAACAGAATTTCTGACTAGATAGGTATAAGGCCACTCTGCATAAGACATCCTGACTCTCAGGCACTTAAATTGATATAGAATTACCTACTCTCAGGCCTCAGCTGATTAAGATTTCAGAATCAGGGACAGCTAAATTAATGGTAACATAGGAATTAATTCAAAATCTCCCTCAGCTAAATTAATGGTACCTAACATAGGATTTAATTCAAAGATTCTCTCCCAAGATCTCAAATTTTTACAAGTGGGCTCAGATTTGTCTCAGAGGAGAGGATAGAGTTTTGGGAAAATGTTCCATATTCTGGAACATTGCAGACTGGAACTATAGGGTAGGTACTAGGTAGGTACCTACCTAGCCTAGAATGGGAATTTAATTTAGGTACCCAAGTTATACTTATACATAATATAATCATAATGGCAACATAAACTCACAAAGTTTAGTGGAGGAATGTGGAGGAGCAAGACCAGCATTTTGAGTGACAGATGAGGGAAGAGATGCTGAAGGTATGAGCAAGGTAGGAACTGCATCTTCTTCAATTGATTTTAGTTGGGCAGGCACAGGGATATTTAAAAGTTCATATTTCAAATTTCTTTTAAATTTCACTGGCTCAAAATGAAGAGAACATACACGAGCATTATCCGTATTTATTTTGTCACTGCGTCGGCACTTTGCAACCATTGTCTCTTTAGCTCAATATCTTTTGGAAATCTAAAGAATTGAACACTAGACTGTTTACTTTGCTTTTCAGAACATCCAAATACACTGCATTGAATAGGCATTATACCTAGCTGACTAGTTAAACATAGACCAAAGTAAACAATGCAAGAACGGTTCAACGGTAAAACTTTGAAATCCAAAATCGTATTCCATGTGACGTCACCTTCTTTTTCTTCGTCTGTATTTCTGTCGAGTGCGAGTATCCTTCTAACTATTTAATTCATGATTACGGCTATCTTTGACCAACATTGGCCAAAAAGCGTGAAAATTTTTCCAAGTTCCCAATCCTTCAGTAATACATAGGAAATAAATAACTTTAAATCCTTATATCTCAAAACCTATTAGTTTCTACAAAAAACGGTTTTGATTTTCGTATTCTATGGACAAAAATACATATACAAAAAATAATTTAAATTAAATTTGGTGGGGGTCGTCAAATGGGAAAGATCCATACATTGAATCAAATATTATATCTGAAAAACTCCAATTATCGACATGTTCAAACCAAATATCGTCACATGTTAATACCCATTTATCGTCATGTGTCGATACATGGGTAATATCGTCCACAGAAAAAAATTTGCATTGAACAGCTGGCAGGATGGGGGAAAATTAGGTAGAATGGGGGGAAATTAGGTAGAATGATGAAATCAGGTTAGAATGGGGGAAAATCAGGTTAGAATGGGGGAAAATCAGGTTAGAATGAGGGAAAATCAGGTAGAATGGGGTAAAATGGGGGGGGGGGGAAATCAGGTTAGAATGGGGGAAAAGTTGGCTGAGTAGGGAAAATGATGCCAGAATGGAGTAATTAATTTAACGTCTTCTTCGGAACCAAAAGCCATATCGCTGATGTCAAAATAAAATTAAATTAAAGGGACTCGAAGAAGCAGTCAGAAAGAAAAGTTGCATTATGAACAAAGTCATTGCTCATGGATGTAGAAAAGCTACTCAGTGAGAGCAGTCCGTAAATGAATACTACGAGCCTACCTAACACAAAGATCAAAGTACTTCTTCGTCACATTTTTGGTAAGTGACTACATTCACGGAGTAGCTTTCCTGCACCCGTGAGCTAGACACCGACAGGTGGTATTTGACTTTGTTCATGAATTTCATTTTAATAAAATTACATTTTGAAGTCGGTGAATTGGCCTCTGATTCTGCAGCAGACGTAAAAACCCCTACGTAAGTAATTAATCAAAGCGACAATATTTTTAATTTCCTTCTCATTAAATTATCTTGAGTATCACAATAATGTTTCGTACTATTGGGTCACACAGAGTATTAAAAACTTTAAAAAGAATGAAAAATATATAGTAAACTTTATTTTACGCGGTTTATTTAACATATTCAAAGTTTTGCTGGACACTGGAAATGGCATTTAAGATGATATGATGGATTAACAATAATTAATTTATGATTAGAATTATTTCAGCTGAAATCAATTTATTTTGAGAGGAAAAAGTTTTAGAAAACCAAAGTCGTATCGAAATTTTGATAGATCACGTTGTTTGTTTTTCCCTATAAATGAAGTTCACAAAATATCTATCATAGTTTACTGTGTAAATAATAATTAACTGAATCAGATAAATGTAAACACTAATCTACCTATTAAATGATTTTAAGATGAATATGGGCTACATATTAATCATTAATATCACACGCAGATGTACAAACATTCTTTGGATAACGTGTATGGCAATACAACAACATATGACGTCTAAAACTTGTGAAAATTTTGTACGTTTTATAATTCGATGGCGCTTTTTCTGTTTAAATCAAATTTTATTTCTTTACTAATCATTATTTAGATGAACAAGGTATATTATTGTATAGTATAATCAACTATTCCGATTCTATTATATATGTGCAGGTCCCCCCCCCCCCCTCCTAATTCTAATAGGTCGATAAATGGGTAAAAGCTATCTAAGCATGTAAAATTGAATAAATATTGAGAATTAATATATTTACTAACCATTAAACTGTTTTAAAACCACTATTTCGAAATTGATCAAAATGCCATTTATCGTCACCCCATGACGATAAATGGAAAACCCTCTTTATTGATACCCAAATGTCGACACATCGATTTATTTCAAATATTGATCACTGAATTAATTTCTGATTTTATATTTAAGAAATGCAATTAGAAACAAGCTAAATTGTATGATTTTTTTTTATTTTTTGAAGCGTAAAATCGCGCATAACAAATTCTCTATACCTAATCAATTTCGGTTGGTTTATCCTGAATGTACCGTATCGTCACACAATCTCATCAGTTAACCTGATATTCTAACTGTAATTTTAACTTAAATTACTTATATTTTTGTAACAATATTAAAAATACATGGAAACATCGAATTGTAAAAATCTAAACTATGAACATGTTTCCAGGTATAGTTACAGACGAAAATAACTGAAACGTGACGTTAAGCTGAATATATTAATCGCAAAAACGACGTACCTAATTATCTTGATTTAATTTGAATTTGGTAGTTTGACTTCGAAAATTTTGTCAAAGAATCTACCTATATAATATGTATATGCATCGCTTTAGAAGGTTTAGTTGCATTTTTATAATACGTACAGGAATTGCATATTTTTGCACTCATACTGTCGCATTTTTTGCATGCGTATGTGCATCTCTGATATTTGCGTAGAGTAGTTACTACCTACATTCTCATCTAAACATTTGCAACTTATCGATTATTTTTCACCTATGTTGGTATTTTATAATAGAAATACATATCTACCTAGCTATTTCGCTAATATCATTTAAGTATAATATTGTACGTAATAATTTTAGCATCCATATTCTTTTCTTTTTTCGTCAATTCATACTATTTAAATTTAGATATAAGATGGGACTAGAAAAAATATGAACAAAAAAATAGTTAGTTATGACGTCACACAGGTTTTTCCGATCTTCACACAAACTCAGAATTAAGATGCTATATGGTTCAAAAGAATGGTAATTGACAGATGATAACTTTATAATGATACATTATATATTTCCAGACAAAATTTACCAGAAAAAAAATCTACATATATTAATTAAGCTATAAAGACATAATTCAAACCATGTATAATACGTACATTAATTATATGAAGCATATACAATTATAATATTGAAGCATAATTAGTATTCAGTAATCCTAAATTAATTTTTAGTTACTGATCTCTCTATCGATCTATATGTTAGAATGTATAGCCTATATACCTATCCAATCATTGTAAGTGTTATACAAGTAATACGCTGCAATCGAAATAAATTGAGTAAATAACATGCAATGTAAAAAAATATTAATTTCAAGAGGAGAATAAAATTTTAATTTATGAATAATAGAATTATGAAAACTGTAGTAAAAATATAACTTTTAGAACTGTTCCAATTCATGGGAGTAATTTCGATAATATTCTTTAGAGCGTCTATATGGCAACATCTTTCTTTCCTCTGTAGGTATTTGTAGGTCTGGTTTGTTTACAATATATTATAAATTATATCCAGTGAAAATGGATGGTGGTTTTGTTAAGAAGGTGAGAAAAAGAATTGTGAATTAAGCGTTAATAAAGAGTGATGTGTAAATCTAAAGATATCGTGACGAGCTTAATAATATTAGAAGATATTTATATCTGTAATTCGGCTCTTGATCATACCTAATTCATTGGTGCCATGCCATGTTGTTATCATTTTAAACTTGCTTTGTTAAGTGTTATAACATAAATTTAAGTGTTTACAAATGGTTCGATGCTCAGTGAATTTCCTGGAGAACTCTTTCCTATTAATTCTTTTGTTTACATAGCTAATTCTGAGGATAATAAAATAGGAAAAATGTCCCTGTGTAGGTATTCAACTGAATTGTGATGGAACATTAGGCACCTATTGTCTATTGCCAGCCCATTTGCCAATCTGCACTTGATGCATCATGCATGCCATTTTTCAGAGTGTGGCAGTGTTATTAAATTAATTGGCATCTCTTGATATCAAATGGTCAAAATTCAATGCCACTATGGATTCTGGAAAATACCTTAGGCTAACAGATGAATTTTAGAGGCTAAATGCTGCGAATTATGCAATTCCCATTAATTTATTACTGTATTTAAACTGTATTTTAAGGTTTGCTAAACTGAACTCCAACAGAGTAATTAAGAAAAGACCACTTTTTCCAGAGTGGATTCAATGCCTAAAATTGTAGCATTGTGCATTAATTCCTAATTAGTTGGGAACCTATGTTGCCATGTAGATTTTTGCTAGAAATCTCAAATCTGCTAGAATGAGCTAATTAAAAAACTGACTTAAGTTCGCTAACCTTTTAAAACTTACCACTTGGCACTGAATTGAAGTTTACAAACTTACCTTGTGCCAGTCTTAAATGTACAGCAGGATTTGTGAATTAATCCTGCGCCCAAGTCATATTTAGTTCCTATGTTATTTGCTTTGCCTAAATCCCAATTTCTGTAAAAAAATCCTGGGTCTGAGGAGACCTTCTTTTCAGATTGGACCTTGGGCTCCTTAGTCCCACTCTTGACTCTGGAAAATATCTTAGGAGTTTTTGATTGAATTTTAGAAATTGGAGATCTCTGTGTGAGATCATGAATTAATTCCTATGTTACCATTAATTTTGCTGCGGGAGATTTTGAATTAATTCCTATGTTACCATTAATTAGCTGCGGGAGATTCTGAATCTTCTACTGAGAGTCTCGGAGAGTAACTGTTTCTCAAATTAAATCTCTGCGGGAGAAGAGACACATTCTGCAGACTAGGATTATACAGTTCCCATCAATTTATTACTGTATTTTAAGGTTTGCCAAACTCTCAACAGAGATATTAATCCATCAGAAAAGACCACTTTTTCCAGAGTGGCTTCAGTCCTGACATCTTGATAAACTTTGAAAAGCCAAATGCCAAGAGTACATTTTCAATTTATTTGGCAGATTTCAATGTGTACGATTCTGTCCCATGTTTAATAGTATGTCTGACTTCTGAGCCCACGCCCAAGTAAAATAGTACCTATGTCTCATAAACTCACCATTTGTCTCTCCAGCTCTCTCCAAAATTCTCAAATGATCAAATTTTCATAAATTCTCTCCAAAATAACATTGTAGCATAGGAGAAAAATAGATAAAACTCGCCATTTGCATTTGAAGAGCTCAAAATAACTCACAAACTTGCCATTAAAATGGCGTGTTTGGATATGCTTTATTACTTGGGCCCACGCCAAGTTTCATATTAGTTCAGTTTTTAATATGAAATCATAAGATGGCAAATAAGATTAAATCAATTTTGAATTTTGTACCATGCCAAAATAAATTATGATAGCCTAGATTTGATCCTGTCAAGCTGTCTGACTCTATTTGGTGCACAAAACTCCAGACTTTTTGCAAAAGCTGACAAAATCCAGCTTAAATAATTAAATTTCCAGTAATTTGGCTCATCCACCAACATTTTACCCATTTTCCTAGTCCCACTGAAAATTAATGGTAACTTATAGCCGATAGGAATGAATTGCTAAAACTCCACCAACTTTGCCAGAATATTAATTTTAATCAAAAGTTCCACAGATTGGTTGGTGGAATTTACAATGAAATACAGTCTGGGATTCGATTTGATGCGGTCACCCAAGTAAAATAGTATGTCTCATAAACTCGCCATTTGTCTCTCCAACTCTCTCCAAATTTCAACAAATTCTCTCCAAAATGATCAAATTATCATTAATTCTCTCCAAATTAACATTGTAGCATAGGAGAAAAATAGATAAAACTCGCCATTTGCAATTGAAGGGCTCAAAATAACTGTCACAAACTCACCATTAAAATGGCGAGTTTGGACATGCTTTATTACTTGGGCGGTCACATCAAACTACATACATTTGATCATATATTTTGATTCCATTAGGCATTGGCATTAGATGTGGTCATGTGAAGCTATATGTAAATTTAAACATCTATTTTGATTCACTAGAGCATTGCATTGGGTATTACCTAGCCAGACTGCAGGAACTGGTAAACTGTTCTCCAATAAATCCTCCATTTTCGCTTCTGTTCCCAGTAAAATAAATGTAAATATACCTAGTTTCAGAGATAGTTCATTGAGTCGCCATTATATCGTTTAAGTCAACTAAAATTAGTAATGCAGTCCCCAGTCTTCAAAATTTAATTCCAATTTTGAAAGTAGACAGTCGTTTAATTTTTAATTGTGGCCCTCTCAAGAGAGTCTCTCATTCTGAACCGAAACATTAAAATGTTGAATAGCTATCAAAATAAGTGCAGTGCATGCTATAATTTATTAATATAAGTTTTTAACGTGCGTTTTGAATGTATGATGTTTCTGTTGTTAGAGGCCGCAGTTAGTCAGCGTGCCGTAATTTACCTGCTTGACCCTACCTTTATTATTACAACTACCTAATTATCAAAAGTAAACATACTTTATATATAAATGAGAGTGTATCAGCCAATCAGAGAGAGGCATACAACTGATACCAGCCAATCACAGAGAGCCTGAGAGAGGCATACTTTCTTTCATAGTTATTCCTTTTTTTCATCTGATAGTTAGTCAGAGAGCATCAAATTAAAATGTCAAGTAGTGACAACATCATTCATAACAAAAGATTGCAATCTTTCACAGAAAACTGATATACAAATATACATCGCAGCGCATGCCTTATCAAAACAAAATGGTGGCTCTGTTTACATTTCAACAAAGATGCGCGATTCCGCCGTTTATGATTCTGAGTCACCAATTTTAAATCTAATTTAAGTTCTCATAGTAATCTATATAAGGGAAAGATACTTATTTTCTCAAATTTAAAGTCAACAATTAATCGGCGACTTGGTACATACTCTTAAACTAGGTAAATATAGGAGGAAATTGAAGATTGTTCGTACTGAAAATGTTGAAACTGTCCCATATTCTTCAGACTGGTTACCTAGGTCCCAGGTAAAAAAGCATGTAGAGGTTTTAAGCATACTATTTTACTTGAACAACTATTTTGATTCACTAGAGTATTGGGCATTAGGTAGATGCGGTCACATCAAACTATGCATAAATTTATATATAAATATTAATTCATTATTCAAACTAGCTTGGCATTAAGCTCCTAAGGTTTTGATATGAAATGCTTAAATTGGTCAATATTGTAATGCATTAACTGTGCCAAACTAACTATAGTTACTATACTATTCCTATTAGTATATTGAACCTAATTCCTTGTATATCTACGCAAATTACATTTAAATGGATTTAGTATATTCAGATCTCATGCCAATTAATTGGTGTTATCTGATATACTCAATGACATGGTACTCTGTGTACTGCCAGGACTGTTGTTTGGGAATTAATATCTCTAATTCTTCAAACACGTAACATTCTGACTTCTGTCTTGATATCAAATTATTAACTTACCAACAACTCCACAAGAACAAACATTCTTCAGGCATCTTTTTTGTTTGTTCACATTTGTGACCTATGTTTCAGAGTCTGTCAGTTTAAGCCAATTAATTATCTTGCATTTCAAATGGTTAAAACTCAGATACCTATGTGTACCTAATTGGCTTAAAATTTTAAATAATTCCTCTATGTAATGTTTCCATGTTAGTCTTGGTTTGAAATTTTCAAAATAAAAGCCAAATTGGCTTGGCTCAAAAATTTTGAGAAATTTTGTCTCAAAAATTGGCTTACAAATTGCCAGCCTCTGAAACATGGTTTGTAACTTTGTGACATCACAAAGGACATCTTGACCCGCAGCTAAATTGATGGTAACATAGGAACCAATTCAAGACCTTCCCCGAGATCTAAAATTGGGCTCAGATTTGTTTCAGAGAGTCTTAGGAAAATGGTCCATATTCCGCAGATAAAAAGTAACTTAAAATAGTCTCAGAATATATGATACATCAACCATGAAATATATGAATGTTTCAAAGTGAAAAATCTTAACTTAGGAGTCAAATTTCTCTTATAAAGTATCTTGAATGTGGTGACCTTCATCTGTTTTCTCAAGAAATTAAAGGTTCTAAATTACTGCGATATGAACTCGAGGGCACAATTTCACTCCCTAATGTTTTAAATTTAGCAACCTGGGTTCACAGCCAGCTTGGAAATGATTTGATGGACTGAACTGCTGACTTTTTCAAATTATGATTAGATAACCAGTCTAAAGAATGATATGATATGATTCTTCTATTTACATTAATTTAACTGGAAAGATATATCTACTACTAGTTCCTGCAGAATGCTTATGTCACTCATATTAAAATCTATGAGTATTCTATATTTGTTGGTTTAAATCACTGACTATTTCCTGTTCCTTTCAGCCTGTCATCATTGATGGCGCTGGGCACATCAAAGGACGCTTGGCCTCCTTCATCTCCAAGCTCCTGCTCCAGGGACAGAAAGTCATTGTAGTGAGATGTGAACAGATTGTCCTGTCTGGTCCTTTCTACCGTAACAAGGCCATTTACCTCAGCTACCTCAAGAAGAGGTGCAACGTCAACCCACGCAGAGGACCCTTCCACTTCAGGTCCCCCGCCAAGATCCTCTACAAATGCGTCAGAGGTTAGTAATTAATAAAGCCGTAATTCTGTTACTATATATAAAATTTACCACATCAACTCCATTCATGAATACGTGATAGAAATTGCACTACCCTAAAAAACGCTCTCAAGTCTGGTGGTACATGCTCCATACCACAATAAGGGATACGCTTACTGCTCCGTGGTACAAAAATTGTACCTCCTTTTAAAAAATGAGTTAGTGTGCTGCTCCGGCAGCTCAAATTTTGAGCTACCTACATGAATGCTTAGGTATTGTCATAATTCTTTGAGCATGTTGGACATTTATTCTCTTGAAAAGAGTTGAGAAAATGAATAAAATTCAACTTTTTAATTATTATTTTGACTTTATGAAAGTGACATTTTCAAATTGGATTATCTAACACCAACAGTGACCAGTTATGTTTTAAATTACACACACCACTATAGAAGGTGTCTTAGCAATTTTAATTGTGACTAGTCCATTATTTGTTCCTCTCTAATGATGTCCTACCTACAGGTATGGTACCATGGAAGACCAGACGTGGACGCCAGGCCCTCCGTCTACTCCACACCTACGAAGGTATCCCCCCAGCATGCGCCACCAGAAGGAAGATGGTCGTGCCAGAGTGCATGAGAGTTGTCAGATCTGATGCTTCTAACAAGGTAAATAAATGAAGCTGAGGTTCACTATAGAACTATAGAATTTTGTCCTGTAGTGAATGAGTTGGGATTTAGCCTGAATAGTTAACAAATCTATAGTGCATGGTATAGTGAAGAGCTTATTTTGTAAAGTAAAGATCACAATTTGTGAATTTCTTGGATTAGTGTAATTTCAGTATTAGTTAGCAAACCAATGAAGATTAATAATAATATAGCTAGATTTGTTTTGCTAAATTTGCTTATTTATTTAATGAACAGTAAAAAACGGATGAAATGGAAAACTTATGATTCTTTGCTATAAGTTAGACAATGAAATAATTTCGTAAGAAAATGCATCGTGCAGATAGTGTTATGATTATGATGTCACTAAAAATTATCTAATGTAATGCATTTCCCCTCAGTTCTGTTATCTTGGCCGCGTGTCCCACGAAGTTGGCTGGAAATACAAGGATGTGATCAAGAGGCTGGAACGCCGCAGAATCATCAAGAAGGCAGTCAAGATCACTCACGACAAGAAGATGAAGGCACTAGAGAGTAAGGCCGTCAAGATGGTCAAGAAACAACTCCAGCCTTTTGACGAAATTAAGGCATCGTACGGTTATTAAGAAATACACCTGTATGAATGAAGAGAAATGTCTTTCATTACTCGGCTCAGAGATTTACCCTTCAGTGAATAATGATGGTTGTTCTAACCCTTCAATGCCCGCATTACTCGTTAAAGTGATGCTTCTTTAAATTCAATGGACAGTAAACTAATCTAATGTAATTTCAATGCGTGTAACTCAATATCACCGCATAGGAATGATGTTGCTATCTGTTTGTTTACATAATCAGCTGTTTTATGGGGAGTGTCTCGCCGAAATTTGAGTTAGTTTTCAAAGAGAAATTTTTGCATAAAATGTAGTCTTATAATGTCCCAAATCATGTGTAAAAATGTTAGTTATGAAAGTTGTCTGCAAGTGCCTCAAAAAGGGGAGGGGGGAGGAGCTGGGGGAATAGAAAATAAATCAAAATTGAAAAAATTCGAAAATTTCCCGTTCTGACACTATTTGAAAAAATGTCCTAAGTGTAAAATTGTCTATTTTTGTAGTATAATCGAGTGAGAGAAAATAAAGCATATCTCTCTCTCTCTCTCTTCAAACACAAAAAAAGTTACACTCTCCTTAAATGTGAAACAATAACTGCTGTCGGAACAAAAATAAGTGAAAAAGATGAGGATTAACTATTAAATAAAGGCAAAACTTCTGTTTTCTGAAGCACCTGAATAATGAGATTTTCTATGATTAAGTTATAGAAAACTATATATGAAGAATTGTGACATATCCGAGTTATGAACTAATGAAAATCTGAGTGTATACACTAGTAAAATATAACTAAAATCATTGTAACTTTTCAAACAAAAGTAGGGGTCGATATTTCAGTTTTCTTTCAATAACAAAGATATCAAATAATAGTTATTCGGTTTTTACTAAAAGAAAACTGAGAGTTTATGCAAATTGAAAAGAAAAAAAGCATTCCTATTCTTGTTGGAAATCGTTTGGGGATTCCGAAACTGTTTTTTTAGTAGCGTCAAAACTCTGACGATTTCTCTTAAATTCACATTTTAGAAACCTGAAAATTTATATGCTTTGACCAAAAACTTAAATAATAACTAAAACGTAAATAGCGCTTGCATTGGGTGGGTTGTAGTGCCTCTTATTAATTAATATCAAGTAGACTAGGCTTGCCTAACCTGGTACTATTGTACCAGATAAGTACTTTTTCTCTCTCGAATTACCACATTTTTCAACAATATTTTCAATTTTCAAGAACTTTATAAAGTCAAAAAAAACGTTGAATTTCATGGAAATTTTAGGATTTTGGTACTTATGTGTTCAATCTGGTACTTTTTCAGTGCCTAATCTGGTACTATCAGGAAAATACTTTCGGCAAGCAAAAAGTAGACTGACTAAAAGTAACTGCGAAATTAGCGATATCATGCACATGATCTATTATGTTTGGTAACTCTTATGAAGTATATGTTCTTCAGAAGGTGGCGCTTTGGTTGGGAATTAATAAAATAAAGACATTTTAGCTATTATAATGTCTCTCAATCGATTTATCAACAAGAGAGAAAATGTTTCTTATCGCGCGGTGATAGGTTATGAGTTTCTTCATAACTGAGAGCCACTTCATAATTCGTGTGCTGTGATAGTTTTCTATGATTAAAATCATAGAGAATTTTTGTCATTGAGGGATAACTGTGACAAATATTATTCTTATATGGATGTGCACGAAATTTTATGCAAAATCAAGGTAATGAAACAAATATTAAGTAAATGTTGTGTGAAATCAATATAGCTACTCATTATGGTACAAAAATTAATATATAATCATGGTAGTACCTAGTCATTTATGCCTAAATTAAAATCAATAACAAAAAATACACATCATTTAAATCTCAAACATTAAAGAAAACACAGTTTACACTCAATATATCCGATTTATTGATAACCTAAACTTTATAGTAAATCTTTGCCTTCCTGATTTACATTTTCATATATAATGCTCCATCCTTTAATAGAGTATTATCTTATAATAGAGTATCATCCTATAATAGAGTATTATCTTATAATAGAGTATTATCTTATAATAGAGTATTATCCTATAATAGAGTATTATCCTATAATAGAGTATTATCTTATTATATGGTAGTCTGGTGGAGAAGATTGCAAAAACCCACTATTGCATTGAGGTTGTAATTTTCTTTAAAAAATCCTATATTGTAATTGCTTGTCATACTTGCATTTTTCATTTTCACTTCTGCCAACTTGACTAATTGGAAAAGGTATAGTTATACCTCAAGAACTATCGTTTTCTATGATTTAAACAAAGAAAAATATTTCATAATTCAGGTCCTTCATTACTCGGGTGCTTCATAGATAAAAAATTTCATTACTCAGGAATTTGATTGTAGTGAATTTTCAGCAGAGATGTACGTTTCAGTACTCGGACAGTGGGTAAAACTGCTTCATTACTTCACATATTTGATAAAATTGACTGGATTTAACATTTGTGTTTATACGTCAAAAGATATTTCTAGAAATGCTAATTTGATGATTTTAAAACCAAATTAATTGTATGTTCATTAAAAATACTGAGTTATGAAGCAATCGAGTAATGAGGACCTGAATTATGAAAAGCACCTGAGTTATGAAGTACAGGCAGACCACCGGGGTTGACCCCGCGCTTACCTATTACATCAGTTGTACGGGAAAATTATTTTTAAACAATTTTATATACATTGAAGGAACCACACAAGATTTGGTATATAGAATTAGTGTACCATGCGAATATTCTTTGCTTTCTGTTAATAGAGAACGAAAAGATTGGAGTGACAATGTTGAACTTAAAGCGGGGTCTTCCCCCCTTTAAGTTCAATTTTTAAGTTAATGTGAGGTACGATTTTTGACTTAAAGCGAGGTCTACCTGTAGTTTCTGTATTTAAACTATAGAAATTGGTAGACGTCAGGAATTTCGTCGTAGTCATCCCTCAAGGACCCTAGTTTTCTATGACCTTAATCATAGAAAACTATCTATCTAAGTGGCTTTGAGTTCATAACTCAGATATCTCATAACTCCTCAACTCTATATTTATTTATTTGTTCCATTTCCTTTTGTTCCATATATCATCTAACATCACAGTTGAACAGCGCCACATAAATATGGTTAAGGTTATCATTTTTAATTTCTTGTGCGTATCAGAGGCAAAAAATTGTACCTAGAAATTTGGTCAGCAATAGTTAGTTAAGTCGTAATATTTGTTTGATGTTTTATCATTTAGAAACTACAGAAATAACTCTAACCTTTAAAGGTCCCCTCCAAGCAAATATTTTTATTGCCTTATTCTACGAAGCTAATGTTTCTTATCATTTTAGTGGAAACCCCATCGAATTTGGTAACAAATTTTTAATTTTATATGCTTTTAAAGATTTTTATAATCAAAACTCTACAAAACCTATTTTCCCTCCGACTTACTAATTTAAGAAATTTTCAGCCTGAAGAAAAAGAATGTACACCATTTGTTTTGATTGTCAACGAGGTATTAGGTTTAATAAATCCATTTAATATTCGTGTAAAGGTATAAAATTGAATGAACTTATAATAGAAACGTTTATATACTTTCGGGAACCATTAATATCTAAAATAAAGGCCAAAAACGCATGTTTAGTTTATAAAATTCAAATTTGTAATCAAAACAAAGAGTGTACAATCTTTTTCTTCAGCCTCAGATTAGTGATTCGCTCAATTGTTGCTCACAAAGTATTAAAAAACTTTAAAAACAAATTATAAAATATATACTGAACCAAATTGTATGCAGTTTGCAGAATAATGATCGTAGACCTTAGTTTTATAATATTATGTTATAAACTCATTTTTTTCCCGGAGCCTGGAGAGGACCTTTAAATGACTTTATTTCATAAATTGCAATAATAATTTGATAAAGTCGAACTTTGAAAATTCCATTTGATAATATACTACAGGGTGAGCTTAAAAATGGCCAGTTTTATAACGTTTTTTATACATTAAGTTTATCGATTAACATGGAAAAGTAGTGAAACTTTTTAAAGATAAAATCCTACATTTTAAGAAAAAGTCCGACGCTAAATAGCCACCACGAACTGCTAACCATTGTTTTGATTTCTTCCAGGGTACAAGATCATAAACGGGTATAGTACCTAGCAGACGACACAAAAATGTGACGTCACCACAACAAAACACTTCTTGTTTGTGACCGAGTGGCTCATAATTCCTCGCATTTGCATGTTAATATCGAGAAGTTTGAAGTCATTTTATGAGGGTTTCGTACAAAAGAAAAGCAAAACTGACGATTGAACCTCAAAGTTGAATATATAGATATAATTCAGGTGTGTTTTTATTGTTCATTTCATTAACTTATCTATAAAAAATAGGGTCTTGAAAATATGCTACCTAGGAACCTAAACTAGTGCTAGTTAACTGCTAAATTGTAGTTCCTATGAATAACAATTAAGGAAAAAAATAATGGAAATACAATTTAACCAATGCCTAGTTAGTAATTGATAAGGAAAATTTTTAATTTGGAAGTGACTTAATTTATGTAGGTTTTCCCATGTTTCAAAGAGTGGTCAGAGTCGCCATTTCCAGTCACCCGGTGGTCACATCAAACTAGATTCGATCAGCTGATTTCCATACCCTACGTTACTGTATCCTGATTTCTTCCATGTTGTATGCGTTGAGGTCTGCAGTTGTGATGTTTTTTTCCTTTACTTTGCTTTTCAAATAACCCCACAAATAGATATCAAGAACTGTTAGGTCGGGAGGCATGGGCGGCCCTTCAATATTACCAAATTTTGAAATTTACTCCTCATACCAGCCATATTGAAACTCGTGCTGTGTGGCATGTGGGTTTGAAATAATCAAGAATCCTAGAGTCTAGAGCGTCTTGCTGAAAATAATAAATGACTCATTTCTTTTGCTGATACTATAGAGAAAAATACAATCGCAGCTATAAATAAACGCTCTGCAATTCCAGCAAGATCTTAAATTAAAATATGGTCCCAATAACTTCATGTGCCGTAACTGTGCACCAAACCGTGACCCGTTGAGAATTAAGAGATATGTCATATATATTTTCAGGGTTTCGTTCTCCCCAAACTTTTGAATTTTGTTTGTATACATTACCATCTAAGCAGGTGTGAGCTTCATCTGACATATGATACGTTCTTTCATAAATTCAGGGTTTATTTAAAAAAAACGAAGTATTTTGTCTTCTTTTGTCGACATCTGCTGCATGGAGTTTTTTGAACAATTTAGATCTTGAAGGGCTTCAATAAAGTTTGCTCTTTCTTAAAATTTAACGAGAACAATCGTACCTAACCCTTGATAGGCAATTCGTCTAACTGATGAATTACGAGTCATTTCAATAATAACCCTGTTTCAACGTTTTTCTCTGTCCGTACGGTGCTGTGCTTATTCTTCCAGTTGGCTTTCAACATGAAATGTTGGCAATTGTTTGAAATTCTTGACACACTGCTTAATAACGATCAGAGAATCACAAGAGGAGCATTAGATGTGTTGAACCTGATCTTGAATGTTCGTTGAACAGCAGTAACACTTTCGGAGAGAAGAAACTGCTTTAGTGCGAAGATAAGTTGAAGTGTTGAATAAGAAGCCATGATGAAATACGGTTTGAATTTACTGTTTTCATCATGCATTCAACCAAAAAAATGCAGCATAGATATGATTGTATTTTCAGAAAACCAGATTTTTCCTCTTTCTATTGATGCATAAAGTATTATGATTTGTTTAAGTTATATTGATTTTTTACTGTTATAATGTAGCCACTATTCATTCTACCTGCTTTTTCCAGTCCCTTGTATTTAATTTCCCTCTGACAACACCCCTATATAAACTGCAAGACTTCCCACTAATTAATTATGTAAGAATTACACACTTAATCATAATATTTCTTTGTCTACCGTATTGTGAATGATAACATTCGAACATTTACGATAGGTACATCGAAATACCTCAGCCACTCTCTGGCATTCATTTTTCATAGGAAGATCGATACTGTAATAGGTATGTGCGAGTAGCTTTGTACCTAATAGAATTATTCAATGTTAAATGTTGGAGGCACTCGTCAATTATAAGATGCAGCCACTGCATACCAGTCTACCTTTCTATTCCAAAGGCCTGCACCTAAAATACATTCGAAAATGTTGGTCAATTTTAAGTAAATACCAGTTTGAAATCCGAATCAGTATATGACAGTTATCCATGTTCTTACACCTGAAACCACTGTGCAGGAGTCGGTTAGGAGTAAGTAAGTGTTAAAGTGATTAATAATGACGTTCATGGCAATTCACATCAATAAGGGTGTATAATATTTATATAGTTATTATGAGCCAAGTGTGCAGTTCGTCTAAGGAACAGTGACTCATAAGTAGAGTGTCAAGGAATAGCGGGGCGGATAGATGAAAAAGATGTTCACTTCTGCAAGAAAGCAGGACAATTCGTCCTAGGCGGTATATTAATACTTTGTTGAATCAGAATTTGACCGGATCCAGTCTGGCAAACCAATGACTCCTACTGGAAATTGATTTTTTTGGTCGAAAACCGTAAGAAATAACTCATTCTCATTCAATTTTCTCAAACTGGCTGTTATAAAGGGTGTTAGGACGTTTCGTTACTGGACGTTTCGTACCCGGACGTTTCGTTAACGGAAGTTTCGTTACTAGGACGATTCGTTACCAGATTTTTCGTTCCGAATCGCAACGAAAGATTCTTTTCATTCGAAATGAGTTATAGACTAAAAAATATACCAATCCCATACATTATAAATTATAAATATGTAATGAATTTTTTCCCTATGTGAACCAATTAATGGAAGTTTTCGAACATGATAGAAAATAGTATATAAGAATAAAGAGTTGAAATGTTAAATTATATAGTCTTTTCTTATATGATTGAAAATAATTATTACTTTCGCAAAATTGCAGAAGGTTATGTTTCTTTCATTAAGTTATTTTCATTCGGTAACTTGTAACATCTGGTAATTGGAATTTTACACTAACGTTAAAACATTTTCCAAATTATGAAAAACAAAAGATTTTCCCAAAGTAGGGTAAGTTCCGAGTTCTCGGACTGAACCCCATTTTCGATCATATGAGGACAAAAAAATAGGAGTATTGTTATTTAACTTCTATATCGGTTGGTATCTATGCTATCTTTACTTCCGTCTTTTCTAATCAAAGAAATTAAGTAATGATTATTAATTTTGGTACAGCTGATTAAAATCAATGTATAGCCAAACGAATAAAAAATATGTTTAAAAAGTAAACATTATTTTTAAAGTAGTATAAATTTATAATGTATGGGATTGATATAAAATTGTAGTCTGCAACCCACATCTAATAAAAAATCGTTTCCATATCATAAAAAAATAAATGGTAACGAATCGTCCTGGTAACGAAATGTCCTAGTAACGAATCGTCCTGGTAACGAAATGTCCTAGTAACGAATCGTCCTAGTAACGAAATGTCCTGGTAACGAAAGGTCCGGTAACGAAATGTCCTGGTAACGAAATGTCCTAGTAACGAATCGTCCTAGTAACGAAATGTCCTAGTAACGAAAGGTCCGGTAACGAAATGTCCGGTAACGAAATGTCCTAGTAACGAAACGTCCTAGTAACGAAACGTCCGGTAACGAAAGGTCCGGGTACGAAACGTCCGGTCACCGTTATAAAGAGGTTTTTTGGGAGGAATATATTTTTGCGATAAGTATCATCTTACAATTTTAATGTCTTCGTCATATTCACACTGATTTTGGCCAACCAAACCAAAGTACAAAATGAAGAAAGTGAAAATATCGGAATGTGGGTCCATTCTTCTATTATTTAGAACTAAAAATTATTGTTTTTTTATAGGTTTATGAGAATTTTTTTAAATTTTTTAAATTTTTTTTTAATTTTTAGTCAAAATTTTAAAAACATATAATGAAATTCGAAAATTACTAGATATCCACTAGTTATTCTGACTTGTATTACCTATGTTTTAGACCAAAAACCAACACATTTGATCGAAAACTCACCAAGTTATTAAATTTTGAAAAATTGAAAAAAATTCAAGAACACAAATTTTTTGACAACATTTTCTACGGATGACTGCATAATTTCCGGTGAGTAGGACTGTGAATAATCATATTTCTCACTGTGTCATATATCATTAAAACCTATGTACCCATACACATTAACTGAGTAGCACCCTCATGTAGCACTTCTCCCATACTAATTGTTTATAAAACTAGATAGGTAGGAATTTGTTCATGTGTTGGAACCAAAATATGCAAAAAATTTTCTGAAAAACGCAGAGTTTGTTTTACTACTTCATGAGGAGGCAACTGCATGCCGCTACAGCAGTAGATGTTGTGTTGGACATGGTATACCGCTGACAGCTTGAAGGCCCAAACTAGAAAATGTCGTGACACTGTAGTAACGATGTTATTTCATTATTTTCTCTCTAGATAAAGAGTAACGATGTTATTTCTTTATCTTCTCTCTAGATAAAGAGTAACGATGTTATTTCTTTATCTTCTCTCTAGATAAAGAGTAACGATGTTATTTCTTTATCTTCTCTCTAGATAAAGAGAAACGATGTTATTTCTTTATCTTCTCTTTAGATAAGGAGTAACGATGTTATTTCTTTATCTTCTCTCTAGATAAAGAGTAACGATGTTATTTCTTTATCTTCTCTCTAGATAAAGAGTAACGATGTTATTTCTTTATCTTCTCTCTAGATAAAGAGTAATGATGATATTTCTTTATCTTCTCTCTAGATAAAGAGTAATGATGTTATTTCTTTATCTTCTCTCTAGATAAAGAGAAACGATGTTATTTCTTTATCTTCTCTTTAGATAAGGAGTAACGATGTTATTTCTTTATCTTCTCTCTAGATAAAGAGTAACGATGTTATTTCTTTATCTTCTCTCTAGATAAAGAGTAACGATGTTATTTCTTTATCTTCTCTCTAGATAAAGAGTAACGATGTTATTTCTTTATCTTCTCTCTAGATAAAGAGAAACGATGTTATTTCTTTATCTTCTCTTTAGATAAGGAGTAACGATGTTATTTCTTTATCTTCTCTCTAGATAAAGAGTAACGATGTTATTTCTTTATCTTCTCTCTAGATAAAGAGTAACGATGTTATTTCTTTATCTTCTCTCTAGATAAAGAGTAATGATGTTATTTCTTTATCTTCTCTCTAGATAAAGAGAAACGATGTTATTTCTTTATCTTCTCTTTAGATAAGGAGTAACGATGTTATTTCTTTATCTTCTCTCTAGATAAAGAGTAACGATGTTATTTCTTTAACTTCTCTCTAGATAAAGAGTAACGATGTTATTTCTTTATCTTCTCTCTAGATAAAGAGTAACGATGTTATTTCTTTATCTTCTCTCTAGATAAAGAGTAATGATGATATTTCTTTATCTTCTCTCTAGATAAAGGGTAACGATGTTATTTCTTTATCTTCTCTCTAGATAAAGAGTAACGATGTTATTTCTTTATCTTCTCTCTAGATAAAGGGTAACGATGTCATTTCTTTATCTTCTCTCTAGATAAAGAGTAACGATGTTATTTCTTTATCTTCTCTTTAGATAAGGAGTAACGATGTTATTTCTTTATCTTCTCTCTAGATAAAGGGTAACGATGTCATTTCTTTATCTTCTCTCTAGATAAAGAGTAACGATGTTATTTCTTTATCTTCTCTCTAGATAAAGAGTAACGATGTTATTTCTTTATCTTCTCTCTAGATAAAGAGTAACGATGTTATTTCTTTATCTTCTCTCTAGATAAAGAGTAACGATGTTATTTCTTTATATTCTCTCTAGATAAAGAGTAACGATGTTATTTCTTTATCTTCTCTCTAGATAATGAGTAACGATGTTATTTCTTTATCTTCTCTCTAGATAAAGAGTAACGATGTTATTTCTTTATCTTCTCTCTAGATAAAGAGTAACGATGTTATTTCTTTATCTTCTAGATAAAGAGTATCCTTCAACAACGGATGTTATTTTCTCTTGTAGGACAAAGTTGCGTCAGTTTCCTACTGAGGTCTGTTACAAAGAGATGCTAAACTAATCTGTTAAGTTAAGCTCCTTAAATGCCCCTTGATTGTTGTTGTTCTTCGGAAAACAGTTCAGTGTTCTTGTTTTTAAACAGTGCATCAAAATACTAGAAAATTTGTAAATTCACTGAACATCTGTGCCCGGTTCATTAGTCTTAAAATAAAATACTATTTTTCGTGTTATATATTTATATGTTAAAGCCGTCACGAGCTCAGAGTGGTACCGATATGTATACATTCTAAAAATGTTAACAGTTAGTATAGGTACCTATGCATATCATGGACAACTCTATAGGTTGTCCATGTGCATATTCAATTGATTCGTAAAATATATTTTTAGAATCTTAACTCTTAAAAGACTGACTGTGGAGTTCAAGCTCGACAAACCGTATTCATCAATCATGGGTGCATAAGATTTTGCACTGTACATTAATATGATAAAAGCTATGTACTGACAAAAAAATGGGTTACACTAAATACCGAATTATACCGAATTACACCGAATTATACCGAATTACACCGAATTATACCGAATTACACCGAATTATACCGAATTATACCGAATTACACTATACTCAATACCGAATTACACCGAATTACACCGAATTATACCGAATTACACTATACTCAATACCGAATTATACCGAATTACACCGAATTATACCGAATTACACTGAATTATACCGAATTACACTATACTCAATACCGAATTATACCGAATTATACCGAATTACACCGAATTATACCGAATTACACTATACTCAATACCGAATTACACCGAATTATACCGAATTAGACTATACTCAATACCGAATTATACCGAATTACACCGAATTATACCGAATTACACTATACTCAATACCGAATTATACCGAATTACACCGAATTATACCGAATTACACTGAATTATACCGAATTACACTGAATTATACCGAATTACACTATACTCAATACCGAATTATACCGAATTACACCGAATTATACCGAATTACACCGAATTATACCGAATTACACAATACTCAATACCGAATTATACCGAATTATACCGAATTACACTGAATTATACCGAATTACACTATACTCAATACCGAATTACACCGAATTATACCGAATTACACCAAATTATACCGAATTACACTATACTCAATACCGAATTACACCTGATTATACCGAATTACACTACACTGAATACCCAATTACACTATAGGCAACTCAATACCAAATTATACCGAATTACACTATACTCAATACCGAATTATACCGAATTACACAATTTTCAATACCGAATTACACTATATTACACAATAATCAATACCGAATTACACCGAATTATACCGAATTACACCGAATTATACCGAATTACACCGAATTATACCGAATTACACTATACTCAATACCGAATTATACCGAATTACATTATACTCAATAACGAATTATACCGAATTACACTATATTACACAATAATCAATACCGAATGGCGAATTACACCTGATTATACCAAATTATACCGAATTACACTATACTGAATACCGAATTATACCGAATTACATTATACTCAATACCGAATTACACCTGATTATACCGAATTACACTACAATGAATACCGAATTACACATGATTATACCGAATTATACCGAAGTACACCGAATTATACCGAATTATACCGAATTACACTATATTACACAATATTCAATACCGATTTACACCTGATTGCACCAAATTATACCGAATTACACTACACTGAATACCGAATTACACATGATTATACCGAATTACACAGAATTATACTGAATTACATTCTGTATAATTCGAATTACACAGTTATACCTAATTATACCGAATGACACCAAATTATACCGAATTACACATACTTATACCGAATAACACTACACTGAGTACCGAATTACACCGAATTTTATCCTTGATCATTGGTCAGGATTTTTCGATATTAATTTAAAGTTATTACACTGCAATGATTATGGGCAATTAGGCTTCACAGCATTATCAATATCAAAATGTATGGTTACTATCTATTAGTCCGACACTTTTGTAGTTTATTACTGATTTAACATCAAATTTATATGTCGTCCTGCCCGGTTATTAAACAACTAGCGGATACAAAAAAAACTACATTAAATGATGAAATCGATTGAGAGACAGCTTTTAATAATATTATAATAAATTAGATAGGAATACATGTAACATTAGAAAAATGAAATTAAGGAAAATTACTGAATTGTTCATATAAGTTATGTATATATATTATATGTATATATGTAGTCTAGTACCTATACCTATTTAATTATAATTTTTATTTCAATCGAAAAATATAACGAGAAATAATAATACAGAAAGATGTAACTGTCAGACTGACTATTGGGGTGTCGGACTTTTGAGACGTCCCCAAAATGTATTTAGTCATACCATTTTAATTTCTATAGAATTTTATTTGAAAAATATAGCCCTTTCACTACGAATTAGACATATATGTTCCAGCATTTTAATATGTAACTTTTAATTGACAAAATTAAAAATACAAGAAATATTTACACCAAAATGCTTCAATTGAGCTCTGTCAAGGGGCTCTATCCTGAAACTGTCTGTGGTGAATGGAAAATGAAGAGGGCCCGAACTGTTGTAATTAGGATTATGCATTAATTATGCATTGTCTTTTTTTTATTTTTACCATGTTCATCATTTTGAAAAACTTACTACTTGCAGTTTTAGAGGATAACGCTAGAGTAATGCTCTTCAACTATACGAGGTTTTAGATTTTAAGTTAGGTTTCATTTAGTATCACCTCTTCATTTTCCTCTTCCATCCGTGTGAGTGCAGCCACCAGTGCTTGTGTCCCGTTTCGTCACATTCCTTGGTAAGTGACGGCATTCACGGAGTAGCTCTTCTGAATCCATGAGCTTTGTCACCGACGGTGGTTGGTGACTTTGTTCATGGAGCCATTTTCCTTTCTGACTGCTTCCTCCAGTTCCTTGTATTTAATTTACTTTTGACGTCAACGATATGGTAGAAACAGACGTTTAACCCCTACTAAAATTTGCTAAACTTTATGAACCTATAATTAATATTGGTAAAAAATTAAAATTAATAAATATTATACGTAATTATTAATAAATCGTAGTGAATTTAGTATCAATAAATTATATTTTTAAACTCTACACAACAATTTCACTTTTCAAAATAAGGATCTCTTTTCTTGTACTTTTATATATATATTTTTTCTTTGTCTAACGCACCTGTTTCAGACTTTCAGCTCAAATATATCCCTTATCCTTATTTATAATAGTAGTATAGTGAATATTAATTTTCCAACCGATAGTAAATCTAAATCATTTGTTCCAATAAATCTTGTGTCAGCTGAAGACTTTGAGGTCAAAGGTCGAGATTAAGAGAGTAAATGCTATATTTTTCATCTAAAACGTTAAATTTAAAAAAAATTGTACACCTAAGAAGATTGCCTAGCTTATTCAAACGAATAACCTGTAATATTGTTAGATTTCGGGAGCGATCAGGTCAAAGGTTGAAGATCAAGGTCAAGGCCATTTGTAGCTCAAGAACTCGAAAAGTTTTCAACCAAATTGTCTGAAATTTGATGGGACGATTGGTCAATGTCCAGAAACCATCTGGTAGAATTTTGGAAGCGATCCGGTCAAAGGTCAAGGTCATTTATAACTCAATAACTCAAAAACTATTGAACCATATTGCATGAAACTTGGTGGGACGATTGGTCATTATCCAGTTACCAGTTTATTAGACTTTGGGAGAGAACGGGTCAGTGCGGCGTTGAAGGTATGTGCTCTAACGAGTGCACGTAATCTAGTTTAGCTTATTGTATCCAGTAGTTTGTTGAAATACACACTGCTTGTTTAATTACAAGGCAGGGGGGTTCGGAGGTGGCACGCCCTGGTCTCAACCCCCCCCCCCCTTGCTCATATACCTACACATATATTTTAATAACTCCTTTAAGAAAATTCATAAGGTTGAATAAATTAGGTTACTTTCCCTTGCTATAATGTCTAGTAATTAATATTATACAGTATCTTACAATTAAGAAAACAAATTAGGGCTTTTAACCGGGGGGAAGGGGGCTTACTATTTAGTAGCTAACTAATACTGCATAACTTACCAAGGTTAGTTAGTTCGTTTCCCTATATAGAAGAGAGGGGCTTATATCTTGGGGAGAGGGGTTTTGTCGAAAGTACGGTCAAGAGCCCCCCCCCCCTGTCACGAGCCCCCTCCCCTGATTTTTAATCCTTATTTACCTATATTATTTAATCCTTATTGACACTTTTGTAGTTCATTACTGATTAACATAAAATATGTGTATATAGGGGGGGGCGTGCCGCCCCCCCCCCCCCCCAACCCCTCTGCCGGGTCATTAAGCAATCATGAAGTATGCAGTACAACAAACAAGCGAATACAACAAACTACATATTATCAACTCTCAGTTATTTCTATCTAAGTAGTTCTTCATTTGTTTAACTAGGTAAATAAGGATTAAAAAAAACAGGGAGGGGGGCTCGTGACCGGGGGGGGACTTATGACCGGGGGGGGGGGGGACTCATGACTGGGGGGGCTCTTGACCGTACCCCCATTTAGTCACTGTCCAATCGCGGTGTAAGACGTCAGGTGTAATTCGGTATTCAATGGCATGTAATTCGATATAATCTGGCGTAATTCGGTATTCAGTGGAATGTAATTCGGTATAGTCAGGCGAAATTCGGTATGATCAGGCATATTTCAGTATAATCAGGCGTAATTCGGTATAATCAGGTGTAATTTGGTATACAGTAGAATGTAATTCGGTATAATCAGGCGTAATTCAGTATTGATTATTGTGTAATATAGTGTAATTCGGTATAATTCGGTGTAATTCGGTATAATTCGGTATTGAGTATAGTGTAATTCGGTATAATTCGGTGTAATTCGGTATAATTCGGTATAATTCGGTGTAATTCGGTATAATTCGGTATTGAGTATAGTGTAATTCGGTGTAATTCGGTATAATTCGGTATTGAGTATAGTGTAATTCGGTATAATTTAGTGTAATTCGGTATAATTCGGTATTGAGTATAGTGTAATTCGGTATAATTCGGTGTACTTCGGTATTGAGTATAGTGTAATTCGGTATAATTCAGTGTAATTCGGTATAATTCGGTGTAATTCAGTATAATTCGGTATTGAGTATAGTGTAATTCGGTATAATTCGGTGTAATTCGGTATAATTCGGTGTAATTCGGTATAATTCGGTATTGAGTATAGTGTAATTCGGTATAATTCGGTGTAATTCGGTATAATTCGGTATAATTCGGTGTAATTCGGTATAATTCGGTATTGAGTATAGTGTAATTCGGTGTAATTCGGTATAATTCGGTATTGAGTATAGTGTAATTCGGTATAATTTAGTGTAATTCGGTATAATTCGGTATTGAGTATAGTGTAATTCGGTATAATTCGGTGTACTTCGGTATTGAGTATAGTGTAATTCGGTATAATTCAGTGTAATTCGGTATAATTCGGTGTAATTCAGTATAATTCGGTATTGAGTATAGTGTAATTCGGTATAATTCGGTGTAATTCGGTATAATTCGGTGTAATTCGGTATAATTCGGTATTGAGTATAGTGTAATTCGGTATAATTCGGTGTAATTCGGTGTAATTCGGTATTGAGTATAGTGTAATTCGGTATAATTCGGTGTAATTCGGTGTAATTCGGTATTGAGTATAGTGTAATTCGGTATAATTTAGTGTAATTCGGTATAATTCGGTGTAATTCGGTATAATTCGGTATTGAGTATAGTGTAATTCGGTATAATTCGGTGTAATTCGGTATTGAGTATAGTGTAATTCGGTATAATTTAGTCTAATTCGGTATAATTCGGTATAATTCGGTATTGAGTATAGTGTAATTCGGTATAATTCGGTGTAATTCAGTATTGAGTATAGTGTAATTCGGTATAATTCGGTGTAATTCGGTGTAATTCGGTATTGAGTATAGTGTAATTCGGTATAATTCGGTGTAATTCGGTATAATTCGGTATTGAGTATAGTGTAATTCGGTATAATTCAGTGTAATTCGGTATAATTCGGTGTAATTCAGTATAATTCGGTATTGAGTATAGTGTAATTCGGTATAATTCGGTGTAATTCGGTATAATTCGGTGTAATTCGGTATAATTCGGTATTGAGTATAGTGTAATTCGGTATAATTCGGTGTAATTCGGTGTAATTCGGTATTGAGTATAGTGTAATTCGGTATAATTCGGTGTAATTCGGTGTAATTCGGTATTGAGTATAGTGTAATTCGGTATAATTTAGTGTAATTCGGTATAATTCGGTGTAATTCGGTATAATTCGGTATTGAGTATAGTGTAATTCGGTATAATTCGGTGTAATTCGGTATTGAGTATAGTGTAATTCGGTATAATTTAGTCTAATTCGGTATAATTCGGTATAATTCGGTATTGAGTATAGTGTAATTCGGTATAATTCGGTGTAATTCAGTATTGAGTATAGTGTAATTCGGTATAATTCGGTGTAATTCGGTGTAATTCGGTATTGAGTATAGTGTAATTCGGTATAATTCGGTGTAATTCGGTATAATTCGGTATTGAGTATAGTGTAATTCGGTATAATTCAGTGTAATTCGGTATAATTCGGTGTAATTCAGTATAATTCGGTATTGAGTATAGTGTAATTCGGTATAATTCGGTGTAATTCGGTATAATTCGGTGTAATTCGGTATAATTCGGTATTGAGTATAGTGTAATTCGGTATAATTCGGTATAATTCGGTGTAATTCGGTATTGAGTATAGTGTAATTCGGTATAATTCGGTGTAATTCGGTATAATTCGGTATTGAGTATAGTGTAATTCGGTATAATTCAGTGTATTTCGGTATAATTCGGTATTGAGTATAGTGTAATTCGGTATAATTCGGTGTAATTCGGTATAATTCGGTGTAATTCGGTATTGAGTATAGTGTAATTCGGTATAATTCGGTGTAATTCGGTATAATTCGGTGTAATTCGGTATAATTCGGTGTAATTCGGTATAATTCGGTATTTAGTGTAACCGCAAAAAAATCATATAATTCGAACATCTGGTTTCCTAAATATCATGTGTAAAGTATCATCTTGAATTTTGTCAGTCCAATTAGGGTTAATAGGCTTGAAATAATGAACTATAATTTTCACAGATTCTTTATTTGACTAAATTTCACTTGAGTCATGACTAAATATGGGGTTATCAAAAAATTCTAATAATTTTGGATTTACTCAACTTTCAATTTTAAAAATTGATTACGTAATAATTTCACCCGGATTAGTTTTTAAGATTAACTAGTTGAGTCGATAAGAAACTGAAATTTTGTGCTATTTATTATCTATTATTATTCAACTTAAGATCTGTGGTGCCCACCCTGGGGTGTTCAGTGTTCACCCTGTGTCACGCTACAGGCGCCTACAGCTCAGTGTGTGTAGAACAGAACTCATGGTTATTGCGATGTGCGATAAGCTATCAGTGATAAGGCTTATCAGTGCCTCTCAGATCTCTTACAATAGCCTATTCATGTTCTCACTATCAGTGGTGATAGCTTAACTATGATATCTATACCATTCAATGGTATTCGCTTGAAGTGAACCTGTCTACAGTGTCTACGAACTACCCAGGTGAAAAAACTAGGTAAGTACATTTCAAATCACAAAATAACTGGAATTTGATTCTACTGTTTGAAAAACAATTTTGGATCTATTCAAACTCTCTATTTTAATCTTGACACAGTGTTTGACAGTGTGTACGGGGCAATACTGTTTTTAACCCGTAAGAGAAACAGTTTGACAGTGTGTACGGGGCATTGGACAAACAATCTGACAGTGTGTACGGGGCATTAGACGAACAGTTTGACAGTGTGTACGGGGCATTAGACAAACAGTTTGACAGTGTGTACGGGGCATTAGACAAACAATCTGACAGTGTGTACGGGGCATTGGATGAACAGTTTGACAGTGTGTACGGGGCATTAGACAAACAGTTTGACAGTGTGTACGGGGCATCAGACAAACAGTTTGACAGTGTGTACGGGGTATTAGACAAACAGTTTGACAGTGTGTACGGGGCATTGATCTAGCAAACTATGACTGTGAATAACGTTTGAGTTTTTTCATCACAGGAAAGAAGGGCAGATAATAATTATATCCTAACAGGATGTATATTTTTCGCTTTAAATGAATATTTTAAGTTTAAAAAGCTGGGCACTCCTCGGTATGTACACCGGGGATGTAATACCTTTAAATTTTGTGTGTTATAAATTGCGATTGGTAACAATTATTTTCAAATTAATATTTATGACTAATCAATTCGTACTGGGGTAAGTTTCGATTTTATGGACAGTTATACATTTTTAAGCATAAAGATTAAAAATATAATAATGAAGTTTAAAGTTGAATAATATTGATTTCTTTCTATGTGACCGAAAATGTAGAACTGATCTGCAACTCGAAACTTACTCAATTATTTTTAAATTTTCAGGCTTCGTTTTTATATTGTAGAGTATTAATATTATATATTTTTTTGCCTAAATATAAATTAAAAAAATTTGAAATGTAGTTATGAATCTGTACGTACATTTTATTAATTAAAGACAAAATAACATAAAACTATAATGAGTAGCACTGTGGTTATCATAATAATGAGTAGTACTGTGGTTATCATTATAATGAGTAGTACTGTGGTTATCATAATAATGAGTAGTACTGTGGTTATCATTATAATGAGTAGTACTGTGGTTATCATAATAATGAGTAGTACTGTGGTTATCATAATAATGAGTAGTACTGTGGTTATCATAATAATGAGTAGTACTGTGGTTATCATAATAATGAGTAGTACTGTGGTTATCATAATAATGAGTACTACTGTGGTTATCATAATAATGAGTAGTACTGTGGTTATCATAATAATGAGTATATAATCCCTTCAAAGAATTAATGTTCATTAATTGAATTAATTTACCAGATCAATGATTGCAAGGCTACCATTAATAAAACAGGGCTACCAATATTGAAATGTGCTAGATATTTACCTAGCTAGCTAGGCCTATACACATATAATTATATATTAATCGAACCAATAACTTAATATCTCTCTCTCTCTCTCTCTAATGGAATACAGGCAAACCCTACTTTTATAAAAGCTGTTATAACTACGATACAAGACTCTGAAGTTATTTTATAATTGTAACCCCTTAAACAGTTCATTTTCTATGAGTTAGAGTGAAAGAAAATGGGTTTGAGAGCTCGACTTGGCGTATATTCGTTCTCTAAAATCAGCTGATGGAAGTTCGAAGTAGTGAATGAATTAAAATTCAAATTTTAGCTTAACTCTCACTTAGTACTGGTGAGTAAATAGTTAGATACTTTGATCTACACAATTGTGTTACTTCGGCATGTGCAGTTTTTTTACAATCCATAAAGTTATTGTTTGTTCTATGTAATGAAATTATGTAAAACAAAGTATCAAATTAATTACTCACCTATACTGAGTATAGTTGAATTTTAATACTTTTAATTCATTCGCTACTTTGAACTTCCATCACAAAACTTTTATCAGCTGATTCTGAAAAAAAAGGTAAACAAAATACGCTAAGTCGAGTCCTCAAACCCATTTTCTTTACTCTAACTCATAGAAAATGAAACGTTTAAGAAGATTCAATTATGTAGTAGTGACTTCAAGTCATGTCCCGCTCTTATTAACGTCAAAATAATTCTGAGTCGTGTTTTCTGTAATAAAAGCGGGGCCTGCCTGTAGACTGTCTGTTAGTCAGTACACAGTCTGTTAGTCAGTACGCAGTCTGTTAGTCAGTACGCAGTCTGTTAGTCAGTACGCAGTCTGTTAGTCAGTACGCAGTCTGTTAGTCAGTACGCAGTCTGTTAGTCAGTACACAGTCTGTTAGTCAGTACACAGTCTGTTAGTCAGTACACAGTCTGTTAGTCAGTACGCAGTCTGTTAGTCAGTACGCAGTCTGTCAGTCAGTACGCAGTCTGTTAGTCAGTACACAGTCTGTTTGTCAGTACACAGTCTGTTAGTCAGTACACAGTCTGTTAGTCAGTACGCAGTCTGTTAGTCAGTACGCAGTCTGTTAGTCAGTACACAGTCTGTTTGTCAATACACAGTCTGTTTGTCAGTACACAGTCTGATAGTCAGTACACAGTCTGTTAGTCAGTACGCAGTCTGTTAGTCAGTACGCAGTCTGTTAGTCAGTACACAGTCTGTTAGTCAGTACGCAGTCTGTTAGTCAGTACACAGTCTGTTAGTCAGTACGCAGTTTGTTAGTCAGTACACAGTCTGTTAGTCAGTACGCAGTCTGTTAGTCAGTACGCAGTCTGTTAGTCAGTACGCAGTCTGTTAGTCAGTACGCAGTCTGTTAGTCAGTACGCAGTCTGTTAGTCAGATGTTTTATAGAGTCAATATTAATTCTTCAAATTAGTTTACTTTATTAATATCTTATAAGAAATTAGACACATCGATTGACGTGACCGCAGCACAGTGACTTACAATAGACTGTATACAGTCACTGACTGTGTACAGTCAATGACTGTACACAGATAATGGTTAGAGCCCAAGTAAAAATTTAAGGTAGACTCCCTTATAATTTTCTATGGCCCATCATAAATAATATCTGAATTGAATTAATGTAATTAATGAAATTAATCAATTAGGGTTTATTCATTATTATTTTATGATGTGATGATCGAATTAATGGTGATATCTATTTAAACTTATATATCATTATGATAATAGAACAGTAAAATATCGTGAGGTTAATGCTATAATAGTTGTAATTGACATTAAAATACATTATTATTAATATCAATTAATAATAATATTGTTATATTAAACGCACTAATATCTATGATTACAGAATATTTTATTTGTTTTGTTTATGATCGAAAATGTGGAACTGTCCGATAACTCGTAACTAACCCTAGTTTCTTATTTTCACATTTAAATCCCACTAATTGTACCTACCTACCTATTACAATGACTAATTTTTAAAACCTACATTGTTTGAGATGAGAGTGCCGTGTGTTCGTATGTTTGTGATACGCTACTCACGACCTAATTACGAACTTTACCGTTCGTTGTTCGTGAAGAAAGTGCGCAATCGCTTTTCGAATTTCGGAATAACAGTTTGGAAATTTGGCACAAATACAAATATTGTCTTATATTGATATATTATCTTATAAAGTTAATTAAATTGAAAGACTTTTCTGTTGAACCTATCTTTTGAAAATCAAATGTATGGCATTACCTATTAGGTATCTCCAATTTATTTATTTGATTAGATTGTAACCAATTAGTATAAATGTTGATGTGATAATGCAATCGTACGTACTGTTAAAGCGAATTAGTGACTAGTTATAGCTAGTTAGGTATCTTCATTTAAATGAACCTCTGAATCATGACGAAATTTTAAGTTTCACTATTCCGAAATCATCGACATTTTGAGAGATTATTTTTTTTCAATATTCACTCTAATTGCTCAATTAATATATAATCATACAAAGAATCTAAACTTAGGTAATATTAGCATATTTGTAATACTATTTCTCGTGTGTAAGCATCAATATGGTAATTGATGCTTCAGTTTCCACTCACAGGTGGCGTTTTAGCTTTAATTCAGGTGAAGATTTTATTCACTTCACGAGAAGGTCAGTTAGTGTTGTGTTATGGAGTGCCAGTGTAGATTTGGCAGTGAGTTGAGTAGGTGTGTGGTGCAGTTCCGCTTAAGAATACGATATATAATCACATCCCATTTGTCTTTCCCACAGCTTTTAAACTTTTTGACTATTTACCAAAGTGCCTTTTGACTACAATTGATGCCTTTACACCGTGCAAAGAGTGTGTGTAGTACATAGGTAGATTTATCTTATCAATATTCTATTAGAATCGATATTTAATATACGAAGACTTAGTTACCACTGGTTACTATTTTAACTACAAAAGACAATGGATTTACACGGTAAGAATCTTCTTGTAGTTTTTAATATATTAGTGATGCCTATCTAAATTACCTATAATATATCTAAATATCTTATAGGCATTGTAGCTACCTATAACATTACTATAATACATAGGCCTATAATATCACCTAGGTCTATTTTCTGACCTGTTATTCATTAGTTAGGTAGTCTACACGTGTGTTAATTAATTCATTACTGGACTAGTTAGGTACTAGGGTAAGTTATGAGTTATTGGACAGTGTTCCACTTTTACGATCATAAGTTGAGAAGGGAAAAAAATATATAATGATTATTTTTTGCTGGATAGCTACCTACCAATTTAGATAAAAAACAAAATAATAATTGTTTCTTACCTCTGTGATACAATTAATAACTTTAATATTCATTAAATTATTTATTGCATGTCACTTTTTTTTATCTAATCGAACTTTGTCAGTCATTTAATTGAATGCGTATTGACAAGGCTTGACGAAATTCAATTTGACAAATTTAAAAATATTTAATTGACAAATTTAAAAATATTTAATTGACAAATTTAAAAATATTTAATTGACAAATTTAAAAATATTTAATTGACAAATTTAAAAATATTTAATTGACAAATTTAAAATAATTTCTGACATTTTTTTTAAAATTTATTGTAATGTAGCTATTTAACAAATTTATATGTTTATAAAAATTAATTCAAAATAATAAATGTTCATATATCATTTATTCCATACCTTCTTAAGATTGAGTATTAAAATATAATTGAAGTTCGATTTAAATTGTGAATTTACCTCTTACATAATGAAATGTCATGTGTAAATATTAAGTAAATATCCTACTATCATTTTAAGAAGTTAACATTGAACAAAACACGTTTAGAACTCGCTCAAAACACGTTAAGTACTCGCTCAAAACACGTTTAGAACTCGCTCAAAACACGTTTAGAACTCGCTCAAAACACGTTTAAAACTCCTTCAAAACACGTTTAGAACTCGCTCAAAACACGTTTAAAACTCCTTCAAAACACGTTTAGAACTCCTTCAAAACACGTTTAGAACTCGATCAAAACACGTTTAGAACTCGCTCAAAACACGTTTAGAACTCGCTCAAAACACGTTTAAAACTCCTTCAAAACACGTTTAGAACTCGCTCAAAACACGTTTAGAACTCGCTCAAAACACGTTTAGAACTCGCTCAAAACACGTTTAGAACTCGATCAAAACACGTTTAGAACTCGTTCAAAACACGTTAAGAACTCTCTCAAAATACGTTAAGAACTCGCTCAAAACACGTTTAGAACTCGCTCAAAACACGTTTAGAACTCGCTCAAAACACGTTTAAAACTCCTTCAAAACACGTTAAGAACTCTCTCAAAACACGTTTAGAACTCGCTCAAAACACGTTTAGAACTCTCTCAAATCACGTTAAGAACTCTCTCAAAACACGTTTAGAACTCGTTCAAAACACGTTAAGATCTCGCTCCAAACACGTTTAGAACTCTCTCAAAACACGTTAAGAACTCTCTCAAAACACGTTTAGAACTCGCTCAAAACACGTTTAAGAACTCCTTCAAAACACGTTTAGAACTCTCTCAAAACACGTTTAGAACTCCTTCAAAACACGTTTAGAACTCGCTCCAAACACGTTTAGAACTCTCTTAAAACACGTTAAGAACTCTCTCAAAACACGTTTAGAACTCTCTCAAAACACGTTAAGAACTCTCTCAAAACACGTTAAGAACTCTCTCAAAACACGTTTAGAACTCGCTCAAAACATGTTTAAAACTCCTTCAAAACACGTTAAGAACTCTCTCAAAACACGTTAAGAACTCTCTCAAAACACGTTAAGAACTCTCTCAAAACACGTTTAGAACTCGCTCAAAACATGTTTAAAACTCCTTCAAAACATGTTTAAAACTCCTTCAAAACACGTTTAGAACTCTCTCAAAACACGTTTAGAACTCGCTCAAAACACGTTTAGAACTCGCTCAAAACACGTTTAGAACTCTCTCAAAACACGTTTAGAACTCGCTCAAAACACGTTTAGAACTCGCTCAAAACACGTTTAGAACTCTCTCAAAACACGTTTAGAACTCGCTCAAAACACGTTTAGAACTCCTTCCAAGCAAGTTTAGAACTCGTGTCAACATTACCAATAATCAACACACAGGAAAACTTTTCTCTATCTCATTATTTTTTAATATAAATTCGGTATAAATTATATTTTACAATCTTGATATTATTTTTTGTGACATTACAATACTGTACACTATTGGTGAGGTATTATTGACACAGGTGATAGACTGGTACACCTGTGATGAAACAACAACAACTCTCTTCAAAACAACCACTGGTTGTTATTTTGTACTTTAGTAAGTGTGGAACTGGAGCCTTTACCATATAAAGTCCTAGACATGTTCTAGGCCCAAATTAATGCTTTTAACAGAACAATGGTTCCAGGAAAATTCGGTTTTGGAAAATTCGGTCTTGGAAAATTCGATCTTGGAAAATTCGATCTTGAAAAATTCGGTCTTGGAAAATTCGGTCTTGGAAAATTCGG
Organism: Caprella mutica; assembly: GCA_947561585.1. NCBI lineage: Eukaryota > Metazoa > Arthropoda > Malacostraca > Amphipoda > Caprellidae > Caprella > Caprella mutica. Next base: position 414,613 of record CANNZV010000060.1, on the reverse strand, counting down.
TTTTGGAAAATTTGGTTTTGGAAAATTCGGTCTTGGAAAATTCGGTCTCAGGTAGGTATAAATAACTTATGAATTAAATGTATAGGGGGTGTGTCGTCACCGGAACCCCCTGCCAGGTTATTAAACAATCATGAAGTGTGCAGTACAACAAACTAGCGGACACAGCAATCTACATAACGGTCATCTACAATTCTTGAAAACAAAATTTCCGATACCGAAATTTCCGGCCACAGACCAATGTTAGATAGATAATCTTTCTAACAAAGAATATATTTAAATCAATCTAATGATCTTCTGAAATAACTTAGGGTGTTCCAAATGTCAAATAATTAGATGGCACAGTCTACATTTATTTGTACGCTTCTTACTGCTAGATTAGGATTATATTGAATAAATTTTAACATTTTTCTGCTTCTAATGTCCGTCCGGTAATAAAAATGTTATTTGGCTTAGGCCGATTATAATCGATAGATAAAAAGATCATTTACCTACCACAATAAATGATAAAAAAATACAATAGTCATTTTGATAAACTTAAAACACTTTTAGTCTTTCGTCGGACACTAGATAGAAAAATATTGTCGAATGGCGATAGTATGTTTCGTCATCATTCTAATTTAACGTAACATTTGCTATTTTCTCGATGCTCATGAATGTAGAAAAGCTACTTCGTGTTACTTTAGTGGTCTTACAGTTTGAAATATTGAAATTAAGAATTAAAGTTAATTAAGATATATAACTAATTTATTAAGAATTGTAATTTAATAATACCAAAATTGTTACGATATTGTCGATAATAGAACTTACCAGTCTCATAACTAGGGTTGTGACAATATGCTTTGTAGATCATAGATCTCAAGAATATCACAGACGAAATGAAATGGTATCGAATACTATATACCGCTGGTGTAGAACCATTCAATACTCTTTAATTCTCTCCGTCTGTAATATTCTCTATGATTTATAAAACGTATTGTCACAACCCTGGTGATAAGTTTTGCTTACACTAGGTCTACTAAATATTATTATTACCTTTGCAGAATGCGTAAGGTCATGTTAAAGGCGGCGTTTACTCATTTATTTATCATCTTGTTATTCGCATAACTCAAAAAGTATTCAACCAAATTGCCTGAAATTTGGTTGGACGATTGGTCATTGTCCAGAAACAATTTGTTTAGATTTTGGGAGCGAACGGGTCAAGGTCAAGGTCATTTATAACTCGAGAAGAGTATTGGATGGTCAATGTCATATATAAGCGGTGTCGAAGGTGTGCGCTCTACCGAGTGCCCGTTCTAGTTATTGTATTAACTAGGCCTGGTAATTGTCTCCCTCTAGTCCATAGTGTTGATGACTTCTCTCTGACATTTTCTAAATACCACAAACTGCTCTTCTATAGTTCATACCAACTTAGTCACAGGGGGGAAAAGATGAGTTACCGAGCAGCTCCACATTAGTGATCATATGAAAAAATGCTTATATTTTAATTGGTATCAATGATACCGACAGCTATCACGGATACCAATTAAAATAACGCGTTGTAATGCTTAATAATATACGCTTTAAAATGCTTAATAATATACGCTTTAAAATGCTTAATAATATACGCTTTAAAATGCTTAATAATATACGCTTTATAATGCTTAATAATATACGCTTTAAAATGCTTAATAATATACGCTTTAAAATGCTTAATAATATACGCTTTATAATGCTTAATAATATACTAAATAATACAGTATACTTGAATTTAACTAATATATATTTAAATAATATATATCATACTATACTAATATACTTCACTTTTTAAATAATATACTTCTTATATGATCGATAATGTGGAACCGTTCGGTAACTCCAAACTTACCCCATTAATTTATTAACCCACAGAGGATTAGTTTGTTATTATTAAGTTAGATTTAATTAAGTTAGATTTAATTAAGTTAGATTTAATTAAGTTAGATTTAATTAAGTTAGATTTAATTAAGTTAGATTTAATTAAGTTAGATTTAATTAAGTTAGATTTAATTAAGTTAGATTTAATTAAGTTAGATTTAATTAAGTTAGATTTAATTAAGTTAGATTTAATTAAGTTAGATTTAATTAAGTTAGATTTAATTAAGTTAGATTTAATTAAGTTAGATTTAATTAAGTTAGATTTAATTAAGTTAGATTTAATTAAGTTAGATTTAATTAAGTTAGATTTAATTAAGTTAGATTTAATTAAGTTAGATTTAATTAAGTTAGATTTAATTAAGTTAGATTTAATTAAGTTAGATTTAATTAAGTTAGATTTAATTAAGTTAGATTTAATTAAGTTAGATTTAATTAAGTTAGATTTAATTAAGTTAGATTTAATTAAGTTAGATTTAATTAAGTTAGATTTAATTAAGTTAGATTTAATTAAGTTAGATTTAATTAAGTTAGATTTAATTAAGTTAGATTTAATTAAGTTAGATTTAATTAAGTTAGATTTAATTAAGTTAGATTTAATTAAGTTAGATTTAATTAAGTTAGATTTAATTAAGTTAGATTTAATTAAGTTAGATTTAATTAAGTTAGATTTAATTAAGTTAGATTTAATTAAGTTAGATTTAATTAAGTTAGATTTAATTAAGTTAGATTTAATTAAGTTAGATTTAATTAAGTTAGATTTAATTAAGTTAGATTTAATTAAGTTAGATTTAATTAAGTTAGATTTAATTAAGTTAGATTTAATTAAGTTAGATTTAATTAAGTTAGATTTAATTAAGTTAGATTTAATTAAGTTAGATTTAATTAAGTTAGATTTAATTAAGTTAGATTTAATTAAGTTAGATTTAATTAAGTTAGATTTAATTAAGTTAGATTTAATTAAGTTAGATTTAATTAAGTTAGATTTAATTAAGTTAGATTTAATTAAGTTAGATTTAATTAAGTTAGATTTAATTAAGTTAGATTTAATTAAGTTAGATTTAATTAAGTTAGATTTAATTAAGTTAGATTTAATTAAGTTAGATTTATTGCTTCACAATATACCGATGTGATTGCATCCAAACCACATTCACCAATTAGATGCTACTAAATGAAATAGTCAAAACTCACACGCTGTAATTCTTCAGGCCAAACTATACTAATTGATATATTATGTTCAGTGAGTTCTCTGTGCCTAGTGTAAATAACAACAAAACTTAGCAGATCAATAGGGACTATATTGACGTGACTAGCCGTAGAAATAGTGAGCCTACTTATCTCATAGTCACAATTGATATAGCTATATTATAGTGCTGATTAATAACTATAGTAAACTATAGTAATCTATATTATAGAGCCGCGTCCGTCTGTCCGTGTGTCACACTTTTATCAAGTGGTGAGTCAGTGGCCAAAGTTATATCGCGTCTTGCAGGACGGTTAACTCCTTATTTTAGGGTCATTTAACTGGCAATCTGGCGTCTTTTCAATGGAGAAATGATACAACTGAAACCTGAAATAAGGTTTTCAGTTGTATGTTGTAATATTCAATAAGGTTGTAGTGTAGTTTATCATAACTATGACTTTTATTAAGAAACTAGTGTATTTGCCTGTTAAAAATAACGGGTCTTTACAACCAATTTATTACCCGTTATTAGGTTCTTTCTGTTAACTCAATTAAAATTTATTTTTCTGCATAAGCCGACACTTTATTTTATAGATGAAATACACACAGAAATTGAATAGAAACTGGGGAATTTAAATACCAAGTCAATATATTCCCGTGCGTATCATAGTTACATTCTTCATGTTTAATACCCGTCGAGTAAAAGCGGACACCAAATAAATAAATGAATAAATAAATAAACGCACGTGGGAAATTATTAGTATAGATACACATTAAAAGGAAAAACAAATCATTTGTGGTAGTATCATGACTACGGGCTACAATAATATTGACACTAATTATTTAAAATATTATACTATATTTTTGCTTTTGAGAATTTTTTTGTTTAATCATATATGTATCCATAATACATTCTTGCATTCGAATATAATTTAGATTCTGGTACTGTACTAGTAACTATAGTATAATAACTATAGTAAGTTATAGTAATAACTATACATAGTAATAACTATACATAGTAATAACTATACATAGTAATAACTTTACATAGTAATAACTATACATAGTAATAATTACAGTAAGTTATAGTAATCTTCTATACTAATAATTTCCTTAGTGTGTTTATTTATTTATTTGGTTCCGCTTTTACACTACGGGTATTAAACATGAAGAATGTAACTATGATACGCACGGGAATATATTGACTTGGTATTTAAATATCCTGTTTTTATTAAATTTTTCAATGTATTTTATCTATAAAATAAATTAGACTATGCAGAAAATTTAATTTTAATTGAATTCATTAAAAGTAACCTAATAACGGATAATAAATTGGTATTGATGATGACCCGTTATTTTTAACGGGAAAGTACACTAGTAACTATATATAGTAATAACTATATCAATACTCATATTTCATGTTTTTACCTACCAAAGGAAATAATAAAGAATTGAGTGGTAAACTAACAATTCAAATTATTCTATTATCTCTAATATAGATTCGTCATCCTAATAATTTATGCATGAACGTAATGTACTTCTATTTATATTTCAGGTATATTTATAACGTAAAGTATTTCTAAATTTTTGTCGAAAGAGTAATTTGTTTGCATTGAATAATGTTAAATATATTAATAAAAGTGAATTAGGCTGTTTATATGGACTGGTTTTTTTTTGTCCTGTCACCATGTTATATTTCTGTTAATTAAAACTACAAATATCAATGTGTGCCATATATGGAACACCATGCAGTCAGAGGTTAGCACAATAATATTAATTTACTTTAAAAACACATTAATAAATCATGGCAACTTTATTAATAACTGTAATTATCGCCCAGTCAATATAACCATGGGGTAAGTTACGAATTATCGCACAATTCCACATTTTCGATGATTAAATATATATTAATTATTATTTAACCTTTTTTGTCCTACTTTATTTGAGCGTAAAAAGAAACGAGATTTTTTGTAATATTCTTTTACTATACAGGTGAAAGAAGCATATTGAACAATAATAAAAAATAGTTATATTTTTCTATTTAAAACAATGATAATAGTTCTAAACCTATATATGAGTACACATGTGCTCTAATATATGAAAGAGTACACATGTGTTTAACCGGTCATTCAAGGAAAATATCGCAAAATACTACGCCAATTACATCTGTATACTTGTAGTTATAAAATCTTCAGACCGGTTTGTTACTTGAAGTTAATTATTTTGTGACTTTGAAATAAAACAGTGTCATTGGATATTTCCCTTCTGCTCAAATGTTTGTGGTTTTAGAATGGTTGTTTGACAATAATATTTATTGCTTTAAGAGAGTGAATAAGAGTTTCCAACTCTGTTACATGTAATGCATTTGGTGAGGGTAATTAACCACCTACTGTTTTCTCTAGACCAGAGGCTTTCTGTGGTTTACTTTATAGAAATAACGAGCTCTTGAGGTTTCATGTATCCTAACAGATTTCAAGTTTGATGTTTCTTTTCTGTGAGAAAGTAATTAGTTGAGTCGGAAATATAGGAGGAGTTATTTTTGAATTGGTCAGTTTCTATTAGTTGAGGGTAGAATTAGGGACAGCCTACAGGAGGGTCGAGAACCAATCGGAATTGGAGAAGTGAGATCAGAGGCATCTTACGTTTGGATTTGGGTGGAGTTTAAGATGAATCTGGGGAGTATATAAGCGGTGGATTGAGATTATGAAGGAGTCCTACTCTGTCTGTCGTCACTCTCTGCTTACAATAGAGTCTTAAGTAGTTTACCGGTCTGGATAAGACACTGGTGGGGTGTAGTCTTCTCTCACCCCAGCCTTAGGTCTCCGCCCGTCATAGTGGTGGAGATAGGATCCTTAGCAAGTGGCTGAATCTGGCAATTCAATGGATCCTGGCAGCAGAGGTTGTATTCTTTACGGCAGATTCGAAGCCAAATGAGACAGGATGTGGGAACCAAGAACTGAAGTCTATTGCAGAATAACTTCTGACGTTGCAGAACAACTTCTCATGTTGCAGAGCAGACATTCAATAAGCAGTAGGAGTCTGAAGCCAGAGTCACCATCATCGTACCGAGATTTGCACGAGTTGTCGTCCACGTCAATTGACAAAGCTCCAGTGGAGGACTTCAGCCGTTCCCAATACACTAGTACAGTGGTTCCGAAGAGTTTCCAGCCACATCAACTCCATTAGGAACTCAGTAACCCCCACCCGTTTTCCCTCAGTGATTGTGTCAGTGTTTATTTGTGAAAAGTATACTCTCAACCTCCAAAGCTTGACCCATGTTGTAAGTTAAACTCCTCCCTAGGTAGATATTTGATTAATTGAATTAAGTGTACGATGTTTAGGTAGGATTTACTATTTCTCGAACCTTTTGTCTGATCGATTACTTAATTAGAGTACACCTAATTTAAACTATGACTGTGTTTCATTTAACCTTGTTATTTTGGTACGATATTTGATTTGATGCTATTTAATGAAGTGAAGATATTGATGATTATTATTGACAAGTAACGTAAACAGTAAATTAAACAAATCGATTATTCTTTCTAGGGAGAATCGTAACCCACGTAAATAAATGCCCGCTCGGCACTAATTAATAACCACGCTACCATGTGAAAGAAAGAACTTAACTACTGGAAATATTGAATATGAATATTGGAAATAAAGAAATGCCTGCCCGGCAAGAAAAAAGAAGAAACACCCCTTCAGAAACCCCCGATCATACACAGTCATAGAGTTATGATAAACTACTCTAGAGAGAGGAAGTGTTGCAGCGATTGCAGGACGCTAAGGAAGACGGTGTAAACCTTATTTTGTTTCAGTTATATCATTTCTCCATTGAACTGACGCTATATTGCCAGTCACGTGACCCAAAAATAAGGATTTTAGCGTCCTGCAAGACGCGATATTATTTTGGCCACTGACTCACCACTTGATTACATCATAAGAAAAGGGACAAATATGTCATCTTATGGCATAACGGGTTGACAATTATTTTAATTGGTATCCATGATACCTCTAGGTATCATGTTTTGGTCATACAATAAATTTTTTATCTCGGAGTAGCTTCTCTGCATCCATGAGCAATTAAGCATTGTCACTGACTAGTGGTAAGTGACTTTGTTTTACCACGTGATCATGTAAACTCACATGTAATGAATATGGTATTTATCTATCTGAATAAATAAAAGATTATCTATCTACGACGTTACATTAAAACAAATTATAATAGTAATTTATCCTAAATCTAAAACACTTAATTATGGTCGGACAGTTCCATCGATAATATCTTTATTATAATACGATAAAATACCATCAATATTTACCGTGATGGACAATAACAGACGATCTGCCAATTGTGAATTTACCAACTATTTTTTGTACTCTATATTTTACAGTTTAAAATGAATACATTTATAGAGATGATAGCAATTATTTTTTTTTAGTTAAATTTGTTTACTTTAGCTATGCACCTGTACTATTACACCTGTGGTATTAGGTAATTGCAATTACTGTGATATAGACAGGTAGATAGAGAATATAGATATTTAAATACTCTATTAGAATCAAACTGTTATCTATATATAACTTATATAGGCTATATAAAAAATTATTAAGAAGGGAGTAAATGAATGAATTATAGCAGAATTATCTGAATAAATAGGATACATTAATGTTTAGTAGAATAGAGTGTGTTTTGACCTTATGGCCGTGAGAGTAGAAGAATTATTATTCTTGCATCTGTCCGTTATTCTATGGCAATACTTTACTTTATAGAGTACTAAATTATCCCTCATAGTGTCTATCCGTTACTCATGATGATTTTATTCTAATCTGTATTAATTTTGATAGGAATGCTTTTCTGAAATATGAAAATGTTTGTTAATTTTTTTATAATTTCCTCCTATGGTGCAATCTTTACTATGCTATTAGAAAGAAAACTATAATAAATAACTAAGTGTATCATTAAATTTTATTTTCTATGATAAAAAAACAATATTTCGTAGCACTGAAATTTCTATCTGTTGCACTCGAAAAGAAATTTCTGCCCACCCCTTCTCTAGAATGTATTCAGCTACATATACTCGGCCAGAAGCTACAGAGAATATTGTTTAGCTCTTTACCTAATTAGGTACTGTACCTAAGTACCTATGCATCAACTATATCGAATACACAAAATAAAATAACTTTAATATAACTTTAAGTATATATTCTAAAAAATTAAACTCACCATTTTAAACTTTAGAATCATATTTTTTAAGTAATGAATAAAACTACATTTTAATATACTATAATACCTGGCAAACTACCTTATTTTAAAATTTAACTATGGATGTATGACCGTTAGTACAGAGCAGGCTCATACCTTTAAGAAACATGTTCGGTTTAGGATTGGTACAGTATGATCCACAATGAATGATACTAAAACAAAATTCCTTGAAAATATTTAATGGCAATTAATTGATAGAAGAAGACGTTTGATGGATTGTCAATGTTTGGACAGTTAGGTTTTCTTCCAGCAAATGATCAAAATCTCCTCCTAGTTGATCTCTACACAGCTCGGCTCGTTTCCTCGTATGACGCACCATTTTACGAATATCTTCCTTGCTCATGTTGACAGCAAAGTCTTCCACGGCAGTCTTGAATTTAATTAAGGTGTGATTCACACCTGATGACATGTGCCATAGCTTGTAACCAGAAAGTAAAGTCAAGAGGCGATAATTCCAGAGAATGAGGGGTGCAAATGGTGATTCGTCCAGTGAGAAATTATCCTTTCATCAAATTTTGAATGCAGAAATCAAAGGCATTCGGCAATCACATGGCATCTGGCGCCATTTTGCTGAAACCAATATTGACGTCTTGATGCCTAATTCTACGGAATTCCACAAAGTATTTGTAAGGACATTCTCCAGGTATACAATTGAATTTACGGATCTCTCGAACCAAACAACAAGGAAGATCTTCCCGTCCACAATCCCCACCCAAGCCATCACTTTCTCACCGTGAGGTTTTCTTCAATTCGATTACAGTGTGGGGTTTAGTGGTGCCCAGTGCTAATGTACCTGCTAATTTGGTGATTGTTTCAAGACGTTCCACTTTTATAATCTGAATGCCATTTGGACCTTCTATAGATGCTCCTGAACACTTCATACTTTGCGATGACGAATGATGCTTATTGGCCGTCGAAGAGGTTTTTTCTGAAGTGGTTACTTGGGCTGCGTACTGGGTCCATGTTCGAAGATCCACATTGAGGCGATACAATGATGAATATCGAAAATCGTCCATTTTATAGAAATGTCCCAACATCAGGGTAAAATAGATGCGATTCTTTGAACAATATTCGGAGAGTAACTATTTTTAAGGAAATTTTGTTTCAATATCATTCATTGTGGATCATACTGTAGTATTCTCTACCCATAAGTTATCATATAAATTTTAACTATTACGTTTGTCACAGTTTGCTAACCATGCTATAAAAGCACTCAGTGCCACTCACCCGTCGCCATCTTTATTAAATAGGCGTATAGATTATTTATCTATAATCCTATACATATAAAATTGTGTTACTTAATTACTAAGTAACACAACATTGAACCAACCTTCTCCCAAGGTAACATTCCATGAGAATGGAAAACCACAGCAACCCCTTGTAATTTCTAGACTACTTTTCTCTTGCCCATCTAACCATCTAGTGCCCATGTTGGCACAATGTGTCATGGTTGCTTGAAATTTCACTATCACTGATATAGAACTACACTATCAGTGATATAGAACTACACTATCAGTGATATAGAACTACACTATCAGTGATAGAACTACACTATCAGTGATACAACTACACTATCAGTGATAGAACTACACTATCAGTGATAGAACTACACTATCAGTGATATAACTACACTATCAGTGATATAGAACTACACTATCAGTGATATAGAACTACACTATCAGTGATATAGAACTACACTATCAGTGATATAACTACACTATCAGTGATATAACTACACTATCAGTGATATAGAACTACACTATCAGTGATAGAACTACACTATCAGTGATATAGAACTACACTATCAGTGATAGAACTACACTATCAGTGATAGAACTACACTATCAGTGATAGAACTACACTATCAGTGATATAGAACTACACTATCAGTGATATAGAACTACACTATCAGTGATATAGAACTACACTATCAGTGATATAGAACTACACTATCAGTGATATAGAACTACACTATCAGTGATATAGAACTACACTATCAGTGATATAGAACTACACTATCAGTGATATAGAACTACACTATCAGTGATATAGAACTACACTATCAGTGATAGAACTACACTATCAGTGATATAGAACTACACTATCAGTGATATAGAACTACACTATCAGTGATAGAACTACACTATCAGTGATAGAACTACACTATCAGTGATAGAACTACACAATCAGTGATAGAACTACACTATCAGTGATATAGAACTACACTATCAGTGATATAGAACTACACTATCAGTGATAGAACTACACTATCAGTGATATAGAACTACACTATCAGTGATATAGAACTACACTATCAGTGATATAGAACTACACTATCAGTGATATAGAACTACACTATCAGTGATATAGAACTACACTATCAGTGATATAGAACTACACTATCAGTGATATAGAACTACACTATCAGTGATATAGAACTACACTATCAGTGATATAGAACTACACTATCAGTGATATAGAACTACACTATCAGTGATATAGAACTACACTATCAGTGATATAGAACTACACTATCAGTGATATAGAACTACACTATCAGTGATATAGAACTACACTATCAGTGATATAGAACTACACTATCAGTGATATAGAACTACACTATCAGTGATATAGAACTACACTATCAGTGATATAGAACTACATAATCAGTGATATAGAACTACACTATCAGTGATATAGAACTACACTATCAGTGATATAGAACTACACTATCAGTGATATAGAACTACACTATCAGTGATATAGAACTACACTATCAGTGATATAGAACTGCACTATCAGTGATAGAACTACACTATCAGTGATAGAACTACACTATCAGTGATAGAACTACACTATCAGTGATAGAACTACACTATCAGTGATAGAACTACACTATCAGTGATAGAACTACACTATCAGTGATATAGAACTACACTATCAGTGATATAGAACTACACTATCAGTGATATAGAACTACACTATCAGTGATATAGAACTACACTATCAGTGATAGAACTAAACTATCAGTGATAGAACTACACTATCAGTGATAGAACTACACTATCAGTGATATAGAACTACACTATCAGTGATATAGAACTACACTATCAGTGATATAGAACTACACTATCAGTGATATAGAACTACACTATCAGTGATATAGAACTACACTATCAGTGATATAGAACTACACTATCAGTGATATAGAACTACACTATCAGTGATAGAACTACACTATCAGTGATAGAACTACACAATCAGTGATAGAACTACACTATCAGTAATATAGAACTACACTATCAGTGATATAGAACTACACTATCAATGATATAGAACTACACTATCAGTGATAGAACTACACTATCACTGATAGAACTACACTATCAGTGATATAGAACTACACTATCAGTGATATAGAACTACACTATCAGTGATATAGAACTACACTATCAGTGATATAGAACTACACTATCAGTGATAGAACTACACTATCAGTGATATAGAACTACACTATCAGTGATATAGAACTACACTATCAGTGATATAGAACTACACTATCAGTGATATAGAACTACACTATCAGTGATATAGAACTACACTATCAGTGATATAGAACTACACTATCAGTGATATAGAACTACACTATCAGTGATATAGAACTACACTATCAGTGATATAGAACTACACTATCAGTGATATAGAACTACACTATCAGTGATAGAACTACACTATCAGTGATATAGAACTACACTATCAGTGATATAGAACTACACTATCAGTGATAGAACTACACTATCACTGATATAGAACTACACTATCAGTGATATAGAACTACACTATCAGTGATATAGAACTACACTATCAGTGATATAGGACTACACTATCAGTGATATAGAACTACACTATCAGTGATAGAACTACACTATCACTGATAGAACTACACTATCAGTGATATAGAACTACACTATCAGTGATATAGAACTACACTATCAGTGATATAGAACTACACTATCAGTGATATAGAACTACACTATCAGTGATATAGAACTACACTATCACTGATAGAACTACACTATCAGTGATATAGAACTACACTATCAGTGATATAGAACTACACTATCAGTGATATAGAACTACACTATCAGTGATATAGAACTACACTATCAGTGATATAGAACTACACTATCAGTGATATAGAACTACACTATCAGTGATAGAACTACACTATCAGTGATAGAACTACACTATCAGTGATATAGAACTACACTATCAGTGATATAGAACTACACTATCAGTGATATAGAACTACACTATCAGTGATATAGAACTACACTATCAGTGATATAGAACTACACTATCAGTGATATAGAACTACACTATCAGTGATATAGAACTACACTATCAGTGATATAGAACTACACTATCAGTGATATAGAACTACACTATCAGTGATATAGAACTACACTATCAGTGATATAGAACTACACTATCAGTGATATAGAACTACACTATCAGTGATATAGAACTACACTATCAGTGATATAGAACTACACTATCAGTGATATAGAACTACACTATCAGTGATATAGAACTACACTATCAGTGATATAGAACTACACTATCAGTGATATAGAACTACACTATCAGTGATATAGAACTACACTATCAGTGATATAGAACTACACTATCAGTGATATAGAACTACACTATCAGTGATATAGAACTACACTATCAGTGATAGAACTACACAATCAGTGATAGAACTACACTATCAGTAATATAGAACTACACTATCAGTGATATAGAACTACACTATCAGTGATATAGAACTACACTATCAGTGATATAGAACTACACTATCAGTGATATAGAACTACACTATCAGTGATATAGAACTACACTATCAGTGATATAGAACTACACTATCAGTGATATAGAACTACACTATCAGTGATATAGAACTACACTATCAGTGATATAGAACTACACTATCAGTGATATAGAACTACACTATCAGTGATATAGAACTACACTATCAGTGATATAGAACTACACTATCAGTGATATAGAACTACACTATCAGTGATAGAACTACACTATCAGTGATATAGAACTACACTATCAGTGATATAGAACTACACTATCACTGATAGAACTACACTATCACTGATAGAACTACACTATCAGTGATAGAACTACACTATCAGTGATATAGAACTACACTATCAGTGATATAGAACTACACTATCAGTGATAGAACTACACTATCAGTGATAGAACTACACTATCAGTGATAGAACTACACTATCAGTGATATAGAACTATACTATCAGTGATAGAACTACACTATCAGTGATAGAACTACACTATCAGTGATAGAACTACACTATCAGTGATATAGAACTACACTATCAGTGATAGAACTACACTATTAGTGATATAGAACTACACTATCAGTGATAGAACTACACTATCAGTGATAGAACTACACTATCAGTGATATAGAACTACACTATCAGTGATAGAACTACACTATCAGTGATATAGAACTACACTATCAGTGATAGAACTACACTATCAGTGATAGAACTACACTATCACTGATAGAACTACACTATCAGTGATATAGAACTACACTATCAGTGATATAGAACTACACTATCAGTGATATAGAACTACACTATCAGTGATATAGAACTACACTATCAGTGATATAGAACTACACTATCAGTGATATAGAACTACACTATCAGTGATAGAACTACACTATCAGTGATATAGAACTACACTATCAGTGATATAGAACTACACTATCAGTGATAGAACTGTACTATCAGTGTACTATCAGAGTTCTTTATATACCGAATTGACAATTTTCAATAATTATTAATACAAACTACTATATGTATGATCATTCATGACTATTAAAATACATTCATTGTGTAGAAAGAATCTGAATATCTACTCAATGAATCTCCTAAATCATCATAAAAATTAGTTAAGCTCATTTGGCATTCTGCATCCGGTAGTTAGTAAAGAAATAGCAGCCTATAATTAGTTCATTGCCCGATATGATGAGATTTGATGGTAATAGACAGGTAGGTGCTTTTACATAAGTAGGTACTCTCCTTAGCTCAGTACAGGTGTTCCAAACCAACACACCTGTGTCGTGTAGGTACATAAATCTTAACTAACTGCTGAATTTTGCTATCACAGTTAGTATAGAGTGTACTACTTTCAAAGGGAGGCAGGCTGCTGTATCTTATGAAATATTCTAACTTAACAGAACATCGACTAGTTGGAATGTTTCTGCTAAAATTACTGTATTTTCAGGGAAAATAAATTTTTTATTAGTTAACATAAGTTTGAAAGCACAGCCGATAGGTGGCGTTGTTCACATTATTTCCGATAGGTGGCGTTGTTCACATTATTTCCGATAGGTGGCGTTGTTCACATTATTTCCGATAGGTGGCGTTGTTCACATTATTTCCGATAGGTGGCGTTGTTCACATTATTTCCGATAGGTGGCGTTGTTCACATTATTTCCGATAGGTGGCGTTGTTCACATTATTTCCGATAGGTGGCGTTGTTCACATTATTTCCGATAGGTGGCGTTGTTCACATTATTTCCGATAGGTGGCGTTGTTCACATTATTTCCGATAGGTGGCGTTGTTCACATTATTTCCGATAGGTGGCGTTGTTCACATTATTTCCGATAGGTGGCGTTGTTCACATTATTTCCGATAGGTGGCGTTGTTCACATTATTTCCGATAGGTGGCGTTGTTCACATTATTTCCGATAGGTGGCGTTGTTCACATTATTTCCGATAGGTGGCGTTGTTCACATTATTTCCGATAGGTGGCGTTGTTCACATTATTTCCGATAGGTGGCGTTGTTCACATTATTTCCGATAGGTGGCGTTGTTCACATTATTTCCGATAGGTGGCGTTGTTCACATTATTTCCGATAGGTGGCGTTGTTCACATTATTTCCGATAGGTGGCGTTGTTCACATTATTTCCGATAGGTGGCGTTGTTCACATTATTTCCGATAGGTGGCGTTGTTCACATTATTTCCGATAGGTGGCGTTGTTCACATTATTTCCGATAGGTGGCGTTGTTCACATTATTTCCGATAGGTGGCGTTGTTCACATTATTTCCGATAGGTGGCGTTGTTCACATTATTTCCGATAGGTGGCGTTGTTCACATTATTTCCGATAGGTGGCGTTGTTCACATTATTTCCGATAGGTGGCGTTGTTCACATTATTTCCGATAGGTGGCGTTGTTCACATTATTTCCGATAGGTGGCGTTGTTCACATTATTTCCGATAGGTGGCGTTGTTCACATTATTTCCGATAGGTGGCGTTGTTCACATTATTTCCGATAGGTGGCGTTGTTCATATTATTTCCGATAGGTGGCGTTGTTCACATTATTTTCGATAGGTGGCGTTGTTCACATTATTTCCGATAGGTGGCGTTGTTCACATTATTTCCGATAGGTGGCGTTGTTCACATTATTTTCGATAGGTGGCGTTGTTCACATTATTTTCGATAGGTGGCGTTGTTCACATTATTTCCGATAGGTGGCGTTGTTCACATTATTTCCGATAGGTGGCGTTGTTCACATTATTTCCGATAGGTGGCGTTGTTCACATTATTTCCGATAGGTGGCGTTGTTCACATTATTTCCGATAGGTGGCGTTGTTCACATTATTTCCGATAGGTGGCGTTGTTCACATTATTTTCGATAGGTGGCGTTGTTCACATTATTTCCGATAGGTGGCGTTGTTCACATTATTTCCGATAGGTGGCGTTGTTCACATTATTTCCGATAGGTGGCGTTGTTCACATTATTTCCGATAGGTGGCGTTGTTCACATTATTTCCGATAGGTGGCGTTGTTCACATTATTTCCGATAGGTGGCGTTGTTCACATTATTTCCGATAGGTGGCGTTGTTCACATTATTTCCGATAGGTGGCGTTGTTCACATTATTTCCGATAGGTGGCGTTGTTCACATTATTTCCGATAGGTGGCGTTGTTCACATTATTTCCGATAGGTGGCGTTGTTCACATTATTTCCGATAGGTGGCGTTGTTCACATTATTTCCGATAGGTGGCGTTGTTCACATTATTTCCGATAGGTGGCGTTGTTCACATTATTTCCGATAGGTGGCGTTGTTCACATTATTTCCGATAGGTGGCGTTGTTCACATTATTTCCGATAGGTGGCGTTGTTCACATTATTTCCGATAGGTGGCGTTGTTCACATTATTTCCGATAGGTGGCGTTGTTCACATTATTTCCGATAGGTGGCGTTGTTCACATTATTTCCGATAGGTGGCGTTGTTCACATTATTTCCGATAGGTGGCGTTGTTCACATTATTTCCGATAGGTGGCGTTGTTCACATTATTTCCGATAGGTGGCGTTGTTCACATTATTTCCGATAGGTGGCGTTGTTCACATTATTTCCGATAGGTGGCGTTGTTCACATTATTTCCGATAGGTGGCGTTGTTCACATTATTTCCGATAGGTGGCGTTGTTCACATTATTTCCGATAGGTGGCGTTGTTCACATTATTTCCGATAGGTGGCGTTGTTCACATTATTTCCGATAGGTGGCGTTGTTCACATTATTTCCGATAGGTGGCGTTGTTCACATTATTTCCGATAGGTGGCGTTGTTCACATTATTTCCGATAGGTGGCGTTGTTCACATTATTTCCGATAGGTGGCGTTGTTCACATTATTTCCGATAGGTGGCGTTGTTCACATTATTTCCGATAGGTGGCGTTGTTCACATTATTTCCGATAGGTGGCGTTGTTCACATTATTTCCGATAGGTGGCGTTGTTCACATTATTTCCGATAGGTGGCGTTGTTCACATTATTTCCGATAGGTGGCGTTGTTCACATTATTTCCGATAGGTGGCGTTGTTCACATTATTTCCGATAGGTGGCGTTGTTCACATTATTTCCGATAGGTGGCGTTGTTCACATTATTTCCGATAGGTGGCGTTGTTCACATTATTTCCGATAGGTGGCGTTGTTCACATTATTTCCGATAGGTGGCGTTGTTCACATTATTTCCGATAGGTGGCGTTGTTCACATTATTTCCGATAGGTGGCGTTGTTCACATTATTTCCGATAGGTGGCGTTGTTCACATTATTTCCGATAGGTGGCGTTGTTCACATTATTTCCGATAGGTGGCGTTGTTCACATTATTTCCGATAGGTGGCGTTGTTCACATTATTTCCGATAGGTGGCGTTGTTCACATTATTTCCGATAGGTGGCGTTGTTCACATTATTTCCGATAGGTGGCGTTGTTCACATTATTTCCGATAGGTGGCGTTGTTCACATTATTTCCGATAGGTGGCGTTGTTCACATTATTTCCGATAGGTGGCGTTGTTCACATTATTTCCGATAGGTGGCGTTGTTCACATTATTTCCGATA
The DNA here is from genome assembly GCA_947561585.1 of Caprella mutica. Lineage (NCBI taxonomy): Eukaryota > Metazoa > Arthropoda > Malacostraca > Amphipoda > Caprellidae > Caprella > Caprella mutica. The sequence continues at coordinate 396,808 of CANNZV010000060.1, read as the reverse complement.
GGTGGCGTTGTTCACATTATTTCCGATAGGTGGCGTTGTTCACATTATTTCCGATAGGTGGCGTTGTTCACATTATTTCCGATAGGTGGCGTTGTTCACATTATTTCCGATAGGTGGCGTTGTTCACATTATTTCCGATAGGTGGCGTTGTTCACATTATTTCCGATAGGTGGCGTTGTTCACATTATTTCGATAGGTGGCGTTGTTCACATTATTTCCGATAGGTGGCGTTGTTCACATTATTTCCGATAGGTGGCGTTGTTCACATTATTTTCGATAGGTGGCGTTGTTCACATTATTTCGATAGGTGGCGTTGTTCACATTATTTCCGATAGGTGGCGTTGTTCACATTATTTCCGATAGGTGGCGTTGTTCACATTATTTCCGATAGGTGGCGTTGTTCACATTATTTCCGATAGGTGGCGTTGTTCACATTATTTCCGATAGGTGGCGTTGTTCACATTATTTCCGATAGGTGGCGTTGTTCACATTATTTCCGATAGGTGGCGTTGTTCACATTATTTCCGATAGGTGGCGTTGTTCACATTATTTCGATAGGTGGCGTTGTTCACATTATTTCCGATAGGTGGCGTTGTTCACATTATTTCCGATAGGTGGCGTTGTTCACATTATTTCCGATAGGTGGCGTTGTTCACATTATTTCCGATAGGTGGCGTTGTTCACATTATTTCCGATAGGTGGCGTTGTTCACATTATTTCCGATAGGTGGCGTTGTTCACATTATTTCCGATAGGTGGCGTTGTTCACATTATTTCCGATAGGTGGCGTTGTTCACATTATTTCGATAGGTGGCGTTGTTCACATTATTTCCGATAGGTGGCGTTGTTCACATTATTTCCGATAGGTGGCGTTGTTCACATTATTTCCGATAGGTGGCGTTGTTCACATTATTTCCGATAGGTGGCGTTGTTCACATTATTTCCGATAGGTGGCGTTGTTCACATTATTTCCGATAGGTGGCGTTGTTCACATTATTTCCGATAGGTGGCGTTGTTCACATTATTTCCGATAGGTGGCGTTGTTCACATTATTTTCGATAGGTGGCGTTGTTCACATTATTTCCGATAGGTGGCGTTGTTCACATTATTTCCGATAGGTGGCGTTGTTCACATTATTTCCGATAGGTGGCGTTGTTCACATTATTTCCGATAGGTGGCGTTGTTCACATTATTTTCGATAGGTGGCGTTGTTCACATTATTTCCGATAGGTGGCGTTGTTCACATTATTTCCGATAGGTGGCGTTGTTCACATTATTTCCGATAGGTGGCGTTGTTCACATTATTTCGATAGGTGGCGTTGTTCACATTATTTCCGATAGGTGGCGTTGTTCATATTATTTCCGATAGGTGGCGTTGTTCACATTATTTCCGATAGGTGGCGTTGTTCACATTATTTCCGATAGGTGGCGTTGTTCACATTGTTTCCGATAGGTGGCGTTGTTCACATTGTTTCCGATAGGTGGCGTTGTTCACATTATTTTCGATAGGTGGCGTTGTTCACATTATTTCCGATAGGTGGCGTTGTTCACATTATTTCCGATAGGTGGCGTTGTTCACATTATTTCCGATAGGTGGCGTTGTTCACATTATTTCCGATAGGTGGCGTTGTTCACATTATTTCCGACAGGTGGCGTTGTTCACATTATTTCCGATAGGTGGCGTTGTTCACATTATTTCCGATAGGTGGCGTTGTTCACATTATTTCCGATAGGTGGCGTTGTTCACATTATTTCCGATAGGTGGCGTTGTTCACATTATTTCCGATAGGTGGCGTTGTTCACATTATTTTCGATAGGTGGCGTTGTTCACATTATTTCCGATAGGTGGCGTTGTTCACATTATTTCCGATAGGTGGCGTTGTTCACATTATTTCCGATAGGTGGCGTTGTTCACATTATTTCCGATAGGTGGCGTTGTTCACATTATTTCCGATAGGTGGCGTTGTTCACATTATTTTCGATAGGTGGCGTTGTTCACATTATTTCCGATAGGTGGCGTTGTTCACATTATTTCCGATAGGTGGCGTTGTTCACATTATTTCCGATAGGTGGCGTTGTTCACATTATTTCCGATAGGTGGCGTTGTTCACATTATTTTCGATAGGTGGCGTTGTTCACATTATTTCCGATAGGTGGCGTTGTTCATATTATTTCCGATAGGTGGCGTTGTTCACATTATTTCCGATAGGTGGCGTTGTTCACATTATTTCCGATAGGTGGCGTTGTTCACATTATTTCCGATAGGTGGCGTTGTTCACATTATTTCCGATAGGTGGCGTTGTTCACATTATTTCCGATAGGTGGCGTTGTTCACATTATTTCCGATAGGTGGCGTTGTTCACATTATTTCCGATAGGTGGCGTTGTTCACATTATTTCCGATAGGTGGCGTTGTTCACATTATTTCCGATAGGTGGCGTTGTTCACATTATTTCCGATAGGTGGCGTTGTTCACATTATTTCCGATAGGTGGCGTTGTTCACATTATTTTCGATAGGTGGCGTTGTTCACATTATTTCCGATAGGTGGCGTTGTTCACATTATTTCCGATAGGTGGGGTTAGATAGATAACGTTTACAAATTGTCTGTTTCTTTTCGTTAATTTGCAATATTTATCTAATTGAAGAGATATATATATACACTATGCTAAAAAGAAACCTATTTAACATGTTCGGGGCCCAAACTATTATTATGTTTGTGTTTTGTTCGTGGGCCCAAACGGAAAATTCCGTCCATTTTCTGTGTTTACAAATTACCCAGAAGAGAATAGGTTGCCAGACGTTTCGTCGACAGGACGTTTCACCGACGAATTTTCGTTATGGGGATATTATCGGGGAACGTGCCGCCCCCGCCTCCGAACCCTATAATACCAGGTCATTAAACAATCATGAAGTGTGCAGTACAACAAACTAGCGGGTACAACAAACTACAGAAGGACTATTTACGTTGAAAGACAAAGTATAAAAGTTTCGTTGACGAAACATGTCTGCATGTCGAAATATAACGAATCATGTTTCTATAATTTCATACATGGAATATGACGGAAATTCCCGCTCTGGCCCGCGAACGTGAAATAAAGATATTTATAAACGTTCTCCGTGTAAGTTCCTAACGCTTACAAATTGAAGTAAATTTTATTGAAGAATTTTTCATTATCACCTTCGGAAAATTGTAGAAGGTTATGATTTAAATCTATTTAAGATGAACACAGTGTACCATATTACACAATTAATGAACACAGTATACCATATTACATAATTAATTAGGTAATTGCATCAATGGGTCTTTCCCATTTGACGACCCCCACAAGATTTAATTTAAATTATTTTTTACATGTACTTTTGTCCATAGAATACGAAAATCAAAACCGTTTTTGTAGAAACTAATAGTTTTTGAGATATAAGGGTTTGAAGTTATTTATTTCCTCATGTACTTCACAGTACATCTATACCATGTACTTCACAGTACATCTATACCATGTACTTCACAGTACATCTATACCATGTACTTCACAGTACATCTATACCATGTACTTCACAGTACATCTATACCATGTACTTCACAGTACATCTATACCATGTACTTCACAGTACATCTATACCATGTACTTCACAGTACATCTATACCATGTACTTCACAGTACATCTATACCATGTACTTCACAGTACATCTATACCATGTACTTCACAGTACATCTATACCATGTATTTCACAGTACATCTATACCATGTACTTCACAGTACATCTATACCATGTACTTCACAGTACATCTATACCATGTACTTCACAGTACATCTATACCATGTACTTCACAGTACATCTATACCATGTACTTCACAGTACATCTATACCATGTACTTCACAGTACATCTATACCATGTACTTCACAGTACATCTATACCATGTACTTCACAGTACATCTATACCATGTACTTCACAGTACATCTATACCATGTACTTCACAGTACATCTATACCATGTACTTCACAGTACATCTATACCATGTACTTCACAGTACATCTATACCATGTACTTCACAGTACATCTATACCATGTACTTCACAGTACATCTATACCATGTACTTCACAGTACATCTATACCATGTACTTCACAGTACATCTATACCATGTACTTCACAGTACATCTATACCATGTACTTCACAGTACATCTATACCATGTACTTCACAGTACATCTATACCATGTACTTCACAGTACATCTATACCATGTACTTCACAGTACATCTATACCATGTACTTCACAGTACATCTATACCATGTACTTCACAGTACATCTATACCATGTACTTCACAATACATCTATACCATGTACTTCACAGTACATCTATACCATGTACTTCACAGTACATCTATACCATGTACTTCACACCTGTGCATCATTTATTTTATTTGCACCTGGTGCAAGTTGCTAAAAAAGGTAGAACTATATATACAGTATATGTTCTACTTTCTATTAGACAGCTACTTTTATTTTTATATACTTGTTTTTAATTTCTATTTTAATATAGGCTTCTTGATGTTAATCTTTTTTTAATTCTACAATTCTACATGCGTAAATATTGGCGTTACTATTTTACATGTGATACGTTATATTTAAAAGATGTGTACGCTGGTAAAACATAAAGTACGTGTGCGAATTGTCTTATGGTAATCATATATGTAGAATTGAGAAATATACATTTTACTTATTAAGAAATGAACAATTGGTCTTATACTTCAATGAGGTGGTTACTTCTGGTCACTGTGACCATACACTGGTTAATGTGACCATACGCTGGTTAGTGTGACCATACACTGGTTAATGTGACCATACACTGGTTAGTGTGACCATACACTGGTTAGTGTGACCATACACTGGTTAATGTGACCATACACTGGTTAGTGTGACCATACACTGGTTAGTGTGACCATACACTGGTTAGTGTGACCATACACTGGTTAATGTGACCATACACTGGTTAATGTGACCATACGCTGGTTAGTGTGACCATACACTGGTTAATGTGACCATACACTGGTTAGTGTGACCATACACTGGTTAGTGTGACCATACACTGGTTAATGTGACCATACACTGGTTAGTGTGACCATACACTGGTTAGTGTGACCATACACTGGTTAGTGTGACCATACACTGGTTAATGTGACCATACACTGGTTAATGTGACCATACACTGGTTAATGTGACCATACACTGGTTAATGTGACCATACACTGGTTAGTGTGACCATACACTGGTTAATGTGACCATACACTGGTTAATGTGACCATACACTGGTTAATGTGACCATACACTGGTTAATGTGACCATACACTGGTTAATGTGACCATACACTGGTTAATGTGACCATACACTGGTTAGTGTGACCATACACTGGTTAGAGTGACCACTATGTATAGTACATTGCGTCAAAGAAGCCATAGTATAGCAAGTTACTTATTGTTCGTACTGTAACACAATACCTATTCATTTAATGTGGAGAATTACAGCAATGTAAGTATTTTATATGTTTCAGTAGCTGTATGAACCATCATAATATACTCATAATTAACCTTGTAAATAATCAATTAATTATCTCATTTTTAATTTTGTTAAATATTTGATTCTCTCAGTTACGTTACTATGTATCTTATTAAATGAATTCATCTGTTGATTATTCAAAGGTATAGAATTAATTATTAAATTATCATCCTGTAACTTAATCAAAATAATGATATTAAATATTATGCAAAATAATAATATATACATTAATATTTGTGATATCCATTAAACCTTGTTCATTATTGTAAATAATATTATTTATTTATTGTATCTTTACCTATAGGGTAAAGTATCATTTACAAGATGCCAATTAAATGCCTTATGTAAATTACAATGGGTTATTAATAATAAAAAAAACACATCAAAATATTAAAATATATTTATTGTGCAGGTGACTCCAGAACAGTGGATTTTAATTATTTTATTTATTTTATTTGGTTATTTATTTATTTTAATTGGTATCCATGATACCTGCAGGTATCATGGATACCTGAAGGTATCATAGATACCAATTAAAATAAATTTCAATTTATCGAAAATAAAACATTTTAATATAACAATTTAATTTCAAAGTTTATCTCCAATGATAAACAGATATTGAAATATGTGCGAACGCTTGGAAAAGTCCTTTTTCCTAACCTCCAAAACGTGAGCTCATTTCTTCTCACTGTGACACCATTCACCACCAGGCACTAACTGGTTAATAACTAATAAAGCCAATCAATATTTAGTTCATTGGTTAGTGATAGTAGCTAGCGAGCTGACCAGGGTGCTGAGACTGATAGCCATGGTTACCACCCCACTAACAGATACAGGCATAACTAGCAGAGTATAAACTCTAATGAAAAAACAGTGAATGTGGCTACACTTAAAAGTGATTCAGACGTGCAGTTACAGAGTACGAAATACCGTACAGTATTACTTCGATTAGTAATTCGTTTCATTTTATTTTCGATCAATTCATCATTTTATTTTATTTTGATCAATTGTACGCTTCATTTTATTTTGATCATTTTTTTAGTCGTTCAATTGTTCATATTATTTGGATCAATTCTTTTTATTTCGATCAATTGTTCATTTCATTTCGATCAATTGTTCATTTCATTTCGATCAATTGTTCATTTTATTTCGATCAATTCTTCATTTTATTTCGATCAATTGTTCATTTCATTTCGATCAATTTTTCATTTTATTTCGATCAATTATTGTTCATTTTATTTTATTTCGATCAGTTGTTCGCTTCTTTAATTTTGATAAATTTTTATTCTTCTATGCACACTTATGTTTCGTTTAATTTTTTTTAATTATCCCCTTCATAACTTTTCTTTCTCCCCTTCTTTCCATTATATCTCCCTTTTCCTGCTGTGTACTTTATTTTCCCAGTACGTCAGTTAGCATTCACGTTGTACCTGCCTCTATCTGATGCAATGCCAAACAATGGCTATGTTTGTAAACTAACTATAGCTGCATATTGTACTGCCTCCTCACTGTTATATTATCCTACTCATATAAAAGATATATGTTCATATATCTTATACAAAAGGTATTCATATTTCCAATAAATTTGTATGTAGTTATGTTTAATAGACGATTGTACACACAGAAAAATGTTTCTTTCTCCCAAAGAAAAAAGTCACTTTATATATGCATTAATTAATTATTTTCTTTCTGGTAAAGAAATGTTCTAGTTTTGGGACAAATAAAATTTTTATTCACATATAAGATTTCTTTTCTTTGAGTCAAATAAAAAATACGATTTAAATTTTAGAATTTCCTTTGTAACAAATAAAATTAGTTATTTATTTCAAATCTAGGAGTGGTTTAGGAGAAATATATTATTTCTTCTCCATAAAGAAAACTTTTCATTGAATAGAATAATTGTTTTCTTTGCAATAAATGTATCTTTCTTTAGTATAAATGCATCAAAGATTTAATATAAAGTAATATTTATTTAAACCAATGAATTAGTATCTTTATTTATAATATAGATATTCTTTACATATAATAGAGCTTTCTTTCACTCTAGCTAATATAATGTATATTTATTAAAAAGTAATAATTTCTTTTATACTAACAAACTGATTCTTCTTTCTAAAGACTTACATGCTTTACAATAAATATTTCTTTCTTTGAAGATAGTTTTGTAGATAGATTGGGGAAGAAATAACATAAATGAAGTCTTATATGCAATATATTGAAATAATATCGCAATGAAATTACACTCAGCAGAAGCATAAGATCTTCTTCCCATTCCGAAGATGTATGTCTCCACACATTCACCCTATTCTTGATCTCCTACAGGTATAGGTGAAGCATACCTCCAGAATATATGAACTTGATATTCATCATCTGTAGAAAAAAAATCACTTTAAATTAACTGTTTCATATATCATATACAATAATAGATCCTAATGTATTGAATAAGTTGGCTTAGGTATAGGTAGCTATAACACACCTGAACAGTTGATCAGAAATTTTTGTGTCCTCTTAGAAACTTTTATCCTTTTCAAGACTTTAGAATAAAGTTCAGTGCACTTTCTCCCACTTGTGTGAATATGGTCAGTCTTTTTCTGTAGATATAATGCAGTGAAGTTCCACCTGAAAATAAAAATTAAAGGTTTAAACAAAGTTAACTTCATTTCATATAATTTAAAGACATTTATTGCATCAAACATTAAATTTCAGGACTCAGGCAACTTAATTAATTTAAAAGAAATTGAAAACAAATGAATTATTTCACTATTTGTTAAAGAGGTTTTTAAAATATCCTATATTCTGCACAGGACTAAGAGGAAATATAAGTTATATAACTATCTCAATTGTGACAATTTCCCCAACTAATAGAGTATGAGAATCCTAGCCAAGTAATTGCCAATAATTTGGTTAGGATAAATAAATCTGGAGAGCTACTCTGCATCAGCATCAGAGTGATATTTAACTATTATCATTGATTTTTGATTTTGGGAGCTGATGATTCCAATATTAATCATATAAACACAAAAAAAGTAATCTCTGCTATTGTGAACACTTTACCAGTTTCAACAGATTGGCTTAAAAATTCCTAAGAATTAGGTATCTTCAAATTTTCAAATATAAATTGGATCTTATCAAATCATTAATAGCCTTATAAGTAGCTATTAGGTAGAAGTTTAGGAGCAATAGGTAATTTAATTTATATTGATTCAATAGTAAATAGTTTTTTTTCCTTTCTACACATATCCACCCATTTTTAATTCAAAATTTTATTTTTTATAGGTAACTTGGGAGCTAAAATAATGAAATTTCAGATTTTTTTAAATTATCACTAAGTTTAGAAATCTATTACCCTGCTCTGAATAATGTGACCATATGACTTTTGGTGATTTAAATTTGTGATAGTTACTCTCAGATGAAAATTCAAAAATTATCACTGATTATCTCTCTGAAATTTTGAGTATATAAAAATTCCTTCAGCTAAATTAATGGTAACATAGGATTCAATTAAAGATATTCTTCAATGGTTCTAAAATATCCCTAAGATATTGTTTAGGTTCACCTCAGAAACTCTTTGAAAAATGTTCCATATTTTGCAGACTGGCACTTTGAAACACTGGAGCCACAATCTTAACTGAACTCTAGTTAGCCAAAGTTAGGTAGTTAACAAACTTTAAGTCATTACATACAATATATTGAATAATTGATAGTACTACTAGTTAAGGTAAACATTACAATAAGAACAAATAGCGATTAGGTATAGGTAGCTTAGGTTAGGTAAATAAACAATAAGAGTAGGTAGGGCTGGGATATAAAACTACCTACCTAACTTATTTCAGGCGCAGTGAGATAGATTTTCAGTTAAATTGTAACTTACGTTAGCCTAGTTCATTACTAAAGCCTAAAGGGTAATGAAAGGAAGAAGTCACCTATGAAATAGCATTTAAATTTCTCAAGTAAATAGGTAGCAGGACACTGTGAACCTATGAATACCTAGTTACCAGTATTAACATTTATAATTAAAGGAAAAATGCTGACCAAGTTCTAAAAACTATGCTTTGCCAACTAATAATTCAGTATAATTATATAAATAAATGAAAATATCTAATTTATATACGAAAGGATTCATTACTGAGCAATAACTGAGAACCTACCTTGATCACTTCGAAGAACTTAATGATATGACGCTCACTTCAGAAAAGCCCGCGAAAATTTCAAAGCAATATTTCGATTTGAGACAATAACAGAACAGATTTGTAACAAAGAAATATTCGACTCATCAGTGAAAAAGCTTTAAGAGAAATAAATAAAAGGTTATTAGGAAAGAAATATGCATCAAAATGCATCCAAAGAAAGCTACTTTCTTTAATCTAAAGCTCTAGTAACACTTTCAACCAAAGAAAATAAATTAAAGAAGATAGTTTTTCTTTAAAATATGCTTCGATTTCTCTGTGTGTATAAAATGTAAATAATTATTTCACATCTTAACTTTTTATTTTAATTGATGTCTATGATACCTGCATGTATCCACGATATCAATGATATTTAATTGGTATCTATGATACCTGCAAGTATCCATGATATCAATGATATTTAATTGGTGTCCATGATACCTCATCGAAAGATATAAATAAACATTAAAATAACCTGTTACATTGTCAAGTTGTATAGGTTCTTGTAAGATCGAAGTAACCGTTCGATCTCTCGAGACTTACCTTCTACCTAGTAGCTACAGTCTGGCTGCTTCTGATATCATCATAGTCACCCGTGTCTGGTTCTCAGAAGTGTATATCCTTCGTATGATAAGCTGAGAACAATAGTTACTATCATATTAATAATATATCGAAAGAAAATAAACTGTGAGTTCGTCTCACTGTTTTTTTTCACTCAAATTTACTGTTAGATGAAAAAGAAATTCAGAATCATTAGTTATTGTTATAATAATTTTTATGTCATGAATTATAGAAGAAGTTATTTCTTTTCGTTACATATTTTGGTCTCTTTTCATAATAAGAATGTATAACACGTTTCAATTAATGGAATTTCTTGTTTCTAATGGAAAATTGTTGTTTTTAAAAAGAATATTAAAAATTGATGTAATTAACGTACCATTTTCTGACCATTACCTTTTCTTTCCTCTACAGACACCAATCTCCAATGTCTGACTGCATTGATGTTGCAAGTTCAGGCAATATGTCATCTTCTGTCACTCCAAAAGAAGTAAGCGCATCCTTACCCATCAGCAAATCCTGCCAACTCCTAGAAGCTGTCATAGAAGCTAACTCTTCCCATAAACACGACCAGACTGCAAAAACTAGTGCCGAGACCCTCCGAATTGTGGGGAAAGAAATTAGAAAAGAATCTAAGCCATTTAAAGACCAAAAACTCGCAAGATCTTCTCTGGTGAAGAAGCGCAAGATAACCAAGAAAAAGTGCTACGAAATAGATTGTTGTGAAGAGGAGAACAGTTCTAAACTTAAAGGCAAATCACAAAACACTGCGAAAACCTCTGTGAAGAATCGAGAAAATACATCATCATTGCATGAATTTCAAAATTGCAAAGTTGTCCTAGAACCATTGAACTTGAAAGTTAAAAAATCTAACTCTGCGATTCCTGAAACATCAGCTGGTGATGATAATGAAAACTATCCTCAAAAGAAGGAAACTTTGAAGGAAGAAAGGAATTCAAATGAAAAAGAGTCACAGAATGTTGAAAACAAAAATTTGACCCGGCAATCACATAATATTGAATCAATTGTTAATTCCAAGATTGTTCGTAAAAATGTAATTATTGAGCACTCGTCAAAACTAAAGGAATTAAAAGACAAAGAAAGAGAAGATGAACAAAGAAAAGGATTGAAAGACATTCAAACTAGCAAACCTGATGGCTGTACTGTGATAAAGAATAACAACAAATTTGATGTGAAATCTAACCTCGTCAAAGGTTTAGGTCGTTCAAAAATGGACTTTGGAAACTCTTATCCCACCAATTTAGATGCTTCTGCATCTTATAAAGGAAACTCTTCAAATAAATACTCCTCTTCGAGTGCTATGGAAGGTGATAGTGCTCCTTCCGCTCAAAACTCTGCTTCTACTCAAGATATCCTCGCCGCAGCTTGCTCTGCAGTGGGAATTGACGACGATTTAGGAAATTTGATGGATAACATAGATTCTCATCAAGCTACAGGGGCGGAGAACTCAAATAGAGCTGTAGGCAATAAAAAGCACCAAGAATTTACCAAAGAATATGTTGATCAACATCAAGGTATCATTCGAACTCCTAACGGGAAAAATTATTTCGTTGAGCGGGGAGGATCGGTTCCATCGCGAGGTGGTCATCGTTTTCCAATGAACCCTTCTTATCCCTCACATTATTATCAATCCAACATGCAGTATCCAATGCAGTCTCAGCGTGCTCCCGTGCATCAGAACCGGAATCCAATGCCACCTATGCGCCATGCAATGCATCCAATTGGGCACCCGATGCATTCTGTGAGACACACGTCTTCTCAGCGACATCACATGCAACCAGATCAACAACGCATGGTACCGACAACTAGAGTTTCAAGTACTGCACCAAACCCTCATCATGATTATGATCCTAGATATGTAAATCATGATCCTAATGTTGCTCATAAAATCAATCCTGCCTCCCATGTGGTTCCCCAAAAATCACAACAGGTCCCAACCCATCAATCATTTCCTCAAGTTCCTCCTACTGCAACACCTCATCCTAGAGCTGCTCTACCTCAAACATATGAAATGCATAAGCAACAAGGTCCTGCTCCTAGGTATATGAATCCTGAAATTAGGCAAATGTATCATGATAGGGCTAAATATTTTGAACAGTATCCACGTAGACCAATGCCAAATAACTACCAGTACCATCATACTCACGATAATCATCCCATGAACCAAAATGTAAGAGCTATGCGTGAACCCAGTATCCAGCAAGTGAATGCGATGCATAAACAAGCTAGCATGCGTCCATCTAATAATAGAGTAGATGCTAAACCTCACAAAGAAGTTGTTGAACCTCCTATACCGTTACAAACTGTTCAACGTTACCCAACGAATATTCAACTCCCACATGAAGACATGAATAATTCTTCTAACAAAATGCCAAAACCCAGTCTGATAAGAAGAATCCCAAATCCTGCTTTTCCCCAAGCGCATGCTACACAAATGATCGAAGGCAATGGTACCACAACCCATCCCGATCCTAACAGTAGGACACATGATAAGTTTGCTGGTGAGATTAACATGGAACATACGAACCGGGCGTACTTACAACATTCACAGTATAGTAAGCAAGTAAATTATAATCAAAGACCTTCTAATCAAATGACTCCATCTTCAAATTTTCATGCACGACCTCCTGCTCAAGAAATGCAAGTCCAATATCCGACTCATCAAAAATATGGTCACCAACACAATGGATTGCTAACTAACGGCCCATATACACATAAAGATTCAGATAAATTTGGACATTATAGGGAGGAGAGAAATAATGCTCCAAACAACATTTCAAACCAGCAACACAATTCTCATTACCTCAATCCGTATCCCAACAAGCCTATGGAAAAACCTTATCATCCTAGTATGCCGTCTCCAAATCCTGATATAGTTCATAATCAGAGACAATATCCTACTGTTCACAAAAGCTCAATGAATGAACACTGTCGTCAATATAACATGAAGTACGATCCCTCTAGAATGTTTCAATCTTACAACAACAACGCTTCAAAAGATAAGGTCCATCCTACAAACTTGCATTATGCAAATACTAATGATAACACTTATAGGAAGATCCAATCTAACGAACAAGGCTATCCTAGTCACCCCAGCCTTCATCTAAACTCTGCAGTCACAGATAGATCACAAACCACCGCGTTTGTAAATGGAAACTCAATGCCAAATATGAATCGCTCACAGCCTCCTATCAATCACGCTCAATATGCTCAGACTAATATACCGATGAACTTGGAAAAGTTGAAAACTAGTCAGAATAACATGGAAAGCTCTTATTCAAATGAATATTATAAGACTTATCAGAGTATGGCGAATAAAACTGAAAGTGATAAAATTAATTTAGCAAATCAACATGGAAATTATTCTCACCCAAGTCATCGTGTGGAAAATTCCAACATGTCTTCACATCATCATCACCATTCTAATGATAGTCAGCAGTCTGACGGAAATTACCCTTATAACATTAGCAACTCGTCTGATCTTGCTCAAATACACCCTCACCACTCCTACGATAAACCCGCAACAATGAAGTGTATTTCGGACTCACAGAGACCTTACCATGGCAACCATCCTTACAGTAGAGCTGTCGAACAAGAAAACACGATGCGCAGCACTCACACTTTCCCGCCAAATCGACACTACGCCAATCAGGAGGCGACACGCGGTGTTGTCACCTCTAATGCAGTGCAAACTTCAACTGTAGTGGTGAGAAACCCGCTAGCCACTCCTCAGCCAGTTATTCAGGAGAATGCTTCCTATGGCAGTGCTACGGAGTGGAATTACCCTGCCACCCAGTCTGCCTCTGCTGACAATCCTTCTTTCGCTGTTAATGAACGACCAGCAGGTGGGTAGCTACCTATTCTATTCTATCTCTAGTTGAAATTATTTCATTAGCTGGTACCTATTTATCAGAGAGTATATATACTGCTAATATGAAAAATCCTTGCATATCCTTGTACTTCAAATATTATGATAAATCTTATGAAATATTACATTCAAGGGTACCTAGGTTCTAGGAAAATTCAGTCTTGGAAAATTCGGCCCCGGAAAATGCGGTCTTGGAAAACTCGGTCTCATTTTATAATAGTGTTATTTAAGAACAATAATAAAAAAAGTTAAAATTATGAGTACTAAAATGCTCTCAAGAACCCCTCTCCCAGGTTATTAAACAATTATGAAGTGTGCAGTACAACAAACTAGCGGGTACAGCAAACTACATAACGGTCATTTATGTTGAGAGGTCATTTTTAATTCTGAGACCGAAATTTCAGAGACCGAAATTTCAAGACCGAATATTCCGAGTCCAAAATTTGCGGCCACCTACCTAGGTAGTGTAGAGTTGAATGTTGCAATATTTGTCATTTGTAAGTTTAAATGATTGCCTAGCTACAATTATAAAAAAATCCGAAATATTTTTATGAAGTGTTCCTTGAAGAATTATTAACGATTTTCATCTTAAATTTTGTTTCGATGCTACATTTAGCTACTTACAATTCTTACAGAATTGCATTACTGAATTAATTTTCATATCAGGTGACTGCAGAATGTCTCATCCTTCTGCTAGAACTATGAATGCTACGGATGTGCATCCGAGGAAGAGGGCTTACGATCCTAAGGTTGAAACCCCTCGAGCAGATCCTTCTTATGACCAGAAGCACCTCCACAGTCTACCTCACAAGAAACAAAAGATACATCACACATCACCTAGCAGTGAATATAGAAATGAAATTGAGAACCGAAAAGAACAAATCAGAAGCTCTCAGAAGGAAGTTAGAAGATTATCGATAGATGACAATGTCAATCTATCCGGCCCACAGAATTTAGTTGTACATCCTACACCAAATCAGAGTTACACTCCGGAAAATTCCTTCTCCAATCTTGAAAGCGATCCTTACGCCGTCAATACGCCTACGAACAAACTCTCCAAGAAAGATGGGGATGAACTGTTTGCTTCTTCTGCTAGAGCTGACACTCCTGTCTACAACTCTGATGAGCCATCTTCTTCGTCATATTCATGTGAGGTACAAAACACTGTTGAAGCAAGTAAATCTGAATTCGACAGTTACGAAAACAATCAAATTTCCAACTCGAGTGATGCGAAACAATTTTCTGAAGAAGAACCACAAATGGAAAAGTCACAATCGATTCACGACATCCCAAGAGAAACGAATGAAGAAAGTGTCACTGCAGATGATGAGGTGAAACGATCTGAAACTACAGACAATTTCTTGAAGTTACTCCAACCTGTACTGAGAACACTTTTGAGCGCTCCTGAAGCCCTTTCTTTGAGGTCTCTACTGGAGGATCCTGATACGCTCCTGCGAGGTAAGTGAACTCTCTAATAAGGATACCAGACATTTCGTCGACAGGACATTTCGTGGACGAATTTTCGTAAAGGGGATATTTGGACCGCGTCGTCCTCTCCCCTCCCCCATCCAGATCATTGGACAATCATGAAGTGTGCAGTACAACAATCTAGCGGATACAGAAAACTACATAGCAGGCCTGGCCATTTTTGTTAAGTATCTTAATTTCCTCTTTACGAAAATTAACGAAGCGTCTTGTCGACGTCCGTCAAAGAAATGTCCTGTCAACGAAACGTCTGCACACCCTCAAATAAATGTTATATTCTCTGTAGTATCGATGATATGTCGCCTCTTCCTTTTCGTTATGATGCCATAATATGTAAGTTGATCAGTTTCGTCGATTTGTCCATCTTGTGAATTAAGATAATTTAGATATTCAACTTGCATTACACTCTCTTGTTTCTTTCGTTAATTAATGTTATCTTTTCAAGAAATGGTTCTGAAGTGGGGAGGGAAGCCTAGCACTGCTGAAAACACTTTGGAGAGGATAAAGCAGAACTTTGAGGTGTTCCTGAAGCAGTTCATCACTCCGGAGAAGTGTAGCGAGTGGGGCTGGGAGGGACGCTCTGTCGAAGATATTCTCCAGCTTCTAAATGCTGAGAATAGTGAGTGCGATCTTCTTCTCTTAAATTTATTTGGGTTCTACGACGACCCGCCATCAGGATCTATCTTACTCTCAAATGTTAGATAGACTTCCATATTTCCTTTATGTTTTAAAGTACCTAGATAGTTTAATATGCTTGAAAATAACTAACTTTCATTTTGTTTCCAGTGTCGAATGAAGATGGTGACACAGTGTGTGACAACTCTAATGCTGTCGAAAGCATTTCAACGTCCATAGCAGAGAGGGGAGAAAGGGACACCAATGTGGAAAAGCAGGACACAAAAAGTGATGATGGTTTTACCAAAGAAAAGTCTGAGAACATATCAAAAACTACCAAAGCCCCAATGGTTTCACCCGATTCCATGACTTCAATCGAGAACCTCTATCCCAATACTGAATTTCACCAGGATGTATCACAAACTGCCACATCTGTCGCAGACACAACCATCACGACTCCTTCCTCTTGCTCACCGACCTCAACCGACCAAATGGTGTTCTTTCCAAGCAAGAGTCATTCACCAAACAACTCTGAAGTTAAAGACACAATATCCTCATCTGGTTATAAGTCTAAATTTTACTCCAATCCCCGGGAAATCATAAAATCTTTCGCCACATCCACCACAGACACCCCGTCCCCAACCTGCACCGAGTATGCACCCCTGAGTAACACGTCAGTCGAGTCCTACTCTCGCCAGTCACCAAAAAACAGTTCATTTCCAGTGTTGGATTCGTCTCCTCAAGAAAACAAGTCCTACGACCAGAAAGAAGAGAAAAAACTAAAAGATGCTCAAACCTCACCTATCCATAACGACATAGCCAGATGAGAGATGCTACATCAGAAATAAACTTCAAAAGTCTCGGACATATGGGGTGTCGGACCAATGAATAGTAACCCTATCAGCGAAATAAACAAAATAGCAATAGTTTCGAACTTGACAAGCTCAAACATGTTAAACTTGTCTAAACATGCTTGAACTTGTCGAAATATGCTTGAACTTGTTAAACCATGGTTGAACTTGTTAGAAACCTGTTTGAACTTGTTAGAAACCTGTTTGAACTTGTTAGAAACCTGTTTGAACTTGTTAGAAACCTGTTTGAACTTGTTAGAAACCTGTTTGAACTTGTTAGAAACCTGTTTGAACTTGTTAGAAACCTGTTTGAACTTGTTAAACCATGCTTGAACTTGTTAGAAACCATGCTTGAACTTGTTAGAAACCTGTTTGAACTTGTTAGAAACCTGTTTGAACTTGTTAGAAACCTGTTTGAACTTGTTAGAAACCTGTTTGAACTTGTTAGAAACCTGTTTGAACTTGTTAAACCATGCTTGAACTTGTTAAACCATGCTTGAACTTGTTAGAAACCTGTTTGAACTTGTTAAACCATGCTCGAACTTGTTAGAAACCTGTTTTAACTTGTTAAACCATGCTTGAACTTGTTAAACCATGGTTGAACTTGTTAGAAACCTGTTTGAACTTGTTAAACCATGCTCGAACTTGTTAGAAACCTGTTTGAACTTGTTAAACCATGCTCGAACTTGTTAGAAACCTGTTTTAACTTGTTAAACCATGCTTGAACTTGTTAAACCATGCTTGAACTTGTTAAACCATGGTTGAACTTGTTAAACCATGGTTGAACTTGTTAAACCATGGTTGAACTTGTTAGAAACCTGTTTGAACTTGTTAAACCATGCTCGAACTTGTTAAACCATGGTTGAACTTGTTAGAAACCTGTTTGAACTTGTCTGAAAGTTGTTTGAACTTGTTAAACCATGCTTGAACTTGTTAGAAACCTGTTTGAACTTGTCTAAAAGTGTTTGAACGTGTTCTAAATTGGTATCCTCTACTTTGCACTTTACTACACTTTATGCAATATAGTATTTAGGTTTTGTAATTATTAAATGTGCTCTTATTGTGGTGCTTTCAATCCGTTGCTTGAAATGTGACTAAGTGATCTCTAGGAAAGGCATTTGTGATTTAAACACATGTACATATTTGTTGATAGTTTCATAAGGTGTTCCTGATATATTTTGCTGGTAGTGAATAAATATATTTTACTACCTACCTACCTAGTCACTTAAAGACATACTTTACTGGCTCTTTTTAGACTTCTAGAACGCTGGTACTTAATTAACTATGTTTGTACATTGAATGATATTGTTTTAGCATAAGAATCGGTAGATGTTTGCTGTTAGTTACTAGCTGTGAATTGTTACTCTGTTATTCATTCAGTATGGTTGAATTCAAATTATTTATGTATGTTGTTATTAATGAAATCTATCTAAGAGTGTTCTTTTTCTCTCACGTCATAGTGTGTTTTATTGAATGACAGTCAAAGTGTATTTCAGTGTTTTAGAGTAAAGCATTTAACATGTTACCTTTTCTTGTTGACGTTAATTTGAATCTTGTTGGTGAGGAATAGACATAGAGATACAGACACTGTTGAATACATGTATAATTGTTTTACAATTGATAGCTGAGTGTGATCTTATTGTCATCTATTGAATAGTTTAATTAGAGTTTAAATTACGTCACTTTAGGTCTAATAACACGTAAATTCTCATTGAATTTTTGTGGCCCAATCATCCTCGTGTTACTGTCGTGACAATTACCTAACTATTTTCTTGGGTGGCAGAGCAAATTTCAGTCCGTGGCAGAGGCAGTCAATCTCTTCTGAAGTTAAAGTTAGGACTGAAATTTGCTCTGCCACCCAAGAAAATCAATTATTACAGTTGGTTTTTGTCATTTGAAAAACTAAGCTATAAGCTCAAAAATTTACCTATCTATGTCTTGTTCTCTATGAAGGGCCGTTCACACGTAAAGTTTTTTAAGTCTTTCCACTAGACTTTTTGCTAAGCTCCTCCTACTTTTTCCACAAGAATATAAGAAAAAACGATATAATTATTATATACCAACTATAATAAATAATAGTTAATTATATCGTTTTTTCTTATTTCTTGTGGCAAAAGTAGGAGGAGCTTACAAAAAGTCTGGTGGAAAGACTTAAAAAACTCTACCTGTGTACGACCCTTAAAACTGTAAATCCTCTTGCTAATACCTCTTCTAGCGTCAGATGAATCAGGTACCTTTGGTCACAACTTAGAAATTAAGTTACTACCTCTTCTCTAATAGGTTTTTGTTTGAAAAAGATAATATCTAGTCTGAAATCTTACCACTGATTTCAAACCTACACTCGAGGTACAGTAAAAAACTCCTGAGTTATGAAGTACTCGAGTTATGAAGTAGTTTTCTATGTTTGAATCAGTACTAGGACAATTGCCACCCGCGGACAGTTGCCACCCGCGGACAGTTGCCACCGGGACAATTGCCACCTCCGGACAATTGCCACCCAAATAATTAATATCAGACCTCTTAACTTTAAAAATGGTGATAAAATATGTACATTATTATTGTACGATTAATTATTAATTATATACATTATAAGATAAAAAAAGTTATTATTCGGTTACTGAATGTGCTTTTAAATAAAATATTCTTTAAATCTTATGTTATCGAATACTTTATACCACTTCTTTAGAACGATTCAACACTGTTTAATTCCCTTCGTCTATAACATTTTCATGATTTTTGATTTTAAAAACATATTGTCACAACCCTAATTATATTGTCAGGATTCTTAACTTGAATATTATATTACTGGGTAGTAATATAAATACCTATTGTTTTTCCTTAAGCAAATAATTATAAATAAACTCCTATTCCGGGCGAGATAATTTAATTCTATTAATGGAATATCGTCTGACATCAAAAGGAAATTAAATACAAGGGACTTGAAAAAGCAGTCAGAAAGGAAAGTGGCTCCATGAACAAAGTCACCTACCACCGTGGGTGACAATGCTCATGGATGCAGAAAAGCTACTCTGTGAATGCGGTCACTTAAAAAGGAATGTGACGAAAAGGTACACAATAATTCGTATAAAAACAACATAGAATTTATTATATCAACTATGGGAATAATATATTTTATTAAAAAAATATTAAATGTGGAATGAATTTTTTTTATCTTATAATGTATACAATTAATAATTAATCGTACAATAATAATGTACATATTTTATCACCATTTTTTAAGTTAAGAGGCCTGATAATAAATATTTGGGTGGCAATTGTCCGGGGGTGGCAATTGTCCGCGGGTGACAATTGTCCGCGGGTGGCAATTGTCCGGTCACGGTTTAAATTATAGAAAATGATATGTCAAGAATTGCCTCATAGTTATCCCTCAATGACGGTAGTTTTCTATGATTTTAATCATAGAAAACTATCTAGTGCACCTGAGATATGAAGGAACCAATACTTCATAACTCAGGTGTTTCACTGTACATTTCTTGTAGTCTCAATTCCAGATACATTCCATGTAGTCTCAATTCCAGATACAATCCATGTAGTCTCAATTCCAGATACATTCCATGTAGTCTCAATTCCAGATACATTCCATGTAGTCTTTATTCCAGATACATTCCATGTAGTCTTTATTCCAGATACATTCCATGTAGTCTCAATTCCAGATACATTCCATGTAGTCTCAATTCCAGATACAATCCATGTAGTCTCAATTCCAGATACATTCCATGTAGTCTCAATTCCAGATACATTCCATGTAGTCTTTATTCCAGATACATTCCATGTAGTCTTTATTCCAGATACATTCCATGTAGTCTTTATTCCAGATACATTCCATGTAGTCTTTATTCCAGATACATTCCATGTAGTCTCAATTCCAGATACATTCCATGTAGTCTCAATTTCAGATACATTCCATGTAGTCTCAATTCCAGATGCATTCCATGTAGTCTCAATTCCAGATACATTCCATGTTGTATTTTTGTGATGCTAAAGTCCCAGTGCAATTTTTTATTCTCTGACCGAAATACTGAAAAAATTATTCGAGAACATTATTAATAGAATCAAATTGATTTTTAAAAGCCTGTTAAATTATATAACTACGCCATCTAGCGGTGAAAACGTCAATCTCCGTGCGTGCGTTTGTCACGTTTGTGTTCATTATATTTTTCACCAAATCTGTAGCAACGCCATCTAGCGGTACAACTGACTATTTAACCCTAATTTATCAGCTGTTACATTATATTAAGATGCATAATTTGTAGAATGTGTCACAATAATGTATGTTTATTTATTGTTATAAAATGAAGTGGGAAGAAGTTGCACTGGGTCTTTTACATTCATTTCTAAACGTTTAGAAATGAATGAATTTAATTGATTTATTCTAAAAATAATAAAAACACATCTAGGATTAGTAGAACTCTTCTATAATGAAATCCTGTATAGCGAATGAATAGTCATGAGTAAGGAAGTAGACTCTATAGTGAACACCTTTTCTTTAGTCTAACATAAAATGGCCATCAGTTTAAATCTGTTCACTATACAGGCTACTTCTTTACTCAGGACTCTACTTCACTATAGAGGAGTTCTACTGTATATGTTGAATTTGAAAATATTTTACCCTGATGTTATCCTATGGAATGTTTTTTTAATTAAGAATAGTAATCAAAGACGTTATTTAAAAACCTTATGAAGACAAGTGAAGATCAGTTGAGATTAATCTTAATTTTTTAGAAGCCTTTTACTTCAAATAAGATCTCAGGAAAGTATTTATTGAAATTCTGTATGTAGAATCATGAGTAAGGAAGCAGCCTCTATAGTGAACACATTTTTCTTTAGTCTCCCATAAATTGGCTATCAGTTTTAGAAAATGGAAGACTAATGCAAATTTGTTCACTATAGAGGCTACTTCCTTACTCCGGACACTACATTCACTATAGAGGTTTTCACTATAGGAGAGTTTTCTACTACAACCACATTATATATATCTGCTTAGATAGTAGTACTGAAACTATCGGGTCCAAACTGTTACTATTTGAACGTTCTATTTAAAGACGAGTATATGTATATTTTGCTGTCGATAAGGCAATAAACAGAATATGTGTGAGTGTTGTACATGACTTTGTATATCCTTTTATTCCTATATAGCATTTAAAAAGACTACTATTATGAATCGAGTAGCTATTGTGACGTCATCACTGCTGAGCCAATGGGAGGTGATAGCTGCATGGAGAATGGGGGTCAATGGAGGGTTTATATTATGACGTCATCACTGCTGAGCCAATGGGAGGTGATAGCTGCATGCAAATTGGAGTCTAATTGTTAATTAATGAAGGAGTTTTTCCCATACGCCTTTATAGTTAAGAAAACTTCAAGAGTAGATTCATATCTATTAACTTCGCATAACATTACCATTCTTGTAAATTTAGAATCAATTTAATGAAAACCTGTACTTTCTATTTTAAAAGAATTTAGTAGTCTAATTTATTCTCTTGATTGGAAAGCAATAAATTTCCTTTTAATGGTTGATCACATCAGGATATAAGGACTACATAGGGTATGGTAATCAGCAGATCAAAATTACTCCCTATTATTTGACGTGACTGCGTTGTGATTCAGAAAATATTAAATTGCATTGATTGCTACATAAATAATATGGTAACTAATTTATTTTTCATAATTCTGGTTCAATTTTTACCTATAATTGTATCAATAATAGATGTATATCACAGATAAAACTTTTATTATTTAGATATTTTATTTAATTTTTTTCTTACGAAGACTCCTGTGAACTGGCGACTCTGTTCACACTTTGAAACATGGGACTACCTACTTAACATAGTCACTACTAAAATAATTTTCTTTATCAATTACTAGCTGGGCAGCTATTGGTTAAATTGTATTTCCATTATTTTATTTCTTAATTGTTATTCATAGGAAATTAGGAACTATAGTTTAGCAGTTAATTAGCACTAGTTTAGGCTTCTAGGTAGCATATGTTTAAGACCCTATTTCTTATATATAACTAAAAGAAGAGAACATTAAAATCAAACCTGAATTATATCCATACATTTGAACTCTAGGTTCAATCGCTATTTTTACTATTTATCACACGAAACACTTATAAATTGACTTTAAACTTCTCTATATTAACATGCAAATACGAAGTATTATGAGCCGCTGGGTCACAAACAAAATATTTTACGTCTTGGTGACGTCATATTTTTGTGTCGTCCAGAGTACAGGAACATAATCGGGTATAGTACCTAGCAGACGACACAAAAATATGACGTCACCACAACAAGACATTCCTTGTTTGTGACCGAGCGGCCCATAATTCCTCGTATTTGCATGTTAATATCGAGAAGTTTGAAGTCATTTTATGAGGGTTTCGTACAAAAGAAAAGCGAAAATGGCGATTGAACCTCAAAGTTGAATATATAGATATAATTCAGGTGTGTTTTTATTGTTAATTTCTTTAACTTATCTAGAAGAAATAGGGTCTTGAAAATATGGTACCTAGGAGCTTAAAGTAGTGCTAGTTAACTGCTAAATTGTAGTTCCTTTGAATAACAAATAAGGGAAAAAATGATGTAATACAATTTAACCAATGCCTAGTTAGTAATTGATCAAAAAAAATTAAATTTAGAAGTGGTAAGTTTAAGTAGGTTTTCCCATGTTTCAAAGTGTGGTCAGAGTCGCCTTTCCAGTAATCCGGTGGTCAAGTCAAACTATAGATTAAATCAGCTGATTACCATACCCTATGTTACTGTATCCTGCCCTATGTTACTGTATCCTGCCCTATGTTACTGTATCCTGGTGTCGTCTGCTAGTTATCATACCCTAGTCGTCACTGTATCAGGATCACATCAACTTTTTTTTATAATTGAAAACCCGTGCTTAGTGATTATTTTACATTCAAAGTTGCTAATGATAATCAGGAAAATAAAAATAACATTGTACATAAAAAATATGCAGACACCTTTAGAGGGTTGGTCTTTCCGAATTAGTTACGGTGAATCAGAATCCAATCATTCGAAATTGGGACATGAAGGTTAATTGAAGAAAAAACACTATTGAGTCATTGACTATTGTAAGTTCTGAAGTTAGAAGTGAAATATTTTATATTAGTGATTTATATTACTTATATAGACTAATAATATATAACTCTCACAAGTGAATTGCAGAAAAGAACGTTACCTAGGTACCTATTTACTATTGAAAATAGAATTACAAACGGAATCTACATTGTTGACATCGAAAACCAGGTAAAATTGTTAAATTAAATTAAAATTAATTAAACAATCAGAGGATATTTATAGGAAACTGGGATTGTTATGTTTTAAGAATATTTCTATTACCTATGTACATACCTAGATAATTAATAACTAAAATACCGAAATCGGTCAACCATATCACATTGTTTTTTTAATCGATTGAGAAATAATAATCATAATTATTGGAGTTTAGCTTCTTAATTTGTTGGATATAATACTGTTTGAAAATTGGAAATTTAAAACTATGATTCAAACCTTTCGTCATTAAAAAAAAATACGATGAATTAAACAGGTTTTTCACGTGATGCAATGTAGGATAAGTTCCAAGTTATGGGACAGATTAACATTTCTTTCAATTCGTTCATATGAAAAACTATACATTAATGATTAAAATTCATCTCGATATAGGTATTAATTGGTGTCCATTTCATAGATACTAATTAAAATTACTAGTTAAAATGTTATATTATAAAATTATCTCATATACCTAATCCAAAATGTGGAACTGTCCGATAACTCGGAACTTACCCTAGAAAACTTTTTTATCGTCGAAATGTAACAAATGAAATAATGCAACGAATTCATTTTCTAGGGTTTCTATGAAAGCACTTTACATTCATGAATCGTCATGTTGTAGGTATTTCGTTATATAATTTGATTTATACCTAATAACAGAGCTGGGCGTTCCGCACGAAAGTTCGCGAACCTTTATTCGCGAACCGGTTCGGACTGGAAAATGGGTTCGGACATTCGGATTCGGAACCTCTTCAAAAACGGTTCGGACTTCAGTGTTCGGAACGTCTTTTTCGCAAGTCCGAACCTCCGTACCCGGTGAAAACTGACCTGTTCATTTAATTATTTTACGTTCTGAACATGTACCGTACCTCTCGGCTACTATTATATAGCCTACATAGGTTTCTGCTTAACATTGAAGCGAAGAACATGCGTCTTTCCCCGCTCTTCTTCCATTACGTTATTCATCCTTTCTTGAATAGCGGTGAGTTTTATAATAATCTTAACAAGTTAATTCTTTAATAACGGTTTATGTTCCCTCAAATCTCAATTAAAATTGCTTGAATTATGTAGAACTATAGGTAAGGTTATAAACGTATATATTAGGTAACATTACATAACACCCTACCCAAGTCATACTCAATGATACTAACTTATTAATTATAGTAAATACAGTGGATCTCCCTTATAGTGAACTCCTGTATAGTGAATCACGCTGAATAGTAAAATCCGGTATAGTGAACATATTTAGGTTAGTCTACACAAATATTCGTAAGTTTTCTATGAATCTCTTATTCCTATTTAGTAAATTCTCTAAATTAGTTGTATTTCATGAAATAGCAGTTCTACCAGTGCAAATCCTCTATAATGTAGTCATATGAAGTCACAGTATAATTATTATTATTAACCCTAATGAATTTGACGTATGTTTTATAGGCATATCTTTTTTAAATTACTTTATATATTTCATGTCATTTCTTTAAATTAACTGGCCTTTCTTGACTTTGTTGCTACATAAATACCAACTATATTTTTTAATTCAAAAGTTAAATATTTACGTATCGGCGTAAATCAGCGTAAATTGTGGAATTAATTGTACTTTAGTGACGTGTGGCAACGTAGAAATACAGATTGGTTACCCAATACGCAAGAATGTGTCCACGTTTTATGTATGTAGTAGAGACAAATGCGCGAGCTGTGATTGGTTCACACTCCATCCAATAACAGTTCAGCTCACTCAATTGCCAATCTCTTTTATAGCTATGTATTTATTTCTCCTTATATATACAATATTTTTACTTGAAATTTGGTACACATTAGTTTAGTACAAAAACTAACAACTTGTAAAAATACAGTAACGTAGGTTTATAAATAAGACAAGTGTTTTTCTAACATAGAGTGAAACTTTCTCGTTGTAACTTGTTTCTGACAAATAGTTAGTATCTTGTTGAAAAAACTTTTATTTTTCTTAATTTTTAGATATAAAATATATACCTAAAAAATCAGAGGTTAGCTAAATGTTCGGACTAAATGTTTGGTTCGGAACAAATGTTCGGACCAAACTTTTCCAAATTGGGTTCGCTATACGGAGGTTCGGAACCCAAAATCGACGAAGATTCGGGTTCGGATTCGGAACCTAAAAAAAGGTTCGCGCGCCCAGCTCTGCCTAATAATATAACTTATTATTTTATAGGTTAATTAATGTTTATCCCCTTACATATCTTGGGTAAGTTACGATCGAATTATCGGTCAGTACCACATATTCGGTCATGTAAGAAAAAAACGATATGATAATAATTATATCATTTTTATTAGTAGGTATATAGGTACATAATTATATTGTTTTCTTATACGACCGATAATTCATATCCTACCCAATATTGCATTCCTCAATTTATATTGGTTTATTTCTTATATGACCGAAGATGTGGAACTGACTGTTAATTCGTAACTTACCCTATATTTCATTCCTCAATTTATATTATGTAGTTTTTTTTCTTATATGCTCTAGCAGACGCTAACTTTCCCGCGCTATAAAACTGAGATTTGGCACACATGCATGTTTGCAAACATCGTCTGCATTCCAACTGTAAATACATACTTACTATTTAAACATCTGTTTGGGTTTTAAAAACATTGCGATTGCGTTATTATTGTTGTAAATAAATCCTATATTAATATATCTCCTTTAATCTCTATGTAAATTGAATATTTTAATATTAATTTCATCATGTATACATAGAGCGTGATGACGCGTTCTGAAGCAACAAGTAATGTAATAAGTTTAAGAGGTCATCAGGAAGCAGCATACCTACCTATTCGTAAGATATACGCTAAGTAAATTATTTTTCGCGTAATATTTCGGTTGTAGTGTATGTAAAATGTATAATTAATCATCATTTTAGTGATTACTTTGAATTTTAACGTTATAGGGTTCATTTTGACAAGCGCTTTTATATCCTAACATTTGGCAACACTGCATTTCCACGAGTTAGATATTTAGTCACGAAAATTTTGATGCAGACTAAGGCGGTGTATGCAGAAAAGCTACCTTTCAGTTTCTTTTCGTCCATATCGTACCTAGTTAGGGCTCTCCAGTGCTTTTTAAATGAAATATAAATCAAAAGGTGAGTGCGTAAGACGGTTTCTGTATTTTAGAAATAGTAAATAATTTGAGTTAGGTAGTACCGGAAGTAGATAGCCATCTATTTTGGTGCTAGTCTTAACCTCAGTTCGGTAAATTCTAGAACCTAACTAGTTAGTTATGCAAATCACGTTTAGACGTTGTAGACCTCTAGTTGAAATTGGTAAAGTATTCTCAAAGTTGTCTTTATCTTCTATTTCTTATTCAGGCTTATCAGTAAATAATTAAATGTAGGTACCACCGTACCTAGGCTTAGTCGCTTAGAGGCTAGGAGGAAGCTAACTTTTAAGGATTGTACTTGTTTCCTCAGAAAATATTGAAAATGCCCCATGGGCCATGGCCAATATTCTATAAATCTTCAGATTGAATCTGAGTTGCATGTCTAAATAATAAATATTTAAAATTTACCTGCTTGACCCTAGTACCAGCCGGGAAAACTGCTTAGGCTAACAGATGATCTCTATATGCTAAATGCTGCGGATTATACAATTTTTAGCAATTTACCTTTAATTTTGAAGTCTGTAAAACTCCAACAGAGTAATTAGTTCATCAGAAAGCACCTATTTTTCCAGACTGGCAGTCTAGTATAAAGCCAGACTGCAGGAACTGGTAAAGTGTTCTCCAAGAAATTCTCTATTTTGACTTCTGTTCTCAGTAAAAATACATGTAAACATAGGAGGAAATTAAGAATTGTACTATAAAGCATTAGAGAAAATAGATATATCTCACATTTACAATTGAAGGGCTCAAAATAAGTTAATAACTGTCACAAACTTGCCGGCCCATTAAAATGGTGAGTTTGAACATGCTTTATTATTTGGGATCATATCATTATCATGTAAATTCTAGACAATTAATGGATTGGGATTTTAATTTATGACTCGCAACTTTCAAATAAAATAGTATGGTTCATGGTTCATAAACTCTTCATTTGTCTTTCCAATTGGAGCTGAATTTCTCTCCAACTCCAAAATGATGAAATATCGTAAATTCTCCCAAACATTGGTCATTGGACATTACCAGTCCGGGCAGTCCCCAGTCTGTATTTCGTGGTAAATTTGACAGTGGTAAATTCCTAAGTCTGTGGATTTTTAGCTATTTGTTCCTATATTACCATTAATTTTTGGTGGATAAATTGCGAAAATGCCAATCTGTATTTGGTGCACTAAATCCCACTGAATTTTCTAAAAAGCTGAAAAAATCCACACACAATTTCTGATATTTTGACTGATCCACCAACAATTTCCTAATTTATCCACTGAAAATTAATAGTAACATAGGAATAAATAGCTAAAAATCCACAGACTTTGCAAGAATATTATTTCCAAAGGGAAAAAATTTCACCGACATGTTGATGGAATTTACCATGAAATCCAGACTGGAGAAAATTTTGATTGATCAACCAAATTACAGGAGAAATTTATGGTGGACTTTTTCAGCTTTTTGAAAAAGTCCGTCAAATTTTGTGCACCAAATACAGACTGGACCAGTCCCATGTTTGAAAGTGAAAGTTTGGCAGGAAAGTCACTAGTTTGCTGAGAAAATGGAGTCAGGCTTAACCAGGGTGCCTCTTTTTACTCATTCAAACTTAAAATTTTGTCTTCCTAGTCTGACCTAGTGTAGAATTAACGCTCGAAAACATCATCATGATTCATTCTTATTGCATGAACAAGTTTTTTATCCAGATTCTTATCATTTGTTTATTTAAGATAAAATAAATAAATTACCAATTAAATAGTAAATATGAACCAACATGTCCCTTATCAATTGGGAATGAGAACCAGGAAGGGGATATTTGGATCGGTTCGTAGTTCGCATTCCTAAATGAAATAGGGACACAAACTAGGAATGTACTTTATTTATAATTAGCATAGGAGTAAATTAGATATTTCTTTCCTATTGCAACTAAAAGGCTTAAATTTACAATCACAAACGTGCCATAGTGCCAATAGCTACATTGTCACATAAGTTGGGGTAACCTAGCATAAGATGGGATTTTATGTCTCCAGTTTAGCCCATGTTTCTAACTTGAAAGTCTGGACAAAGTGCATTCTTACAAACCAGGTAATAAAGTATGTTCATTCTTGCCAATATATTGGCAATTTTGTGACAATTAACATTAAAACTCTACGACAGAAGAGAAGTTATCTATAAACACCTCACCAGTCATATTAACCTCTTTATTCTTGATGATTTCCTAACTACAATGTATTCTTCCCAGGACAATGGAGACTCTAATGCACGCAGGACACACAATGTACTTCACAAACAGAGAGAACAGTACCTACTCCCCACTGAGTCTACTGGCTGAGGTGGCGTCAGAGAAACTTTCCTCTGAACCCCATCTCTTGGGACTCATAGGGCAGAGCAGCTCTTCAGAGGTACGTCATTCACACCTATTAATTCCCTCGCCTTGGCAGATAATAAATTGTTAAATTTCAAAGTACTGTACTAACGTGACTTGTTGCTTGACATGGGACTATAAGCTTTATTTAAAGAGCATTTTATTTTTTAATTACCTAACTCTTTGATTGTAATTAGGGATAAATTCCAAGTTATCAAACTGTTTAACATTTACAATCATATAATATAATTTATATAATAATTATAATGCAACTCTTTCAATATTTATTATACAGTATTATTTCTATATACCTACAGTGAAACCTTCCAATAACTCTGACTTTACCCAAGTCTGACCCTGAATGTTTCTCATATAAACCTAGATTTCTGTAATATACATTATTTTATAAACCTCTTTTAATAAATCTCAGGGATGAGATTGTATGTGTTCATAATATTCCTCCTACATTTTTCTCACTGAACACACCCTTTCTCTCTCAGGAACAGTCTGATCTCACTGACAGTGACTCCTCTCTGGCTTCTTCGGTGAAGCCAGTAAGAGCAAGCCACACCCTCTCCCTTAACCAGGTCTCCAAACTATCCACTCTGCAGCTCATCAAGCACTTCTCAGTGAATGTTGATGAAGAGGTCAAAAGGAAGTACCACTACTCCTGCCAATTCCTGCCTTCCTCCTGCTTCTTCAAGGCAAGCAGCTTCGGCAGTGAGACTGCGGCAAGAAATGACATCAAGAAGCACCTGCAGGATCATGTCAATGCTCTCTTTGCCATCTATCCTTGTGAGTAATGAAACTAGCTAAAATATTCTACATATCAAATAAACTTGTTTTTATAAACTGAAGTCTATTTATTGGTTAACCCAAAAACTGTCTATGAGAGGTTGATGTGGCTATAAACTGTTGTAATTTGGACTCTGAACTTAATCATGTTTCTTATCCATCATGTTTGTATTTTTTAACTTTAGCTAATTGAAGTTTTGGAGGATAGTGTTGCTAAGGTTATACAATTTTGAGGCTTCATTATAAATTGATTAGGTACATAAACTATTTTTGCTCTTAAAACTATTTGATATCATTTTATATTCCTCATGTAAATTGTCAATTCACTGAGTAGCTTTTCTGCATCCATGAGCATTTTCACCTCTGTTGGTAGGGGACTGACCATGAGGGTTTCCTGTCTGTTTCTTTGAAGTTTCGTGTATTTAATCTTGCTCCTGATCATTACACAACAACCTAATCAATTGTAATGTAAAATCATATCCTATTTATCAAGAATAACTCATAGTATCTTCTCTCCCTATCAGCTTGGAGTCGACGTGAAGAAGTGATGCTTAATCCTGTGCAGCCTAAAACTAAAGCAGAGGCTATGCTAAAGAGAAGGGAAAAGAAGAATAAGTACAGTTCAAACACACCTATCTGCTCGATTGAAGAAAATGACTCCTTAACTGTCAATATTGATAGAGAAGCTAGAAAAGTCTACAAGAATAATAAGAAACCTGAGAATGTTGTTGACGGAAGAAATGTCGTCATTGATCTGCCAATCAATGACGACAACAACAACTCTCAGAACAGTGCAGACGACACTCTGATTCAGAACGAGACTCTAGAGTTCTCAGGCCTCATAAGCTCAGACGTCAGTCCAATCCTAGGGCCTGTCAGTCCTGACATTGTGGTGCCTGTGGTTAAATCCACACAAGCCCCAAAGAAGCCCAAAGGCAGGGCCAAGTTCATAGGTCAGTCTGATGCTGAGAAAGAAATGGCTCTACAGTTGATACAGCAGATGAGATCAGGTGGAGGGGGCAGTCTACCTCAAGACGCTCTCGAGTGCAGGATTTGCTCTCCAGCTCGTCCTTTCACCGCCCCATCTACCCTTCTCTCCCACTACAGGAGTCACGCTGGTATCTGCCCCTTTGTGTGCAATATTTGTTCCGCTGTGTTCACCAGACAGCACTCCCTCAACTACCACCTCCTCATCCACGCCAACCAGACACGCTTCACCTGTGATGACTGCGGCAGAAAGTTCAGACACCCGTCACACTTCAAGGAGCACCGTAGGAGACACACTGGGGAGAGTCCCTATGAGTGCTATGACTGCATTGCTAAGTGAGTGTAGCTTTACTGGTGGTGGTTGTTTCAACCCCTCCCTTCGCATTTTGATGGTTGTTTTTATTTCTTTATGCTCATTTCACCAATTGCTTGCAATTCATCAAAGAAAAAGTCTGAATTTTGACTAGAATTGTTTTTCATTTTTAATATTGATCTGACGTCAAATCAATTTATGTTATTAAGTTGCGAAACCTTTCTCAGCATCTAATAGGGCTGGTTGGTGGTTGTTTTACCCTCTTACTTGTTTCTCTAGATGCTTGCAATTCATAAAAAAAATTAAATCTGAATTCTGATTTGAAGGTTTTGTCCTTTTCAATTTTCATCTGATGTCAAATTTTTTTTTTATCAACACAACTATTAAGTGTTATTAACAATATTTTTCCCCCAAGGTTCAAAACTAGAAACACATACAAGCGTCACCTTCGCACTCGTCACAACAAAGTCCTAACGACTCAGGGTGGAGTGCTGGAGGTGAAAAGTGCGGAGGCGAATGGGAGGCTGCACGGGAGCCGAGAAGATGGCTTCCGCCCCTCCATCCTCAGGGCAGCCTTGAGCACCAAGATCCCGGAGGATGTTGAGTACAAAGTAGAGTCGCCTAGCGACAATTTTAGCGTAGATTTTAATGTTAAGGACGAAAACAATGGCAACACAGATCACTCTCAGTGGTCTAAACCTGTTTTCAATAATGTAGTCGTTAGTGATGTAAAGTTCATAGAGTCGGCTGACATGAACCTGTTCAGCATGTTGGACGAGAAGAGCGAGAATGTAGGCAGTGACAGTCAGCTCACAACCATCATTCTAGAGCCGGCTGTGCAGAACGAGAACGACCGACTGAGTTACGCGACAAAGGAGAACTTTCCCATCAGTGTTGGGAGAAATGAAGAGGTGGCTAGCGAGAAAGTTTTTCCTCCAACCTGCCAAGTCATCACCATTCCCAAGTCAGTCGTTTCTGCCAGAACTAATGGTTTAACAAAGAACGTCATCACGAAGGTGCACCTTCCGTCCAAAGTGTCTCACGGTGCAGTCAGAAACCACGGCGCCAAACCAGAGGTGCATCCTTACAAACTAGTTCGTAAGGAAGGAGTCGTTAGTAGCGTCAGACCTCTTAACAGTGTCAGTGTCGTTAATGGACACAGCAGACGGCAGGTGTTGAAGCTATCCACCGGTCCTCGCATTATCTCTCCTACAAACTCGCTCTAACTCGTTCAAATATGTTCTAACGAGTTAAAGAATGCGATAAAGAGTTCAAACTTGTTCCAAGAAGTGGATAGCAAGTTCTCGTTTAACACTCGTGTCTTTGGTCAGGTGTAACTCTATTGATCATTTAAATCATATTATTAATTTTATTGGATTTATCAATTCTCTATTGATTATTTCTCTTTCATTTTTCTAATTTTGATTTCACTTTTCTAATTTCGATTTCATTTTTCTAATTTCGATTTCATTTTTCTAATTTCGATTTCATTTTTCTAATTTCGATTTCATTTTTCTAATTTCGATTTCATTTTTCTAATTTCGATTTCATTTTTCTAATTTCGATTTCATTTTTCTAATTTTGATTTCACTTTTCTAATTTTGATTTCACTTTTCTAATTTCGATTTCATTTTTCTAATTTCCATTTCACTTTTCTAATTTTGATTTCATTTTTCTAATTTTGATTTCATTTTTCTAATTTCGATTTCATTTTTCTAATTTCGATTTCACTTTTCTAATTTCGATTTCACTTTTCTAATTTCGATTTCACTTTTCTAATTTCGATTTCACTTTTTTATGATTTAGGTTTTTTGTGATCTGAAAATGTGCGTATTTTACCTATAAATTAAACAAAACCTACCATCTTTTAGTTAGTGGCTACCTTTTCCCCATTGAATTAACTTTATGATGTACATTATAATTACTGTGTACCTATATGCTATTTGGGTTGAATATGAATAAATTTTATCATCATTAAGTGGATATAATCTTTTTTTGATAACTCTTCCGAGTTAGGTGAAATGATTTTTTATTTTTTCTCATCGAATAGCTTACATCGATATTTGTTCGCAGTCTACCCTTTGAGTTCCTGAATATTTGTTTGATCTTATTCTAATTTCTGAACAATTGTGTTTTTTTGAGAGATTTTTATAACACTGTTCTTCCGTGTTTGTGATTTTGTTTGGATACGGTGATTGCAAGTCGATGGTTTAATGGTTAGCTACACAGGAAAATTGTAACGGTCAGACTGTTTCATGACCAACCCCCCCACTATCAGATTACTGGGAGTGTCTCGTCACTAGGATCCCTCTAATGAAATTTGTTTATTTTTACCAATCAGAGGACTTTTCCTATCTAGTTATTAACGAATCTCTGTAGCTTATAATTTCTTTAATTAATTTATAACATGGGTAATTGGAAAAGAAGTTAATTAATTTTTTTTTCATTTCTGTTTCTACTTGAACATGGGTACCAACAACTACCTAATGCGAATTAAATACCAAATTGAAATTTTAATAGGTATGTATCATTAAACTTCATTTTAATTGCTATTGATGGCATCTTCAACAATGAATTAATTTTAATATCTTCATGTGTCTTATCAATGAATGATAATATATTTAGATTATCATGGGGTATTTTATGCTCATCCTGTAACTGTCACTTTACCTTATGTTGCTCTTTGAATTTGTGCTGCTTGTGCGACAAACTTTTTCTGCGTTTTAGTTTAAATTTCACTAATTAGCTACACAAATTTGATTACTAATAATTTTTGATTGAATAATTTAATGTATTTTTTCATTGTTTTATGGTGGCTTGTTCCCTTCACAACTTTTAGCTCTGCTACCTATTTATAAATAATTCTTTATAAACTACCAATTCTTTTTAAATACTATAATTTGCTTTAGAATTAATTTAAAAGAGAAAATATGAACTGTTCGACATTATTGATCATATTTATAATGCAATCGATAATGTGGGGGGATGCGGAAACTCGTAAGTACCCACTACTGCAGATTCTTATAAGTTCGATATATCTGAATAATTTAATTGGTTAATTATATCAATTATTATTTATTTGCAAAACTGAGACTCCACATAATTTAAATATTAAAATCACTCCTTGATATTTTTTAAATTTTGTGGCGACGTCAGTTTTTCTTTTCAATTCCTAATAATTCGGCAGGGTGAATTTATCCAATTTTTTTTTTACAAATTGGTAAAAAAAATTTCATGAACATGATAAGTTTCATCTGCTAAAAGGAGTTGATGAAAATTTAAGTTTTACCCAAGTGATACCTACCACTAACACATTCCCAGGTAGACGTACCTTTGTTTTGTTTGTGAATTAAGTTTTTTTTTTTGTTCTAACTAATATTGCCTGATTGGTAAGGTTTGTACATTCTACTTCTTAGGAATAGGATTTATCTTGATAGAGAGTATACTTGCACTGTCCACTTTTATAAAATATACTCTTTTTGATTTTTGTGTAATTTTTTTAAACGAGCTTTTTACTTTTTTGCTAAAGTTGAAGATACACATTGAATATTTGAAATTGTAATCTAAAATAATAGCCTCACTTTTTTTCATGTATTTACATCATGCCACCTTTTTTCACATTCCATTCAATTGTTTCATTTTTTTTTGTTATTTATTGTAATGGTAAGAATTTAATGTTTTTTTTAGTGGTGTAAGTGTTATCACATTATTTCTATCTTTGCACTTTTCTCTGAGTAGTAACTTATTACTTATCTAATTTATTTCTCCATTATTTATTCTTTTAACTGTAAGGTGAATTAATCATAATGGATGGGGTGAAGTTCCAAATTATCGAACAGTTCCTCATTTCATGGATACAATTGAAATTAAATTTAAATAACTTTTTTTTCTCCAAGATTGAAAACGTGTAACCGTTCTATAACTCGGAACTTCCCCCATTTGAATATAATTTAACTAGAATCCGATTGGTTTAACACCACTTTCCGAGTACTGCTTCGTTAATAAAGTTATTAATCTGATGATGTAATTAATGTCTTCTTGACGTCACCATTCAAAGTAGGTAATAATCAGTATAGCGTATGGTAATATAATTCATAATGTAGGCTAAGTTACGAATTATCGGTCAGTTTCACATCTTCGGTCATATAAGAAAAAACGATATTATAATTGTTATTTCATTTTAATTAGTATCCATGATACATGCTGGTATCATAGATACCAATAAAAATAAAATAACAATTATAATATCGTTTTTTCTTATATGACCGAAGATGTGAAACTGACCGATAATTCGTAATTTATCCCAATTTCATAAATTGCTAAGTGCCTTCTTACCAAATAAGTTAAAATAGCTTTAAGACTTCTACCAAAGCTATCCAAATTAGACTCTTTCTTCTCTCTAAGCTATTTATAGTATCTTGTAGCTGGTTAGGTAGCTTTAATGTGTAAGCTATATAGATTCAAATGTAACAGGAATAAGCTAGGGTTGTGACAATATGCTTTATAATTCATAAATCTTAGGAATAGACGAAATGAAATGGTATCGAATACTTTATACCGCTGGTGTAGAACCATT
Source organism: Caprella mutica (assembly GCA_947561585.1). Taxonomy (NCBI): domain Eukaryota; kingdom Metazoa; phylum Arthropoda; class Malacostraca; order Amphipoda; family Caprellidae; genus Caprella; species Caprella mutica. The sequence goes on along the minus strand of CANNZV010000060.1, from coordinate 360,225 downwards.
CAATACTCTTTAATTCTCTCCATCTGTAATATTCTCTATGATTTGCAAAGCATATTGTCACAAGCTAATAACTTGATAGTCTAATCACAGTTATAACAATTCACTTTAAATCACCATGTTAATGACAATAGTAGCCATGACTGAACTATCTGCAAAATAAGTATGTAACTATGAATATTTTTGTACAACTTCTAAACTTATTATATTTATTCTAATCAATGTGTTATTTATTATTACCTACCTGTAATAATTTCTTGAGAAAAGTAGGATTATTTACTGAAAATAAACAGCTTGAAAGGTTCAGTCCATCATATCTATTTTGTAAGACATTTTTACATGTTCATATTAAATAGTCTGATTTAAAATCACTGCATTTTCGGAAATGAATTAGTTTGAAAGACCATTTAAAACGAAGTTGAAGTGAATTTGTGAAGTACTGATGAAGTTACAGGTGAAATGATACACAACAACAATCATACCCTGGGTACAGAGCTGATGAAGTTACAGGTGAAATGATACACAACAACAATCATACCCTGGGTACAGAGCTGATGAAGTTACAGGTGAAATGATACACAACAACAATCATACCCTGGGTACAGAGCTGATGAAGTTACAGGTGAAATGATACACAACAACAATCATACCCTGGGTACAGAGCTGATGAAGTTACAGGTGAAATGATACACAACAACAATCATACCCTAGGTATAGAGCTGATGAAGTTACAGGTGAAATGATACACAACAACAATCATACCCTGGGTACAGAGCTGATGAAGTTACAGATGAAATGATACACAACAACAATCATACCCTGGGTACAGAGCTGATGAAGTTACAGGTGAAATGATACACAACAACAATCATACCCTGGGTACAGAGCTGATGAAGTTACAGGTGAAATGATACACAACAACAATCATACCCTGGGTACAGAGCTGATGAAGTTACAGGTGAAATGATACACAACAACAATCATACCCTGGTTACAGAGCTGATGAAGTTATAGGTGAAATGATACACAACAACAATCATACCCTGGGTATAGAGCTGATGAAGTTACAGATGAAATGATACACAACAACAATCATACCCTGGTTACAGAGCTGATGAAGTTACAGGTGAAATGATACACAACAACAATCATACCCTGGTTACAGAGCTGATGAAGTTACAGGTGAAATGATACACAACAACAATCATACCCTGGTTACAGAGCTGATGAAGTTACAGGTGAAATGATACACAACAACAATCATACCCTGGTTACAGAGCTGATGAAGTTATAGCTGAAATCAACAACAATCATACCCTGGTTACAGAGCTGATGAAGTTACAGGTGAAATGATACACAACAACAATCATACCCTGGTTACAGAGCTGATGAAGTTACAGGTGAAATGATACACAACAACAATCATACCCTGGTTACAGAGCTGATGAAGTTATAGCTGAAATCAACAACAATCATACCCTAGGTATAGAGCCACACTCCTATGGCAGTACCAGCAATAGGCATTTTAATATTCTTTTAACAGCAAGAATATTTTTTTCCAATAGCAGCTGGAGTTTTCACTCAAAGTCGAGGTTAATAAAAAAAATAAGAACAGTAAATATATTTGGGCTTAAAGTTAGGCAAAAATTCAGTCATTTGATCGTTATGTCAGAATTATTTTATACCTTAATATTACATTTATTAACAAAATCAAAAAGGCTGAAAATTGGTAACCTATGGAATTATTAAGAGAATTAAAGTGCCTCACGCTCATTTTTGAGCAGTACAATATTGCTCATATAAAAAAAAGACACAACTCAGGGAATTTTAAAGTAAGATAGAAAAGGAGCATGATGTACAAATTCTAAGTTCATGGATGCAGAAAAGCTACTCCATGAATAGTCACTTCCAACTAATGTAACAAAAAGGGACACAAGCACTGGTGGCTGAAGAAGAGGTGATAGTAAATGAAGCCTACGGGCCTACCTAACACTAAAATCTAAGACTGCAATTGAACAGTACCTAAAATCTTAAAAAGGTGAACACTTATACCAAAAATGGAACTAGCACCAAATCAGTAGATTGAAGGAGCTCGTGGATGCATAAAAGCTACTCTGTTCTATTTAACACATGAAGTTATTGACTCGGTTTTCATAAATGGATGAAAATAGATAAGATCCAAAAGTTTAAGCAGGCAAAACTAAAAGATGAAAATGTTGAATAAAATACATGATTAAGAGAAAAAGGAAATATGGTAACGAAAAATTGACGGATGAACATGAAAACAACTGATAACCAAGTGATGATTGTTTCATTCTTTCTATACTATTAATTAATAGATCTAGAAGATATTTCCACAGAATACGAATTTTCCTTACTTGATCAATCACAGAAAATAAGAAACAATTGCTATAAACCTCAGGTTATGTGTTGAGAGGAAATGAGATACTTTCATAGATTCATTAAAAAGTATCTGTTAACAATGAGATTATGAGTGCAATGATTAACAGTGGTAACTATCATAGAAGTTAATTTATGTACAGGACACACATCTAATTACAGATAACTTGAGAGACTATTTACGAGTAGATCTCTCTCGCAGAATTCTTCTCTTCTCCAACGCCTCTGCTTTCTTACGAGCAATATCCTCCTTAGAGTACTTGGTTGGTGGTTCTGGTGCACTAGGTAATGTAGTTCTAGGTGTACTAGGTACTGCAGCTCTAGGTGCACTAGGTATTGAAGGTTTACTTACTATAGTTTTTGGCACACTAGGTAATGTAGTTTTAGTGGCACTAGGCATTGTAGCTTTAGGCACACTAGGTAATGTAGTTTTAGTGGCACTAGGCATTGTAGCTTTAGTGGCACTAGGCATTGTAGCTTTAGGCACACTAGGTAATGTAGTTTTAGTGGCACTAGGCATTGTAGCTTTAGGCACACTTGGTACAGTAGTTTTAGGTATAGTAGGTACTGAAGTTTTAGGTATAGTAGGTACTGAAAATTTAGGGGTGCTAGGTACACCAGTTTTAGGTGCGCTAGGTACACTAGTTTTAGGTGAGCTAGGCACACTAGATACAGGTTCTATTTTCAAAACTCTGTTGACGTTAGTGTTTGCGTTCTCCTTTCTCTTGCTCGTATTATAATCTTTACGAGGCGTGTTTCTCAAAGAGTAATTAGTTTGATAGGTGCGAGTGCTGGGAGGTGTGTTGTCGATTTCATTAGCGTCTGTGGTAGGGGATTTAGAGTTTCTTTTGGGTTTATTTTTAGTTTTCAATACTAGACTGTTCGACTGATCACTTTCTTCTTCACTATTTACAGTTTTCTTGATATTATTTACAATTTTATCACATGATGCATGATTTTCTATTGCTTGCATTTCGAAGATATCTTCATCTTTTCTAAAATCATTTATTACATCAAAAAAGAAATCATCCATTTTGAAATGATTTTCTGAATGGAGGTTGGTATTTTTATTAGGTATTTGCGACTGCTGTGTTTGAAAATTAGTTTCCACTTGACTGATCAGATCAATCATATCATCATCCATTTCAAAATCATCGTCAAACACATCTTTCTCGTTCACATGATTAGCTACAATCTGTTGTTTACTTGATTTGACTTCTGGGACACTTTTCTGTACAACTCCTTGGATCAGACTTCCATTGGATTTCTTGTCCTTCATATTTTTAGCCCAAGTTGTCAGCATATTTTCATTGTCAGGAATAGAAGAAGCTACTTCTTCGAAAAAGGAATCATCATTGCAGAAATCGACAACAGCAAAAGAGTCGCTGTTAACTCGACGTACGCTCGAGGCTCGAGTTTCTTTAACTCGATCTTCATCGACACCTGAACTGTGAGCTGATTTGTGCCTTCGAAACTTTGAGCTATCATTTAGTCTACTGGAAGAGTTGGACAGGGAGCGGATATTTGGTGAGGAGCATTTGATCCCCTTCTCTTTCATTTCCCTCTGACGTCTGAAATCATACCTAGATCGATTTTCTGTTTCGCCGCTTTTAGTAGTAACAGTTTGTTCATTCTTTATATGGCACATTTTCAAAAGTGGTTTATCGCTTAATTTCTGTTGGAAGATAGATTCCTTTTGTTTAATTTCCCTCTGTGGGGTGGATGATTTCGCATCACTTTTGCCGAGAGATAAAACTTGCTTAGAATCTTTGTTCATGTTAAGTTTGCTCATCGCTTTCTTGACAGCAGCGGGGGATAGGAACCTATTTTTACTCTTATCGAAAATGGCCTCCTCGATTGCTTGAGTGGAGCGAATAACACTCTCGTTGAACATGTCATCATCATTGAAAGAGTCGAAGGCAACAACCTGCTCTTTCTTGCAGCTGAATGACTGGTTCATCTTAATGTCAGACTCGTTAATTGCGTTTCCCTTTGATGTGTTCTTTTCATTCGGGACCAGGGATGAGTTTGTGTCCGAACTGTCATCAAATATCCCTCCAATGGGGGAAAGATCCAATAGACCATCCTCTATATCTGTAAATAAAAAATAGAGAGAATGATATAGCTACCTAAAACATGTTTTTCGTATATTTAAGCAATTAGGTTTCTTGGGAGTTTGGTCGTGTTTGAAAGGAAAATTATCATTTGGTAACATTAGACACTCACCACTATTGCTCTCATCACTCATTTCACTGCAGTGAACACGTTTGAAGAGTATTCGACTCATTGGTCGAGTTGGCTGACTCGTTTTCTCAACATCGTCTCCACTGTGGGACATTTTCTTGGCTTTTGATGTCGAGTCTGAGCCTGAAAAAAAGATTTGTTATTTTAAAGTACAGTCAACAAAATAATGAATAGAAATTAATTAGCCAATTATTACCACTAACAAATTTTCTAGCCAATAAAAAAATGTGTCAACTTTTTTACACAAAAAGGGAAAAGATTAGATTAAATATCATTATCATTTAGTTAAAATTATATCTTCCAGTTATTCATACCAACTGTTTAACCCTTTATAATCATTTTTATGATATTCTTCTTATGTTAAGGAAGAAAAAGCATTAAAAATGAAAAAAATAAATAAAAAACAAAGAAAGCAGATTGAACATAGCCTAATTAAAAAATAATTCACAACTGAGCCTAACTAATGAAAGAGTACACATGTGTTCTAATATATGAAAGAGTACACATGTGCTCTAATATATGAAAGAGTACACATGTGCTCTAATATATGAAAGAGTACACATGTGCTCTAATATATGAAAGAGTACACATGTGCTCTAATATATGAAAGAGTACACATGTGTTCTAATATATGAAAGAGTACACATGTGCTCTAATATATGAAAGAGTACACATGTGCTCTAATATATGAAAGAGTACACATGTGCTCTAATATATGAAAGAGTACACATGTGTTCTAATATATGAAAGAGTACACATGTGCTCTAATATATGAAAGAGTACACATGTGCTCTAATATATGAAAGAGTACACATGTGCTCTAATATATGAAAGAGTACACATGTGCTCTAATATATGAAAGAGTACACATGTGCTCTAATATATGAAAGAGTACACATGTGCTCTAATATATGAAAGAGTACACATGTGCTCTAATATATGAAAGAGTACACATGTGCTCTAATATATGAAAGAGTACACATGTGTTCTAATATGTGAAAGAGAACACATGTGCTCTAATATATGAAAGAGTACACATGTGTTCTAATATATGAAAGAGTACACATGTGCTCTAATATATGAAAGAGTACACATGTGCTCTAATATATGAAAGAGTACACATGTGCTCTAATATATGAAAGAGTACACATGTGCTCTAATATATGAAAGAGTACACATGTGCTCTAATATATGAAAGAGTACACATGTGGTCTAATATATGAAAGAGTACACATGTGCTCTAATATATGAAAGAGTACACATGTGCTCTAATATATGAAAGAGTACACATGTGCTCTGATATATATGAAAGAGTACACATGTGCTCTAATATATGAAAGAGTACACATGTGCTCTAATATATGAAAGAGTACACATGTGCTCTAATATATGAAAGAGTACACATGTGCTCTAATATATGAAAGAGTACACATGTGCTCTAATATATGAAAGAGTACACATGTGGTCTAATATATGAAAGAGTACACATGTGGTCTAATATATGAAAGAGTACACATGTGCTCTAATATATGAAAGAGTACACATGTGCTCTGATATATATGAAAGAGTACACATGTGCTCTGATATATATGAAAGAGTACACATGTGCTCTAATATATGAAAGAGTACACATGTGCTCTAATATATGAAAGAGTACACATGTGCTCTAATATATGAAAGAGTACACATGTGCTCTAATATATGAAAGAGTACACATGTGCTCTAATATATGAAAGAGTACACATGTGCTCTAATATATGAAAGAGTACACATGTGCTCTAATATATGAAAGAGTACACATGTGCTCTAATATATGAAAGAGTACACATGTGCTCTAATATATGAAAGAGTACACATGTGCTCTAATATATAAAAGAGTACACATGTGCTCTAATATATGAAAGAGTACACATGTGATCTAATATATGAAAGAGTACACATGTGCTCTAATATATGAAAGAGTACACATGTGCTCTAATATATGAAAGAGTACACATGTGGTCTAATATATGAAAGAGTACACATGTGGTCTAATATATGAAAGAGTACACATGTGCTCTAATATATGAAAGAGTACACATGTGCTCTAATATATGAAAGAGTACACATGTACTCTAATATATGAAAGAGTACACATGTGCTCTAATATATGAAAGAGTACACATGTGCTCTAATATATGAAAGAGTACACATGTGCTCTAATATATGAAAGAGTACACATGTGCTCTAATATATGAAAGAGTACACATGTGCTCTAATATATGAAAGAGTACACATGTGATCTAATATATGAAAGAGTACACATGTGCTCTAATATATGAAAGAGTACACATGTGCTCTAATATATGAAAGAGTACACATGTGCTCTAATATATGAAAGAGTACACATGTGCTCTAATATATGAAAGAGTACACATGTGCTCTAATATATGAAAGAGTACACATGTGCTCTAATATATGAAAGAGTACACATGTGCTCTAATATATGAAAGAGTACACATTTGGTCTAATATATGAAAGAGTACACATGTGCTCTAATATATGAAAGAGTACACATGTGCTCTAATATATGAAAGAGTACACATGTGCTCTAATATATGAAAGAGTACACATGTGCTCTAATATATGAAAGAGTACACATGTGCTCTAATATATGAAAGAGTACACATGTGCTCTAATATATGAAAGAGTACACATGTGCTCTAATATATGAAAGAGTACACATGTGCTCTAATATATGAAAGAGTACACATGTGCTCTAATATATGAAAGAGTACACATGTGCTCTAATATATGAAAGAGTACACATGTGCTCTAATATATGAAAGAGTACACATGTGCTCTAATATATGAAAGAGTACACATGTGCTCTAATATATGAAAGAGTACACATGTGCTCTAATATATGAAAGAGTACACATGTGCTCTAATATATGAAAGAGTACACATGTGCTCTAATATATGAAAGAGTACACATGTGCTCTAATATATGAAAGAGTACACATGTGCTCTAATATATGAAAGAGTACACATGTGCTCTAATATATGAAAGAGTACACATGTGCTCTAATATATGAAAGAGTACACATGTGCTCTAATATATGAAAGAGTACACATGTGCTCTAATATATGAAAGAGTACACATGTGCTCTAATATATGAAAGAGTACACATGTGCTCTAATATATGAAAGAGTACACATGTGCTCTAATATATGAAAGAGTACACATGTGTTCTAATATATGAAAGAGTACACATGTGCTCAAATATATGAAAGAGTACACATGTGTTCTAATATATGAAAGAGTACACATGTGCTCTAATATATGAAAGAGTACACACGTGTTCTAATATATGAAAGAGTACACATGTGCTCTAATATATGAAAGAGAACACATGTCTGTTTATCTGGTCGTTTAAGGAAAATATTTAAAAAAATTACAAAATATATCATTTGTAAGAGGACATAGAGGCTTAAAAATTAAGAATATTGAAAATTCAGTCTAGATATAGAGAATATTGAGTGAATACTGAAAATTCTAGAGAAAATTGAATTATTCTCTAGTGAATTATTACTCTTAGACTAAAAACTAAACACTTTGTTGGTCATGCAGTCCCTTTGAATTATTCTCTAGCGACATGTGGCAACTCTCACCTCTCTGAGGGGTGCAGGGCTCCATGTTCCTCTTGACATTGCGGCCAGAGGAGTGAAGACTGCGCTTGAGGGAACTCTTAACTGCAGTGGGGAATGCATTGGGGTGAGTTATGAATTATCAGTCAGTTTCACATCTTTGGTCATATAAGAAAAAACAATATTATTATAATTGTTAATTTATTTTTTATTGGTATCCATGATACCTGCAGGTAACATGGATACCAATTAAAATAAAATAACAATTTTAATATTGTAATTTCTTATATGACCGAAGATGTGAAACTGACTGATAATTCATAATTTACCCTATGCGGTTATTTAAGAAAAAACAATATAATAATCATCATTATTTAATAATGATTGGTACATATATTGTTTAATGCTCTAATATATGAAAGAGTACACATGTGGTTGAAAGCATTAGGTGAATAATTAATATATATAAAAAAATTAATTTCAAGAATCAAGATATATAACTATAACTTCATGCAGGAACAACATTTTTGGTGAGTGTACTGGACATTTAAAGTCTTCAATACCTCTTTACAAAACAGGTAATCCCCCTCCTCCCTCCCCTCACTTTTTGTGGCAATTTTAGGAAACTAATTGGGGCACTTCAATTGCAAATGGTGAGAAATATCTAATTTTCTCCTATGCTACAAAGTTATTTTGGAGAGAAATTTAGCTTCTTTTGGAGAGAGCGGAGAGACAAATGGAGAGTTTATGAGCCATACTACTTTGCTTGGAATTATTAACTCACCATCGAAACATCCATCAGAAGTAGGTGAGACGCAATCCCAAACCACTTCACAGTTTGTCATCTGACTGCACGGCAAGATATCATTATCCGTCAGACTGAGATTGTTCTGAAAAAATTACAAATTGATGAGATTCCAAGATATAACATTATGGACAATAAAACAGTAATATTATATATCATATAAATAGCACATCTCTCTAAACCAACACATGGTGAAAATTAGAGTAACAGAAAGGTTTCCCCAAAAAAAAAAAAAAAAAAAAAAAAATTTGTTATTAGTTTATCTTTATTATGCAATGATAGATTATATTCAAACTTATTTTTAAGTAGTATGCAGTAGGTAATATACTTGAATTTTATTAACCTTTCTAAAAATATACACTCATGAATTTAAAATGTCAAACTAATAAAGGTAGATAGGGTCACACAGGTAAATTGCAATTCCCTAACTATAGGTAACTTTCCTCAAGCCTTTTTTATATCCTGCTGAACTGAATTTATATTAAAATATTAACATGCTGCATATCAAAAGAAGTTCAATATATACTTGTTATAATTTATTAGTTTTGAAACTATGATTTTTATTAAAATTTTGAAACTATGACTTTTATTAATGTTTTGAAACTATGACTTTTATTAAAGTTCCGATACTACGATTTTTATCAAAGTTTTGATACTATGATTTTTATCAAAGTTTTGATACTATGATTTTTATCAAAGTTTTGATACTATGATTTTTATCAAAGTTTTGATACTATGATTTTTATTAAAGTTTTGATACTATGATTTTTATTAGAGTTTAGAAACTATGATTTTTATTAATGTTTTGATACTATGATTTTTATCAAAGTTTTGATACTATGATTTTTATCAGTTTTGATACTATGATTTTTATCAAAGTTTTGATACTATGATTTTTATCAAAGTTTTGAAACTGTGATTTATATTAAAGTTTTGATACTATGATTTTTATCAAAGTTTTGATACTATGATTTTTATCAAAGTTTTGATACCATGATTTTTATCAAAGTTTTGATACTATGATTTTTATCAAAGTTTTGATACTATGATTTTTATCAAAGTTTTGATACTATGATTTTTATCAAAGTTTTGATACTATGATTTTTATCAAAGTTTTGATACTATGATCTCTATTAAAGTTTGATACTATGATTTTTATCAAAGTTTTGAAACTGTGATTTATATTAAAGTTTTGATACTATGATTTTTATCAAAGTTTTGATACTATGATTTTTATTAGAGTTTAGAAACTATGATTTTTATTAAAGTTTTGATACTATGATTTTTATTAGAGTTTAGAAACTATGATTTTTATTAAAGTTTTGATACTATGATTTTTATCAAAGTTTTGATACTATGATTTTTATCAAAGTTTTGATACTATGATTTTTATTAGAGTTTAGAAACTATGATTTTTATTAAAGTTTTGATACTATGATTTTTATCAAAGTTTTGATACTATGATTTTTATCAAAGTTTTGATACTATGATCTTTATTAAAGTTTTGATACTATGATTTTTATCAAAGTTTTAATACTATGATTTTTATCAAAGTTTTGATACTATGATTTTTATCAAAGTTTTGATACTATGATTTTTATCAAAGTTTTGATACTATGATTTTTATCAAAGTTTTGAAACTGTGATTTATATTAAAGTTTTGATACTATGATTTTTATTAAAGTTTTGATACTATGATTTTTATTAAAGTTTTGATACTATGATTTTTATTAGAGTTTAGAAACTATGATTTTTATTAATGTTTTGATACTATGATTTTTATCAAAGTTTTAATACTATGATTTTTATCAAAGTTTTGATACTATGATTTTTATCAAAGTTTTGATACTATGATTTTTATCAAAGTTTTGATACTATGATTTTTATCAAAGTTTTGATACCATGATTTTTATCAAAGTTTTGATACTATGATTTTTATTAAAGTTTTGATACTATGATTTTTATCAAAGTTTTGATACTATGATTTTTATCAAAGTTTTGATACTATGATTTTTATCAAAGTTTTGATACTATGATTTTTATCAAAGTTTTGATACTATGATTTTTATCAAAGTTTTGATACTATGATTTTTATCAAAGTTTTGATACTATGATTTTTATCAAAGTTTTGATACTATGATTTTTATCAAAGTTTTGATACCATGATTTTTATCAAAGTTTTGATACTATGATTTTTATTAAAGTTTTGATACTATGATTTTTATTAAAGTTTTGATACTATGATTTTTATCAAAGTTTTGATACTATGATTTTTATCAAAGTTTTGATACTATGATTTTTATCAAAGTTTTGATACCATGATTTTTATCAAAGTTTTGATACTATGATTTTTATTAAAGTTTTGATACTATGATTTTTATTAAAGTTTTGATACTATGATTTTTATCAAAGTTTTGATACCATGATTTTTATCAAAGTTTTGATACTATGATTTTTATCAAAGTTTTGATACTATGATTTTTATCAAAGTTTTGATACCATGATTTTTATCAAAGTTTTGATACTATGATTTTTATTAAAGTTTTGATACTATGATTTTTATTAAAGTTTTGATACTATGATTTTTATCAAAGTTTTGAAACTGTGATTTATATTAAAGTTTTGATACTATGATTTTTATTAAAGTTTTGATACTATGATTTTTATCAAAGTTTTGATACTATGATTTTTATCAAAGTTTTGAAACTGTGATTTATATTAAAGTTTTGATACTATGATTTTTATTAAAGTTTTGATACTATGATTTTTATCAAAGTTTTGAAACTGTGATTTATATTAAAGTTTTGATACTATGATTTTTATTAAAGTTTTGATACTATGATTTTTATTAGAGTTTAGAAACTATGATTTTTATTAATGTTTTGATACTATGATTTTTATTAAAGTTTTGATACTATGATTTTTATTAAAGTTTTGATACTATGATTTTTATTAGAGTTTAGAAACTATGATTTTTATTAATGTTTTGATACTATGATTTTTATCAAAGTTTTAATACTATGATTTTTATCAAAGTTTTGATACTATGATTTTTATCAAAGTTTTGATACTATGATTTTTATCAAAGTTTTGATACTATGATTTTTATCAAAGTTTTGATACCATGATTTTTATCAAAGTTTTGATACTATGATTTTTATCAAAGTTTTGATACTATGATTTTTATCAAAGTTTTGATACCATGATTTTTATCAAAGTTTTGATACTATGATTTTTATTAAAGTTTTGATACTATGATTTTTATCAAAGTTTTGATACTATGATTTTTATCAAAGTTTTGATACTATGATTTTTATCAAAGTTTTGATACTATGATTTTTATTAAAGTTTTGATACTATGATTTTTATTAAAGTTTTGATACTATGATTTTTATCAAAGTTTTGATACTATGATTTTTATCAAAGTTTTGATACTATGATTTTTATCAAAGTTTTGATACTATGATTTTTATTAAAGTTTTGATACTATGATTTTTATCAAAGTTTTGAAACTGTGATTTATATTAAAGTTTTGATACTATGATTTTTATCAAAGTTTTGATACCATGATTTTTATCAAAGTTTTGATACTATGATTTTTATCAAAGTTTTGATACTATGATTTTTATCAAAGTTTTGATACTATGATTTTTATTAAAGTTTTGATACTATGATTTTTATTAAAGTTTTGATACTATGATTTTTATTAGAGTTTAGAAACTATGATTTTTATTAATGTTTTGATACTATGATTTTTATCAAAGTTTTAATACTATGATTTTTATCAAAGTTTTGATACTATGATTTTTATCAAAGTTTTGATACTATGATTTTTATCAAAGTTTTGATACTATGATTTTTATCAAAGTTTTGATACCATGATTTTTATCAAAGTTTTGATACTATGATTTTTATTAAAGTTTTGATACTATGATTTTTATTAAAGTTTTGATACTATGATTTTTATCAAAGTTTTGATACCATGATTTTTATCAAAGTTTTGATACTATGATTTTTATCAAAGTTTTGATACTATGATTTTTATCAAAGTTTTGATACCATGATTTTTATCAAAGTTTTGATACTATGATTTTTATTAAAGTTTTGATACTATGATTTTTATTAAAGTTTTGATACTATGATTTTTATCAAAGTTTTGAAACTGTGATTTATATTAAAGTTTTGATACTATGATTTTTATTAAAGTTTTGATACTATGATTTTTATCAAAGTTTTGATACTATGATTTTTATCAAAGTTTTGAAACTGTGATTTATATTAAAGTTTTGATACTATGATTTTTATTAAAGTTTTGATACTATGATTTTTATCAAAGTTTTGAAACTGTGATTTATATTAAAGTTTTGATACTATGATTTTTATTAAAGTTTTGATACTATGATTTTTATTAGAGTTTAGAAACTATGATTTTTATTAATGTTTTGATACTATGATTTTTATTAAAGTTTTGATACTATGATTTTTATTAAAGTTTTGATACTATGATTTTTATTAGAGTTTAGAAACTATGATTTTTATTAATGTTTTGATACTATGATTTTTATCAAAGTTTTAATACTATGATTTTTATCAAAGTTTTGATACTATGATTTTTATCAAAGTTTTGATACTATGATTTTTATCAAAGTTTTGATACTATGATTTTTATCAAAGTTTTGATACCATGATTTTTATCAAAGTTTTGATACTATGATTTTTATCAAAGTTTTGATACTATGATTTTTATCAAAGTTTTGATACCATGATTTTTATCAAAGTTTTGATACTATGATTTTTATTAAAGTTTTGATACTATGATTTTTATCAAAGTTTTGATACTATGATTTTTATCAAAGTTTTGATACTATGATTTTTATCAAAGTTTTGATACTATGATTTTTATTAAAGTTTTGATACTATGATTTTTATTAAAGTTTTGATACTATGATTTTTATCAAAGTTTTGATACTATGATTTTTATCAAAGTTTTGATACTATGATTTTTATCAAAGTTTTGATACTATGATTTTTATTAAAGTTTTGATACTATGATTTTTATCAAAGTTTTGAAACTGTGATTTATATTAAAGTTTTGATACTATGATTTTTATCAAAGTTTTGATACCATGATTTTTATCAAAGTTTTGATACTATGATTTTTATCAAAGTTTTGATACTATGATTTTTATCAAAGTTTTGATACTATGATTTTTATTAAAGTTTTGATACTATGATTTTTATTAAAGTTTTGATACTATGATTTTTATTAGAGTTTAGAAACTATGATTTTTATTAATGTTTTGATACTATGATTTTTATCAAAGTTTTAATACTATGATTTTTATCAAAGTTTTGATACTATGATTTTTATCAAAGTTTTGATACTATGATTTTTATCAAAGTTTTGATACTATGATTTTTATCAAAGTTTTGATACTATGATTTTTATCAAAGTTTTGAAACTGTGATTTATATTAAAGTTTTAATACTATTATTTTTATCAAAGTTTTGATACTATGATTTTTATCAAAGTTTTGATACTATGATTTTTATCAAAGTTTTGATACTATGATTTTTATCAAAGTTTTGAAACTGTGATTTATATTAAAGTTTTGATACTATGATTTTTATCAAAGTTTTGATACTATGATTTTTATTAAAGTTTTGATACTATGATTTTTATTAAAGTTTTGATACTATGATTTTTATTAGAGTTTAGAAACTATGATTTTTATCAAAGTTTTAATACTATGATTTTTATCAAAGTTTTGATACTATGATTTTTATCAAAGTTTTGATACTATGATTTTTATCAAAGTTTTGATACTATGATTTTTATCAAAGTTTTGATACTATGATTTTTATCAAAGTTTTGATACTATGATTTTTATCAAAGTTTTGAAACTGTGATTTATATTAAAGTTTTAATACTATTATTTTTATCAAAGTTTTGAAACTGTGTGCCGCCATTTACCTGTTTAAGTTAGTTAGTGTGCCGCAATTCACCTGTTTAAGGCTATACTTTAATCTATTGGGAAGAAGTACTGTAGTGGGAGAGTAGGTACTTACAGATATTACAATTTGAGAAGACCTTGGCAACCTTCTGGTTGTTTCCTTGCATTTCGGTACAGCTGCGGAGAAATAAAATCAGTAATAGCAGTTCTATAGGATAGAAAATATAATAACAAATAAAGTTACATATTTATCAGAGATAACGTTAATTAATTTAAAGTTAGGTATTTAAAAATGAATGAAAGAGAACTGGAAAACCTACAGCCTACAGGAGCTGCAGCAAATAATTTTAATTCAACTGCCAGTGCCCAGTCTGCAGAACATATGACATTTTTAACATTTTCTGTGTGAACAATCCTTAATTTCCTTCTATATTTACATGTATTTTCTTGGAGATTTCTTAGAGAACAGTTACAAGTTTCTGCAGTCTGGGCCAGTGCCAGCGAGTTGAAACAAAATTAACAATTTAACAATTCAAGTCTGTAATTTCAATTTGAAAAGGGCATTCATGTTGCCAAATATC
This sequence comes from Caprella mutica, assembly GCA_947561585.1. Taxonomy (NCBI): domain Eukaryota; kingdom Metazoa; phylum Arthropoda; class Malacostraca; order Amphipoda; family Caprellidae; genus Caprella; species Caprella mutica. The sequence goes on along the minus strand of CANNZV010000060.1, from coordinate 344,614 downwards.
TTTGAAGATGTTTTTTGAGGGAAAATTTATCTTTGTAATTTTGGAGAGTCGAGACTATTTCCTAACTAATTCCTCTGTTCATTAGTTTATAGGCAATTATTTGTTATTGGAGGTACTTAGGAGAATTCTGGTCATTAACACCAGTCTGCAGAATATGGAACATTTTTCCAAGACTCTCTGCGGGAGTTTTTGATTGAATTTTAGAAATTGGAGATCTCTGTGGGAGATTTTGAAATAATTCCTATGTTACCATTAATTTAGCTGCGGGAGATTCACAGTCTGCAGAATATTGGAGATATTTGGGATATTCTCTCCGAACAATTTTGAATTAATTCCTATATTTACATTAATTTTGCTACAAACAGAATAAGAGATATCTACGAGCACTTTACCAGTTTCTGCAGACTGGCGGCAGTCTGAAAAGAAGGTCTGCTCAGAACCAGGATTTTTTTTACAGAAATAGGGATTTGGGCGCAGCAAATAACATGGAAACATGGGAAATAATTCAAAATTTTAAGTCAATTAGACTGTAGACATATCTGAGTTTTGAATGTTTGAAATCTAAGCCAATTAATTGGCTTTAACTGACATACTCTCATATTACTTTGTAACATGTATATTTGAAAATCTTTGGTGACAAATTGTCCTCAAAACATAATCTTCCAGGCAGCAGACTGATTAGACACACACTTAGAAGACTGGATTTCTTGGAGAACCTTTTACCAGTTTATGCAGTTTTGAGTTTGGTTATAAAAGTCTGAATCAAAGTTATCAAACTTCAAAGTCATCTCATAATCTCATGTTTCAAAGTCTGTCAAGATGTAAGGCTCTCAGCAAGTCTGTATTTGGTGCACAAAATTCCACTGACTTTTTGAAAAAGATGAGAAAATCCAAGATCTTGAATTAATTCCTATATTACCATTAATTTAGCTGCAGGATATTTTAAATTAATTCCTATGTTACCATTAATTTAGCTGTGGGATATTTTTAATTAATTCCTATGTTACCAGTCTGCAGAATGTGTCTCTTCTCCCGCAGAGATTTTAATTTGAGAGAGAGCTACTCTCTGACTCTCAGCAGCAGATTCAGAATCTCCCGCAGCTAAATTAATGGTAACATAGGAATTAATTCAAAATCTCCCGCAGCACCAGTCTGCAGAATATGGAACATTTTTCCAAGACTCTCTGTGGGAATTTTTGATTGAATTGTAGAACTTGGAGATCTCTGCGAGAGATCTTGAATTAATTCCTATGTTACAATTAATTTAACTACAGGAGATTTTGAATTAATTCCTATTTTACCATTAATTTAGCTGCGGGAGATTTTGAATTAATTCCTATGTTACCATTAATTTAGCTGCGGGAGATTCTGAATCTGCTGCTGAGAGTCAGAGAGTGCCAGAGTGGCTCTCTCTCAAAATAAAGTCTCAGCAGGAGAAGAGACACATTCTGCACCAGATTGTATTTGGTGATTAATTCCAATGATATCTCGGGAGATATTCAATTTCTCTAATGAAAAAATTCCTGCAATGTCGGAGGATATTTTGCTATTAATTCCTATATAGTATATTACCATTAATTTTTGGAGGAGAAACTGGAAAAATGTTGGAGGAGTCAGGAGCCACACTGTAATCTTTGGCAGGTACCGCACGTCTTTGCTATTTTCCCGCACGGCACCTTGGAAGTGTGGTGCACGGTGTACGCCTCCCCCAACCCATCCCCCCTCCTCCGGTGCTATTTTACCGCACGCCGCATGGCACCTTCGAAGTGGGGTACACGTGATCAGGGGAGGTGGGGTGCATGCCGCACGCCTTCCCCCCTCCAGTGATGCAGGGGGGGGGGGAGGGGCATATACAGTGTGTCCAAGTATATCTTATAAGTACTATTTATAATTCATTAATATCAATCTACAGATTACGTATCTATGGTACCAATATATTATATTTATTATCATGAAATGATGAATTTTTAGAATCAATGGCAGTGAATACATTTTTAGTGGACACAATGTATACTGTTCAGAAATCAGAACCACAACATACTATACGTTAATTTAAAACATTTTGATTCACTAAGGCATTGGGCATTAGATGTGGTCACTTCAAACTATACGTAAATTTATAGGTACATCAATTTTTATTCATTATTCAAACTTAGTGTGAATAATGAATAGATTACAAGAAGAATATAATTATTAGTAGTCCTATACAGTTTTTTCTTATATGACCGATGATGTGAATCTGACTGATAATTTGGAATTTACCATAAACTAATTTTTTCTTAATTTATTGTAGGTACTGGTAGTACCTTTCAAGTTAGAAATGTAGGTCAGAGTTTAATTCAATTATTTAACCTGTTTTCAGTTTTTAAGGAAGATATTCGTTACATAATGAAGTAGGTACTCAAATAACTAACTAGGTAAGTATGTATACTATTTCTTTATTGTAACTTACATTGAAGAAATACACAACAATTAATCAGAACATGTTCAGTTCAATCGAACATGTTTAGATCATTAATTCACTAACTAAGAACTTGTTCCTAATGGTACCTTGATAATATATATGATGATTATACGTCTGAATAATATTAAATAAATTGAAGTAGGTAGGTTATAGGATTAGTTATGTACAAATTAGAGGGCAGTTCCACATTTTCGATCACATAAGAAAAAATCATTTAATATTTTTAATTGATATCCAGGTATCACAAATACCTATTAAAATCACCAGATTAAATGGAAAATAATAATTTTTCTTTGTATGGTGTACCATACAAATACGATATTTTAAACTAGGAAGGTATGGACCAATTCATGGTTATTGAAGGTACTTTAATACGAATTATCAGACAGTTCCACATTATTGGTCAAAGAAAAATTATTATGGATACCAACTAAAATAAAAATTAAATAATTATCAAAATATAGTTTTTTTCTTATAAGACCGAAGATGTGGAACTGACCGGTAATTCGGAACTTACCCTAAGGCTATATCAACGAAGTATATTGTATTGATAATTCTCTAGTGCATTGGGTAAGTTCTGAATTATTGAACGGTTCCACATTTTCGGTCATGTAAGAAGAGAGTATATACCTACCTAGGTAATAATTATTGAACTCTATAGGTATCGAAGATGCCTAAAACCTGTTACCTAAGTGGTAACTGGTAGATATAAGGTTAAACTGGTTGTATTTACTTTTATTTCTATCGATCAAAAATGTGGAATTTGCCCAAATAACCAAATTGTTAGGTAGCTTATCATCATTATCAGTAAACTTAACTGTACATTAGATATCTGAAACTTTTATTTAAGAGAGGTTTACCATAGGTATATATTACATTCTTAATAATATAATAACAGTTATAACACAGATACCGATTTCACATTATATACCTATGTAATTTGTAAATAGCCTCAAAATAGGCTGGCAAATTGGAGGGAAAACATGAGAACAAGTTCTGATATTTAGAACTTGTTCAGTAACTTCAGTGATGGTATTGTGACGTAGCTATATGTTATGATGAATGCGATTTGATGACGTCACAGTGAAGCTATGTAATGAGGTTTGCTTTCAGATAGGTATCTAATGTTTTGACGGTTCAGTGTGTTTCAGAAGTAATTTGATAACAATTAAGTATGAGTATCTATAAGTATAAGCGCATGCTGCACACATCTGAAGACTGAAGTTATGTGAATAATCGCACGTCTGTGATGAATATATCATTTCAGGGAACTTCTAGCGCACGCCATGAAATAGTTAATGTGATTTTGAGCATTCATGGCGCACGGCAGATATTACATTTTTTGTCAAAGATTCCAGTGTGGGTCAGGAGGACTAGACAAATTGATGAAAAATGTTGGCAGCTATTTCTCAGATTTTTGAAAAAGTCAGGAGTTCAGTGCACCAAATACAAACTGGATTCTGCAGACTGGGAATTTACCAATAAAATTACCATGAAATACAGACTGGCGTGACACTAACATTATTAAACATAGGAAGTAATTCAATATCTCCCGCAGAAATATCCAATTTATAAAAATTGGGCTCAGATTTGTCTCAGAGAGTCTTTGAAAAATGTTCCAGTTCCACTTTCATATTCTGCAGTCTGAGTCTGGCAATGAACAATGATCAATTAGGTACAAATAGAGAAAAAAGAATATTTAATGCCATCTGTCATGATGTCATCTGATTGAATTTACCTTGAGAAGAGAGTCTATTTACTGATGATTTGCGTGTCTTCAAGGAAAGTGTTTTCACTGCAATTAACTCACTCATTTTATAATTTTAGTTGGGTATCAATAATTTCTGAAAAAAATTGTAGAGTGAATTGAAGAGGAAAGAATAACAATAATGGACTAACTAGCATAAACATAAAACCTTTCTTCTTTTCAGTTCAATGAGGATAGCACTCCCGTCGTACTATGTAAACTACTAAAATGGCTGAAAGTGAAAATATGACAAAATGTGACGGAAAATGCTGAATTGCGGACTCGAATATTTCGATTAAACCGCGGTAAAAAAAGAAACTGAAATGCGGAATTGATTAGGTTAAGATTCGAATTATCAAACGGTTCAACAATGTCAATCATATAAGAAAAATATTATATATACCTATGACTAACCTATCGTTAACACTCATTTTATATATTACATAAAGCAATATGATCACCATTACCGATCCTCCATCACTGTCTTGAGACTAATTATAGATAGGCCTTCTCTTTGTTCTAAACTCTAAAGTATAGGTAGCCTATATCACGTATATCTATGGCTATATAGATATATCTTTTAAAGGTCCTCTCCAGGCTCCGGGAAAAAAATAAGTTTATAACATAATATTATAGAACTAAGGTCTACGATCATTATACTGCAAACTGCATACAATTCGGTTCAGTATATGTTTTATAATTTGTTTTTGAAGTTTTTAATACTATGTGAGCAAGAATTGAGCGAATTACTAATCTGATGCTCAAGAAGAAGATTGAACAATCTTTGTTTTGATTACAAATTTGAATTTTATAAGCAAACCATGGATTTTCGTCCTTTATTTTAAATTAGTAATTGTTTCCTAAAGTATATAAACGTTTCTATTATAATTTCATTCAATTTTATACCTTTACACGAAGATTAAATGGATTTATTAAACATAATACCTATTTGACAATCAAAACAAATGATGTACATTCTTTTTCTTTGGGCTGAAAATTCCTTAGATTAGAAAGTCGGGGTTAAAATAGGTTTTGTAGAGTTTTGATTATTAAAATCTGTAAAGGTCCCCTCCAAGCAAATATTTTTATTGCCTTATTCAACGAGGCTAATTTTTCTTATCATTTTGCTGCAAACTGCATCGAATTTGGTAGCATATTTTTAATTGTATATGCTTTTAAAGATTTTTATAATCAAAACTCTACAAAACCTATTTTACTTCCGACTTACTAATTTAAGAAATTTTCAGCCTGAAGAAAAAGAACGTACACCATTTGTTTTGATTGTCAAGTAGGTATTAGGTTTAATAAATCTATTTATTATTCGTTTAATTAAAGGTTTAAATTTCGATAAACTTATAATAAGAATGTCTATATACTTTAAGAAGCAATAAATATCTTAAGAGAAGGCCAAAAACGTATTGTCTGTCTAAAAATCTAAATTTGAAATCAAAACAAAGAGTGTACAATCTTCTTTCTCAGAGTCAGGTTAATTAGTAATTCGCTCAATTGTTGCTCACATAGTATTAAAAAACTTTAAAAACAAATTATAAAATATATACTTAACCGAATTGTATGCGGTTTGCAGAATAATGATTGTAAACCTTAGTTCTAAAATATTATGTAATTTATGTTATATACTCTTTTTTTCCCCGGAGCCTGGAGAGGACCTTTAAGCTTTTATTGAAGTTTTTGTTTTTGCATCTCTTCTCTTTATCTTCCTTTTCTTTCTGTATTACTACATCCATGGATAACAGGATAAGCATGCATGCTTACAATTGAGGACAAGCAGCTTACTCTTGTCATCCACGAGCTGGGTTCCAATCCATCGATAAGCTGTTCAAAATTGGTTAGTTTGACTTTTTTGAGCTGACTTACGTTTTTTCACCATTTAATTACATTAAATTGTTTTGAATCAGAGCGTGGTACTAGGATGAAGAGATGTGAAGATAAATTATACTACGAGTATGAATTACGTACTTACAAAATAATTTATGTGCTCCATTTGGATAGTGAAACCGTTCCTGTAGTCCTGGCTCCAAGAAAAAGATGACTTCATTACATAATTTTATAGAACTAAGGTCTATGGATCATTAATCTGTAAATCCCATAAAAATTGGTTCTGTATATATTTTACAGGCTCTGTACGAAATACTTGTTGTATTAGTCACACTTAGTTATTGTTTAATGTTTATATTTTGCATATGTTGTATTTAGGAAACGTATTTTAACTACTCAGCATAATTGTCTTATGATAACATTTCCTGGTTCTAGCTATGACTCATGTTGTATACCTAATTGTTTCCTGTTTATCATTATATAAAAGTATGTGTAAATCTCTAGTGTCATTTGTCTATAGAGCATCGTAGAGGGTTGTTCTATATTAATCACTTATAATAAACTTATACTTTTAAACTTGTAAAAACCACTGTTCATTTAACCTATGTTCTATCAACACTAACATGACGTTGAAGAATAAGATTGTACACTCTCTGTATTGATTTCCAATTTGGATTCTATAAAAGGCCTTCATTAACGGGATAGTAGAGTCATTTTCTGTTTTAATTTTAATGGCAAACGATTGCTTAGTATGAATAAAGTATATCGTGTAAAATTGCAATGTTCAATAAAATCTAATAATGAGAATATATCATTTTATATAAAATTAATTTCTTACCAAATGCAACCGGTAGATGGCGCCACAATCAGTGGCGCCATCTTGTAAACAAACAAACCGAGATAAGTTTTTATCTAGATTCTAGCTCAAGTAAAGAGATGGCTTTATTTTTAAAACTATGACTTCTTGTCTTGAATCTTTTCACCATTTTGACGCAAACAAAGGTTGATTACTGCATACATAAATTAATATGAAAACAACAAACATACTCACGTACATACTAATGAGTGCAAGTGCTTCCGCTAATTTGATTATATACTTTTTATATCAACATTTTAAAAATAAACTAGCATTCAAATATTACATAATTAAATATTCTGAATTGATTTAAAACGAATTTGGCATTGTTTGATTTTGACTTTACTATCCCTTTGAAGAGGCAGTAAACTTTATAAAAAAAAGTCATTTCTTGTAATAAAACGATTGCTTAGTAAAAATAAAGCATTCATGTAGAATTGTAATGTTCAATAAAATTTAATAATGGAAATATATCAATTTATATATAAATAATTTCTTAACAAATTCTAACGGTGATGGCGCCACAATCCATAGTAAATAAATAGAGAAGTATGCTAAGTTTCGAATTCACTGTCGGTGAACTTGATCCATTCTTTAGAAACGATGTAAACAAATGGCGTCACACAGAGTATTCTCAAATATCATAAGTTGAATATTATAAGTGAATAGAGTGTAAAACGTGATAAAAACAATTTTATGTAAGTTAATTTCCATTTAGAAGCACATTTAACTGAATAATAGCACACACAATTTTTATTTAAAAACAAATGGAAAATACTCTGTGTGACGTCACTCATAATATTTTCGGTTGTTCCAATATTGTACTTGGTATACTTTTCTATTTATTTACTATGCCACAATCAATGTCGCCATCTTGTAAACAAACAAATTGAGATAAGTTTCTATCTAAATTCTAGCTTAAAGGTCCCCTCCAAGCAAATTTTTTTATTGCTTAAATCAACGAGGCTAATGTTTCTTATCATTTTACTACAAACCGCATCAAATTTGATAGCCTATTTTTAATTTTATATGGTTTTAAAGATTTTTTTTATCAAAATTCTACAAAACCTACTTTACTTCCGACTTTCTAATTTTCAGTCTGAAGACGAAGAATGTACACCATTTGTTTTGATTGTCAACTATGTATTTGGTTTAATAAATCTATTTATTATTCGTTTAAAGGTTTAAATTTGGATAAACTTATTATAGAAACGTTTATATACTTTTAGAAATAATTAATATCTTAAAAGAATTCCAAAAACGCGTTGTTTGTTTAAAAATCTAAATTTGAAATCAAAACAAAGAGTGTAAAATCTTCTTTCTCAGCGTCAGGTTGGAGATTCGCTCAATTGTGGCTAACAGAGTAATACAAAACTTTAAAAGCAAATAATGAAATATATACTGAACCGAATTGTACGTGGTTTGCGGAATATTGATCGTAGACCTTAGTTCTATAATATTATCTAATAAACTCATTTGTTTCCCGGAGCCGTGCAACCTTGCCTAACCCTACTTCCCACTTTTGTCTCTCCCATCTGCTTTCCCTCCCTCCAGATCTCTGTCCTATCTCATTGGTACAAATTCGCCACCACACCAATCATCCTTGGATCACATTTATAGTAGACCAGAGCCTCTATCAGTGCCCCCCTACCTACACTGTCAAATGCTTTCGCAAAGTCCACCGCTACGACCACCAATGTCTCCTTCCTCCTATAGCTCTCCACTACACTTGTCCTCAAGTGGAACAGATTTTCTTCCACCCTTCTCCCCTCCGTAAACCCCGCCTACAGACTCTACACCATCTCATCTAAATTAAAACGTAAAACGACTATTGTTTAGTTCAGATTCTAATTTTTTAAATTTACAGAATAATGATAAGAAACTTTAACCTCATTGGTTAAAACCATATAACAATTGTTTGGAGGTGGCAATAGAGTGTTATTCAGGGAAAGCTATTCGGTGATATTTTTATGAAAGACAGTACGTTGAGTTGATAAGTTATTGAAAACAGAAAAGGTGCAACTAATGTGCACTCAGCTCAAACGTAATTTGAATTATTTTGAAAATAGATTATTTATGGCGGTAAAGAACAGCATACATAATAGACAAAGTATTGGCAATCGATGTATTTTGGGAAACATGACGTCATCAGAAACTTAGATCAAAACCAAATTTAAGGAAAATGAACTAATTTAAATGACAAAAATTCCTTATTTAGTGCTATAATATTGAAATATTTATATAGGTATTGAAATACTAAAAGTAATAGATCTTTAAATGATATTTTAATGTGTTGTGGTGATGACGTCACTCACACAAATAACTCTACTGTCGCTACTCAGCTTAAGTATATACTGTGAGGTAACTGTTGAGTATTTCTATTATATTTCTTGCAAAATAAAGATACAGTAATATTACCTATTTATTTGCTGAAAAGTAGCAAATCTAGTCATTTTCCTATTTCAGTTAACAGAGAACTTTAGATTATGAATTGCTTAGGTTTATACCAAATAGGTAGTAGTTAGCCTCTATGTAAAGTATTCAAATTTCAAACTGCCATTGGGACATGATCAGACGAAATATTTGAAATTCCTTTCCCTTGAATCCGTTCTGTCCTAATTGAATTTCCAGTTTGAAATTCAACAGGAATGGTAACAGGACTAGGTGTAAGCTGCGAGAGAAACTCGTTAATTTTAGTTTATTCAATTTATTAGGTAGTTCTGCTTCTGTTCTTCACCCTAATGCCATTAGGCATTAGCCTAGCTCACAGGAAATGTTAAAAATGTCTCATGTTTTGCAGACTGGCTGAAGTGGCAGTCTCAAGTCTGGCCATTTAGCAAATTAGCTGGACTGCTGGAACTGGTAAAGTGTTCTCCAAAAAATCTTCTATTTTGCCTTCTGTTCTCAGTAAAATAGTAAATACATGTAAACATAGGTGCCAGTGGAAATTAGAGATTGTTCACACAGGAAATGCTAATAATGTCCCATATCCTGCAGACTGGCCATTTAGCCTCTAAAATTCCCAGACAGACTGCAGAATTTGGAACATTTTTCCCAAGACTCTGTGACAAATCTGAGCCCAACTTTGGAAATTGTATATTTTAAGGAATGTAATTGATTCCTATGTAACCAGTCTGCAGAATATGGAAGATTTTTAACATTTTCTGTGCGAACAAATAACAATCATTAATTTCCTCCTATATTAAGTATATTTACATGTATTTTACTGAGAACAGAAGCCAAATTAGAGGATTTCTAGGAGAACACTTTACCAGTTCCTGCAGTCTGCCATCTGGCTATGTAATAATGTAAGTAATGTAACCATTAATTTAGCTGCTGGAGATCTTGAATTAATTCCTATGTAACCATTAATTTAGGCTAAATTAATGGTTTGTTACATACCAGTCTGCAAAGCATGCACAATCAGTCTCCGGATATTTAATTCTTCACCTGCTTTAAAATTATGTTTTCTTCCATTTCTCTTTTTTATGAAGAAAATCTAATAAATTTCCATTCCTTTTTTTTATGTAATCTTTTTCTTTTCAATAAATATCCTTATAAGAAAAATCTGATATTTATCATGAGCTAAAAAAAAATCTAAATATTTACATCAAATTTCGAACTTCTGTGATGCCTAATAAAAGAAAAGTTTTGTAAGTTAGACAATCCTCTTAAATTAGGAACTTCAACTGTACAGGCAAAAGATGAAAAATGTCATGCTATTGCCCAAGTAATAAAGCATGTCCAAACTCGCCATTTTGATGGCGAGTTTGTGACAGTTATTTTGAGCCCTTCAAATGCAAATGGCGAGTTTTATCTATATTTCATAATTTCTCCTATGCTACAATGTTATTTTGGAGAGAATTTATGAAAATTTGATCATTTTGGAGAGAATTTGTTGAATTTTGGAGAGAGCTGGAGAGACAAATGGTGAGTTTATGAGACATACTATTTTACTTGGGCTATTGCTATGATACTTTATTAATTGAATGGATCTACCAGGCTTTATTACACGGCTGTGATTATCCACTTAACAATTTTATTTTGTATTTCAGATTGTTTATTTTATTTTGTATTTTTATTTAAGTTTTAACAATGAAACTGAAGAAGTTTTTCCGTCGAGGTTCTGGGAGCGCTTTCGCGGTAAAAGTCACCACCCTCGATGCTGAACTCGAGTTCAGCATCCCTTACAAAGCCACTGGTCGAGATTTATATGATCTGGTGGCTCGAACTATTGGTCTGAGGGAGACTTGGTACTTCGGTTTACAGTTTACGGACTCAAAAAGCTGTTTTTCCTGGCTGAAACTTGATAAGAGGGTTAGTCACTCAATGCTTTATATCTTTGTTAATTACGAATATCAGTCAGTTTCATATTTTCGGTCATATAAGAAAAAACTATATTACAATTGTTATTTTATATTTATTTTAGTTGGTACTAAAACCAACTGAAATTAAAAAAAAAAAAAAATACCCTTTGGCTTATTTCTGTCACTAAACTTTGAACATTTCTAATTTCTTACTAAATGTAATAACATAAATTAAATTTTAAAAATAGTTTAAACTTAAACTTGAAAAGAAAGTTTGCTACGCTGTTACATAGTAAGTCGTAACTATTCAAAAAATGACATAGCTTTGCTAATATGTTTCATTTTCTATTAATTATTGTATAATTTTAAAATGAAAAGGAGACTTACTTTGAAATATAATAACAATAACTGATGGTTAATATATCTGACTATATATTTTTTTTGGCTAAAATCAAATTTACCCTGTAGCTATAAGTAAATTGGACCATTTTTGAATACAATAAAAATCATTTTAAATATATATTGTGAGTATAGCAATAGTAAATGTTTATAAATATAATTTTTTTGGATGAAGGGCATGACTTTTTGAAATTATTAATATTTAAATTTTAAAATAATAATAATTTTTATAATTATATTACCAATTCTAAAGTGATTGTTTCAAGCAAATGTAAAATCGATAACTATTTCCGTGGTTTGTTTTTGGTGCCAATTGATAATTCAATGCTCTATATCAATTCGCCTTTTAAATTGCCTAATCTCTTTCTGACAGGTCTTACATCAAGATGTTCCTAGAGTAGAGGCTATTCCTTTCATCTTTCTCCTCAAGTATTACCCAGAGGATGTCAGTGAGGAGCTGATACAAGAAGTAACACAAAATCTATTTTTCCTTCAGGTATAGATATTTTTTTAATCTGAATTTTTTCAAAACTTTCTACATGTTATTATTTTAACTTTCAACCGGTTATTTTTTTTAAGTAACTACATGGTATTTTTTTTTAATTAGCTAGCTACATGGTTTTTAATTAGCTACATGGTATTTTTTTAATTAGCTAGCGTCGACCCGGATCGGTTCCCGCAGTGAATGATCCAGTGTCGGTTCCCGCACTCTATATAACTTCCGAAAGAAACATTATTTTTCAAATCTGTAAACACAGTCTAAAAGAGCTGTTTCTCAGCAATCTTTTGATATATTTACATTTGATATACTCTCGATAAGTAAAATTCTATTCGCGATCAAATAAAACATACATTTTTGGTACCTGAAAAATTTTCCACTGATGTTTTCAACTATCGCGCAAACTTTGACATTACAAGTAAACGAAAGATGATACCTATCTAAAAATTGGTATGCATATAGGGTATGTACTTGGTTAACATGCTTTAAAAGGAATTTTGTCAACTCAAGCCATTTCTAAAACTATAAAGGAAAACGTAAGTGCGAGAATCGACCCGATCGATAAATATGGGCTAGGGTCGCTTCCCGCACTTTTTCAGGGTTGGTTCCCGCACATCAAAATATCCATATTAAGTATATATTATATGTTTAGAGCGTGAGTAATATATTATATTTCTTCCAGGTTATCATAACTATTAAATACATTATATAACTTGTTTGATCATGACGAAAAAAAAAATTCAACAAAAAAAAGAGAAATAAATTAGATGAAAGCAAAGTAAGAGATGCGATTGGTAAAGTGGGAGGTGGACTCTATCAAGGAAAGCTGCAAAATAAATTGGAATTCACGAATGGGCTTTCCATGACTGGATGAAGAGAACTAGGAGCAATAACAGTGATAGCAGTGGCCGGAGATAAGTTACACCCACTTATCATTTTTAAAGGTGAGACCTGACGTAATAGTTACAAATTATGTAGTTCAGTTTTAAAATCACTATTAAATTGCTAATATCGTATCATGCAGAATTGCTCTATACAATCAAACTTTATTTACAGGTGTCAACCTTATGGCTATTGGCACACTCCCAATCCTTATCCTGGGACACAACATGCACGATCGGAAAAGCAGTGAAAGAGAGCCACCACTAACCTCCCGAGGAGAAAAGGAAACTCACACCTCAAGCAAGTCCCCAAAAGTAGCCAGGCGATATAGAAGAACCAAACATATCTGGTAAAGCCCACATCAATTATCACAAAGAGAACACTTTCACTGAATTGAATACCTCATTCTATAAGAGAGAAATATCTATCAATAGGAGTTTCGAGCAGATTTTGTAAGACCACTTCACACAAAGAGTGCAACATCGAAAAGTTCGACGTAGGATAAATCTTGAAGCTCAAGTTCTGACAATGGATGAATTAAGAATTTTGTGATGAAATAGAGCAAGAAAAGAAAATGAATTATTAAAATAGGAAAACGGAAAAAGTAGATGAACAGTTGCAGCCAATTTGCTCCAGCACTAGTGCTGAAGAATCAGACGTGGATATAGATAAGGCACCTGTATAAAATTTCAACCCCAGGCAACAGAGGAGTATTTGAAGAATGTAGAAGAAAAATATTGTTCAATTTGTGTAGTTTCATTTGGGAAGGAACTATTGTATATAGGCATTGGTAAACCAAATTGAACAATTTGTTTAAATTAATGTTCATAAACGGAAATCCACGAAAGGCCAGGTCCTCCTATTATTATTTTATAGCCATATTCTAAGAATATATTATTTGATTAAAACTATACTAATTATAGTTTCATTTCTAGTTTATTTAGGAAATTCTGTATCTTAAATAAAGCATTTTCATAACTTGTTTCATTTAACCTGGCAACGTTATCAAAAGCAGTCATTATCGTAGGGTAGTGAGGACTAGCTACTCTTCATGGCTGATTCCCACAACGTGGTAGATAATGAACAAGAGTCGGTTCCCGCACTGCGGGGCAGTTGAAAAAGGGTTGGTTCCCGCAGTGCGGGAACCGATCCCAGGCACTGCGGGAAACGACCCCTTAAAGTCAGAATTCTCCCCCGCATATATTTCATCCCATAAAAGAGAAAGTACTAGAGATAGAAACTTAAGAATTACTACGATTATGCATCCTACAGAGGTAAATACTCATGCCAATTTTTGTTAAGATACCTAACTTATTTTCAGAGTTAAAGCAAAGTTTGCGCAAATTGCGGGAAGCGATCCTGGTCGACGCTACCTAGCTACATGTTTTTTTTAATTAGCTACATGGTATTTTTTTTAATTACCTAGCTACATGGTTTTTTTTAATAACCTAGTGCTATGTTTTTTTTAATTACCTAGCTCTATGTTTTTTTTTGAATTGCCTAGCTATATGGATTTTTTTTGAATAACCTAGCTATATGGTATTTTATTTTGGAATTACCTATCTATATGGTACTTCTTTTTTTGAATTGGCTACATGTTATTTTTTTTTGAAATAGCTAACTACATGGTATTATTTTCCTGAGAATCGATTTGTATAACTTAGAAACTAATGTAAAGAATCAATTACCAAATAGTTAGTTATTTTTCTAAACAATTTAGATGGAAAATTTCTATCGAGCACTATTATAAACTATGATGGTTTATGACTCAAAATACATTCATTGTGTAGTTTAAACTGGTCTCTACTGAATTAATGTAGTTTGACAGTCATAAACCATGGTAGTTTAGAACAATACTAGAAGTTTCCATACGGTAATTGGATAAGAAAAATAATCATCAGGTAATTGGTTTCATTACCATTGTAATTTTCTATTAATAAAGCTTACAGTAATTACAGAATAGTTAATCATAAGTTTCAATTTATTGTCATGTTTGAACTAAGTAACCATAATGGTTTAAAGTGTTTTGTCTTGGTGCTAATAGCTAACATTCACTGGATATCTGTTTTGTATCTTTACTTTTTTCATCTGTATGTTATTTACTCATTTTGTTCATGGAGTAGCTTTTCTGCATCACTGAGCTCTGTCACTGACTGGTGGTAGGTGACCTTGTTCACGGAGTAGCTTTTCTGCATCCATGAGCATTGTCACTGACTGGTGGTAGGTGACTTTTCATTCTAAATATTAAAATTCCTCTTGGTTTGCTCATTAAAAATCATACAGTTCTGAACTTCCAATAATCTATTGCTTTATTGTCTGTATACTTATTTTAATGTGCTAGTAATACTATTGAAAGGTTAAAATTATAGAATAGGAATCTTTTTAGAATAAAATTGTGTTTCTTTTCATTGTTCAGGTGAAGCAGTCAATTCTGAGTGAGGACATTCACTGTCCCCCTGAGATGTCAGTTCTGTTAGCTTCCTATGCCGTACAGGCTAACTACGGTGACTTGGAACTCTACGATAACACACCCCTTGTCATGGAGGAACTCTTGCCTATGAGAGTCATCAGGTGAGGGTACCAGAAACCAAGACTGTGATCATACTATCAGTAGCTTTCCGTACTTTTTATATCTGCCATTTTTAGGTATCGGAATATCTGTGATTAGTACTGGTCTACCTATGGTATAAAAATAGTATCTATAAGGTAAAGGTCAAGGTCATGGTGCTCCTTTGTAGATTGACTAGATTCCCTCTTCAGTGGTAGCTATCATTTCCCTAAATTTTAGTAGATAATACGAGTAAGGTTGTGACAATATGCTTTTAAAATCATAGATCTTGAAAATATTATAGTCTGAGATAATCAAGGAGTATTGAATGGTTCTACACTAGTGCTAGCTATTTGATACCATTTCATTTTGACTGTGATCTTCTTTAGATCTATATAGCATATTGTCACAAGTCACAACCCAAGTTATGAGCACTTTGTGCTGTTGTGATAAAAAAGACCTGCCAACAGAAAATCTTTGTCATCTGTTATCTCTTTTTTCGATTAGATGTTATAATCAATGATAACAATGTTGTTTGCCTCTTCAGACAATACCAAATGACGCCCCAGATGTGGGAGGAGAGAATACGGGTCTGGTACGCAGACCACAGGGGTATGACCAGGGATGAGGCACAGATGGAGTACCTAAAAATTGCTCAGGATCTGGGAATGTATGGCGTCAATTATTTCAAAATCACAAATAAAAAAGGAACGTTCCTATGGCTAGGTATGTTTTATTTTATAGATGCATATTATTAATCCTTGTAAATTCAAACTCTAATGATATCACGAAAATAATCATTTTAGATCTCAAACTTGATACTTAGAGATATTTAGGATTTATGTTTTTCATAGGTTCAGAATATAGCATACAGTCAGGTGAGAATGTTTAGTGAACAAATTTTCTCTAGTCTGCCCTAAAATAGCCATTAGTATTAGAAAACTGATGGCAATTCATCACATACTAAAGAAATTTGTTCACTATAGAGGATAGCTAAATCCTACCTCATTCACTATAGAGGAGTTTTACTGTAGCTAGAGAATAGCAACAGCTGTTAAACTTCCGATTATATCCAATTCATGCTTTCTGTAATTTAAAACTTTTTAATTTTTTTCCCTTTCATCTTTGCCTTTAACTACATTACTTAACACGAAGATTAATTAATCTTCATTTCCAGGCGTAACTTCCCTGGGTCTAAACGTTTACGATGACATCAACAAAGTCGAACCCAAACTCAACTTTCCCTGGTCAGAAATTCGAAATATCCGAGTGGACGACAAGAAGTTCAACATCAAACCCACTGACCGCAGTGCCCAGAATTTCATATTTTACTCCAAGAACAACAGGATGAACAAACTGATATTAGATCTGTGCATAGGCAATCACGACCTCTATAAGAAGAGAAGGAAGCCTGACACCATTGAAATACAGCAGATGAAACAGACAGCTAGGGATGAGAAGAGGAGAAGACAGGTAAGTGGAAATATATTGTCTTTAAAAAAAGATCGGTTCACCTTATTTATGGATCATATTCCTGTAGTATCTACATTAGTAACTTTGAAATAGTTTTTTAAATTAGTTAATATAGGTTGCCTCAGCAGCAAAACCTTAAATAGGCCACAAAAAAACATTACTTCTGTAATGTAGCTAGTATATAGCTACTTTTGTTCCAACTGTTCTTTTTATGTTTCAAATAGAAAAATCTTGGTATCCCTTTATGTCCTAAGGTGTCATATGTGTCCCCTTTCAAATGTTGTATTTCGTGAGGTTTTTGAGATATTTTCGTTTACACTTTCACCGTGGATGAATTTTCTCAAATAGTGCTGCGTGATGCCTCGTTTTGGAAGCTATGGCAGTGTTTTCTTTGGCAATATACAAATCTGGACTTATAATGCAATACAAATACTGATCCATTGTTTACTTTTGATTTAGGACATAAAGCTGTAGCTATCTCTGTCAAATTTGCTGCTTCAATTCCCTTAGTTTATGGTTTCAAAAAAATAAAAAAAGTGCAATAACAATCATACTATATTTTTCTCTTCATGATCAAAAATGTAGAACAATACGATAACTTAAAACGTCTACTAGGGTAAGTTCCCAATTATTGGTCACTACTACAACTTCGGTCATATAAAGAAAACAATATAAAAATTGTTATTGGTACCTACACAGTGCTATCTAATAACAATTTTTGTGTTTTTTCTTGTATGACTGAAGATGTAGTACTGACCGACTATTGGAAACTCACCCTAGCTAATTAAATCCACAATAAAATGTTAATTTCTCTTTGTTAATTGAAAATTTAATTCCATTAGCCAAATATGAAATAAAATAATTTACAAAATGATTTCAGTTAATGATTAATTAACTCAATATCATTTAACTTTTATTTTAATTGTTATCCATGAATACTAATTAAACTAAGTTAAATAACACTTATTGTAGCTGATGCTCTTACATTAATGAAGATGTGGAACTGTCCAATATTCCCTAACTTACCCCAGTTTGTTTGTCTCTCTCAGTTGGAGAAGGATAAACTGTCTCGAGAGAAGATGATGAGGGAGGAGGCGGAGAGACAGAAGGTGGAGTTGGAGAGGAGACTTTTCCAGTACCAGGAGGAGATGAGAGAGGCAAATGAGGCCCTCAAGAGGTAGTGCCATCATTGTTCAGTAGATGTCCTCTATAGTGAGGGGTTATTTTCTTTATTAATAGCATTCAGTTTTCTGAAACTAATCGCCATTTATCACAAACTCAAGAAAAATTCAATATAGAGGAGTTCTGCTGCCATCTCCATTCAATAATGAACTGTGATGCTCTAAAAATGTATAAAATATTCGATTTATTCAAACTGGTAAAGTTATTACTAGGGTTGTGACAACATGCTTTTAAAATCATAGATCCCGAAAATAGTATAGACGGAGAGAATTGAAGAGTATTGAATGGTTCTACACCAGCGGTATATAGTATTCGATACCATTTCATTTAGTCTGTGATATTCTTAAGATCTATGATTTATAAAGCATATTGTCAGAACCTTGGTTATTAACCCTCTTAACCATTGTTATCAGGTCTGAAGAGTCGAGTGAGCTGCTACTTGAGAAGAGTCAGATAGCTGATGAGGAGTCACGACTCTTGACTCAGAAGTCCATAGACACAGAGAATGAACTGCAGAGACTGAAGCTGCTGAGCACAAAGACACACGAGGAGAAGGTGATGCTGGAGATGAAAGTCAGGGAGACGGAGCAAATGGTCTCCACATTGCTAGTGGAAGGTGAGGTTCACCCTACTGTGGCCTCATGAATGAGTGCAAATAGCAAGAGCTAATTTTAGCATCTTTCATTTCATCAAATGATTGACGTGATGAAGGGGGCTCTGGTAACAGTGATCTTATACTGTATGTTTATATAACTAAACTTATAATCAATTTTAAGTTCTATTTCGCCAGATTAGCTACAATATTTTCTTTTTATATAGCTATGCAAATATTAATTAAATTTTAGCTTTATATTGTCAAGTTACTTATAAAATATGTTAGAAAAAGAGTGTGGCTTGTTGTTTATTAATTTTCTTTCTTTCAGGCGAAAAGAGAACAGGCGAGTCTGACCGTCTGAAGAATGATCTCCGCAGCTCCAGAGTAGCTGAGACGCAGGCGAAGAAGAAACTCCTTGACTTTGTGGAGTCTTTCAAGTCTACCATGCAGGAGTCCACTAGTAACCTCAACACTTCCGCTATGAATGGTAGCTAACTAGTAATAAGTTTATTAGATGGTAATGGGATACAAACAGAGAATTGGGATATGAATATAGAAAATGAAAACTTCAGCTAATAATAATAATATGTTTATTAGAATGTAGCTGTTTACAATCGGAGACTAGGGATACAAATATGAAAAAAGACTGTAATAGTAATAGGCTTAAAAGAAGATAACTGTTTACAATCGGAAAATAGGGGGGGGGGGGAAATGGCACCATCTCGTAGTTTAATAGACTAATGTGGCAAGTTTCGATGTAGAATAACTAACACAATACAATACAGTAAACAAGATAATGCTTTAACAATCTCAATTTGAAATTAGCTGTGAAATACTTACACTAGCTACTACCTTCAAACTGAGGTTGCTTACTCTGATATCTTAAGAGTTTTGTAATTTATGAACTTAAAGGCCAGTGCTACCTTTGTACCTACCTACTTCATTTTATAGCATTAACTAATAGTCATACATCATTGTGTGACACATTCTAGAAATTATGCATCTTAATATAATGTAATAAAGAAATTAGGGTTAAATGGATAAATAGTCAGTTGTACCGCTAGATGGCGTTGCTACAGATTAGGTGACAAATATTATGAACACAAACGTGACAAACGCACGCACGGAGATTCACGTTTCCACCGCTAGATGGCGTAATTATGTAATTTAATAAGTTTTTTAGAAATCAAATTATTTAATATGCAGCTACCCGAATAAGTCATTTCAGCAGAATTATATAAAAGTTACACTGGGCCTGTAGGATGATTATTCAGTGAAGTTGCTAATTAACACTAGTCTAAAACTACCAACCAGTCAATTTGACTGCTTTTTACTTTTCAACTATTATTGGTAGGTAGCTAGCTACTTGATTTTATTTTCACTAGCTATTTGTAAAATGGTTTAATTCTTCTTGATATTGTAAACATTTATTCTAACGTAAATGAATGCACGTTATTAAGCGTAACACTTGACTTAACTTGGATGAATTGATATATTTAATATAGGGTTGTGACAATATGCTTTATAAATCATAGATCTTAGGAATATCACAGACGGAATGACATGGTATAGAATACTATATACCGCTGGTGTAGAACCATTCAATACTCGTTAATTCTCTCCGTCTATAATATTCTCGGGATCTATGATTTTCAAAGCATATTGTCACAACCCTACTAATAAATAGTAAGACTCAAATTGTTTTACTTCTCAGGTACACTGCTGAGTAACTCCCATCTCTACCAATCCACCCCCCACATTTCAGCTCCACCACCATACAGACCCAATGGAGGACTAGCCTACGGTGAGTAGCTACTAGACATGTAGTGGTAGTTATTGTGAGTACTAGACAGGTAGTGGTAGTTATTGTGAGTACTAGACAGGTAGTGGTAGTTATTGTGAGTACTAGACAGGTAGTGGTAGTTATTGTGAGTACTAGACATGTAGTGGTGGTTATTGTGAGTACTAGACATGTAGTGGTAGTTATTGTGAGTAGCTACTAGACATGTAGTGGTAGTTATTGTGAGTAGCTACTAGACATGTAGTGGTAGTTATTGTGAGTACTAGACAGGTAGTGGTAGTTATTGTGAGTACTAGACATGTAGTGGTAGTTATTGTGAGTACTAGACAGGTAGTGGTAGTTATTGTGAGTACTAGACATGTAGTGGTAGTTATTGTGAGTACTAGACATGTAGTGGTAGTTATTGTGAGTACTAGACAGGTAGTGGTAGTTATTGTGAGTACTAGACATGTAGTGGTAGTTATTGTGAGTACTAGACATGTAGTGGTAGTTATTGTGAGTACTAGACATGTAGTGGTGGTTATTGTGAGTACTAGACATGTAGTGGTAGTTATTGTGAGTAGCTACTAGACATGTAGTGGTAGTTATTGTGAGTACTAGACATGTAGTGGTAGTTATTGTGAGTACTAGACATGTAGTGGTAGTTATTGTGAGTACTAGACATGTAGTGGTGGTTATTGTGAGTACTAGACATGTAGTGGTAGTTATTGTGAGTACTAGACATGTAGTGGTAGTTATTGTGAGTACTAGACATGTAGTGGTAGTTATTGTGAGTACTAGACATGTAGTGGTAGTTATTGTGAGTACTAGACAGGTAGTGGTAGTTATTGTGAGTACTAGACATGTAGTGGTAGTTATTGTGAGTACTAGACATGTAGTGGTAGTTATTGTGAGTACTAGACAGGTAGTGGTAGTTATTGTGAGTACTAGACAGGTAGTGGTAGTTATTGTGAGTACTAGACATGTAGTGGTAGTTATTGTGAGTACTAGACAGGTAGTGGTAGTTATTGTGAGTACTAGACAGGTAGTGGTAGTTATTGTGAGTACTAGACAGGTAGTGGTAGTTAATGTGAGTACTAGACATGTAGTGGTAGTTATTGTGAGTACTAGACATGTAGTGGTAGTTAATGTGAGTACTAGACAGGTAGTGGTAGTTAATGTGAGTACTAGACAGGTAGTGGTAGTTAATGTGAGTACTAGACATGTAGTGGTAGTTAATGTGAGTACTAGACAGGTAGTGGTAGTTATTTTGAGTACTAGACATGTAGTGGTAGTTATTGTATGGTGAGTAGCTATGTGCTACCAGCCATTTAGTTGTCTGGTAGCTACGTGTTTTTCTAGCAATGGATAACAGTCAGTTGTACCACTAGATGGCGTTGCTACAGATTTGGTGACAAATATGAACACAAACGCGACTGCTTCTCTTTAAATTTTTGCATAGAGTTAATTGTTTTCTTTTGTTCAGGTAACCATGGCAACAGCGCATCAATGGACTTCGGTCTCCTAGCTGGTGGTTCCAGCACCAACAGTTCATTGGACCTCATACCTACTCACAATGAAGGTGGGGACACTTTCCTTCTGACTGCTTCTACCAGTCTCTTGTATCTAATTCCTTTTGACGTCAGCGTTATGGCCTTTGGTTCCGAAACATACGTTGAACCTCTACTATTTTTTCTATAGACGATATTACAAAAAGAGTTTAACAATTCCTAATAAGTATGCATGTAGGGTGAGTTTTGAATTGTCCGTCAGTTTCAAATATTCGGTCATAAATAATGATTTAAAAATAATTGTTTTATATGGTAGCTATCCATAATAGCTACCTATAGGTATCATGGATACCTATATCTATAATACCTATAGGTATCATAGTTATTGATATAGGTATCATGGATACCTATATCTATACCTATAGGTAGCATGGATACCAATTAAAACAGTAATTTTTATATCTTTTTTTCTTATAGCTATGACCGAAGATGTGAAACTGACCGACAATTCGTAACATTTATACATTACGTAGCTACAGTAGAAATTTACAACATCTTTATTGATAAAATATTGTCCTTTTACAACATAGGTCACAAATACTATGCAATATTGGAAATCAAGCCCATATATAATTATTTGGTGAAATACTTTTCAGTAAGTATTAAATTCACCAGCTAGCTACTAAGTTAAATACTCCACTGAGAGCACTCCATTCTTTCTCATCAGTTTCAGAGCAGTACCCCCCTGCCCTGATGTCTGCCCCAATGCTAGCGTCAGGGGCAGCCTTTGAGCGTAATAACCTGCTGAGGAAGTCAGTGGACACTTCACTGCTCTACACCGCCTCTCTGCTCAACAGAACCAGAATCAACCAGACACTGGCAGTCAACCAGGAGAGGTGAGAATCAATGGAAATATAATAATTAAATATATATAGATATAGCTACATGATACAGGTAATATAAAACATGTTAAATAATAATTAAATTATTATAATTATATTTGTATATTTTCTTCTTAACTCACTTCTCTCATAACGAGAAATTTTCTTACTCAACGTTTTTATCATTATGTTTACTTGTACAGTTTATGTAAAAATGTTAGGTTGACCCAGAAGCTTGTGGCTTTTTGTGCCATTATATGTTCTTTAGTGTGTGTCAGCCTGAGCACAGTCATGTTTATAAGGACAAAAGAAAATAATAAAAATAAATAATCATTTCTCTCACAGACCCCCCAATGGACACTATCCCGTATCTCATCCGTCCGATGACACGTTACTGGAGTTCTCCACCACACTCAACGACACAATGTTGGAGAACTTAGATGGAACGACTTTGGGACAAACACTTGATGCGACAGCCCTGGGTAAGATATAGTTATAGTTTTATATTATCTCTGCAGATTGGAGTAAATTATAATCATTAATGTGATAGTCTATTAGTTAATTATATTTTTGAAATCTTTTGTCAGGTTGCACGAGAGACGCCACACTTTTCCAGGCGGATGTCTCCCTGTTTAACGACACTGATGTGGACCAACTGACGCAAGAGATAGAGAAAGAGAAAACACACTACTTACAAAAGAGCAAAACACTGCAGTCGCAATTGAAGGAACTGAGAAATGAGATAGAGGTAGCTACTTAACTGAGAAATGAGATAGAGGTAGCTACCTAACTGAGAAATGAGATAGAGGTAGCTACCTAACTGAGAAATGAGATAGAGGTAGCTACTTAACTGAGAAATGAGATAGAGGTAGCTACCTAACTGAGAAATGAGATAGAGGTAGCTACCTAACTGAGAAATGAGATAGAGGTAGCTACCTAACTGAGAAATGAGATGGAGGTAGCTACTTAACTGAGAAATGAGATAGAGGTAGCTACCTAACTGAGAAATGAGATAGAGGTAGCTACCTAACTGAGAAATGAGATATAGGTAGCTACTTAACTGAGAAATGAGATAGAGGTAGCTACTTAACTTTGAAATGAGATAGAGGTAGCTACTTAACTTTGAAATGAGATAGAGGTAGCTACTTAACTTTGAAATGAGATAGAGGTAGCTACTTAACTTTGAAATGAGATAGAGGTAGCTACCTAACTGAGAAATGAGATAGAGGTAGCTACCTAACTGAGAAATGAGATGGAGGTAGCTACTTAACTGAGAAATGAGATAGAGGTAGCTACCTAACTGAGAAATGAGATAGAGGTAGCTACCTAACTGAGAAATGAGATATAGGTAGCTACTTAACTGAGAAATGAGATAGAGGTAGCTACTTAACTTTGAAATGAGATAGAGGTAGCTACTTAACTTTGAAATGAGATAGAGGTAGCTACTTAACTTTGAAATGAGATAGAGGTAGCTACTTAACTTTGAAATGAGATAGAGGTAGCTACTTAACTTTGAAATGAGATAGAGGTAGCTACTTAACTTTGAAATGAGATAGAGGTAGCTACTTAACTGAGAAATGAGATAGAGGTAGCTACTTAACTTTGAAATGAGATAGAGATAGCTACTTAACTTTGAAATGAGATAGAGGTAGCTACTTAACTTTGAAATGAGATAGAGGTAGCTACTTAACTGAGAAATGAGATAGAGGTAGCTACTTAACTGAGAAATGAGATAGAGGTAGCTACTTAACTTTGAAATGAGATAGAGGTAGCTACTTAACTGAGAAATGAGATAGAGGTAGCTACTTAACTGAGAAATGAGATAGAGGTAGCTACTTAACTGAGAAATGAGATAGAGGTAGCTACCTAACTGAGAAATGAGATAGAGGTAGCTACTTAACTGAGAAATGAGATAGAGGTAGCTACTTAACTTTGAAATGAGATAGAGGTAGCTACTTAACTTTGAAATGAGATAGAGGTAGCTACTTACTAAGAAATGAGATAGAGGTAGCTACTTAACTAAGAAATGATCACAACAATATCTCTATAATGAAGATAGTTGTTTCTATATATATTTTAAAATGTATTTCGTGTCTCACTTACTCTAAATGAATAGAAAAAAAATGAAGGTAGCCATGATACGCACGGTAATTTGTTGATATGATGTTCCAATTTCTGTTTTTTTTTTAAATTCTAATATGTCACTCTGTGTAAACGAATAATTAATTTTAAAAGGAATTTAAGACCTGAGGGTAAAAAAAATCGAACCATGTGGAGGATGGTAAGTTGCACCAATATGAATATTATTTAAAACCCATTGTTTTTACGGGAAAGTACACTAGTGTTCTATTATTTTCTTTCTCTCTGGGGTCAGAAAGTTGATTTTTTATATAATTAACAATTTTTTTAATAGCAATTTTTTAATAACAATTTTTTTCAAACAATTTTTATTCTTTCTGTAGGGTCTGAAAGTGGACGACTCTAATAATGTTCTTGACAAGATGTATGATGATCAGAGAGAGGCTGGTGAGAACAAATACTCTACCCTTCAAAGGACACGATCGGGATGCACCAAGTGAGTAGCACAACCTTTGTTGATGTTTGGACTTTGTCTTGACTCTGCTGTAGTCTTTGATGGTAGCTACTCGTTAAGGGCCGTACACACGCAGGGTTTTTTAAGTCTTTCCACCAGACTTTTTGCTAAGCTCCTCCTACTTTTTCCACAAGAATATAAGAAAAAACTAAAAACGATATATTTATTATTTATTTCAGTTGGTATCCGTGATACCTGCAGGTATCATGGATACCAACTGTAATATATAATAATTATATAGTTTTTTCTTATATAATTCAAAAATCTCGTGGCAAAAAGTAGGAGGAGCTTAGCAAAAAGTCTGGTGGAAAGACTTAAAAAACCCTACGTGTGTACGGCCCTTTTGTAGCTAGTTTCACGATCGGGTTACTTTTCATTGGTCCGACATCCCAAAAGTCCGAGACTTTTACAGATTATTTCCATTTGAACATCATATATATGTATGTATTTCGGGGGGCCCAGAACCCCCCCTGCCAGGTCATTAGATAATCATGAAGTGTGCAGTACAACAAACTAGAAAGTGTAATTTATCTATTTATTCAGATTAGTCATTAGTCGAGTATATTTATTTAATTTCAATTCTTATTTTAATGAATAAAGAACATGAGAAATAACATGCAGAAAGATGTAACTGTTGGACTAATGAGACGTCCCACACATGACCTTAACCGTCAGAAAATTAGTGAATTTGTTAGACCATATGTTTCATAGAAAATTTGAAACTATATTTTTTGTAGTTATATATCTATTATATATTTTTCTGTTTCTCTTTCCAGGTCCCGAATTGCTTTCTTTGAAGAGTTATAAGAAGTTTCCTTACCATCACCAGCAAATGGTTACATTTTAGTTGCATTCTACTGATTATATCTTATTTATCGAGATATCTTATTTAAAGAGATATCTTATTTTAAGAGATATCTTATTTATCGAGACTTCAAAAGAGATTATCTAAACTTTATGAAAATATGACAACTTTTTGTGTAGCTAATTTCATTTGTTGCAATTAGTGTAGCTAAGCAGCTTTAGTTGCTCTACTGTTTTTTTTTCTTTTTGACTTTGACTTCAAAATGATAATGTCAATAAAATGAGATGTTTTTATTGCAGGTTAGGATAGGTTTCGAATTATCGGTCAGTTCCACTTCTTCGGTCATATGAAAAACATGGTAAAATAATTTAATTTAATATTTATTTCAATCGGTATCCAAATTAGATAATAATTATTATATCGTTTTTCTTATAGCTATGACCGAAAATGTGAAACCGACCGATAATCAGTAACTGTATTATGTGGCACTCATTTGTACCACGTGGTGGTTACTGTGTCTGTCCCTTTAGGTACTTTTCAAAATAATTTGCTAATCTTCAGTCACAGAATTTGAGTGCTAAATGAAAAGTGTGCCAATTGGGGTACGCTTCGAGTCTCCGAACAGTTTCACATTATCGATCATATAAAAAAAAATTATTTTAATTATATATTTCCTTCATAAGATCGAAAATGTGATACTGTCCGACAACTTGTAACTTTCCCTATTTAGATTTAAAATGTCAATTATCGAGTCTAAAAAGTTAATTTTCATGCCATCCTATTTTAATGAGAGTCGCAATTTTTAATGTCACAATTTTAAGACTCTTTAATGTCGTCACCATTTTTATCTATTTTAACGATTTAAGTTATTTTCTCATCCTTCTATTCAGAGTTGCCACCAAAATCATCCTATAAGTTATTACTAGGGTTGTGATAATATGATTTGAAAATCTAAAGAATATTACCTACGGAGAGAATTAAAGAGTATTGAATGGTTCTACACCAGCGGTATATAGTATTCGATACCATTTCATTTCGTCTGTGATATATTCTTGAGATCTATGATTTACAAAGCATATTGTCAAAAACCCCTCCCCTCTATTAGCCTAGTCAATTACGTTCTTTTTAAGAGTGTTCACTGTAGAATCTCCTTCCAAGATCACATGGTTTTAACTGCTTCGTTTTGTTTTCTATTAAGATCTACTCTTAAGATGATTACATCCTTTTTTTAATTAGTTGATGCCAAACTACTTTATCATTATTAGTTAGGAGACTAGTGTACAGTTTAGTTGTTGGGACACATTTCAAAAAGAATATTCTGATTTCAGTATGTCGGAACGTCTCTTCATCTTGGTTCGAACCTCCGTAGCCGTGGAAAAATTTGAACTTGTGGTGAAACACGCAGGATTTAAGATATTTCTCTTTTCCCCTTCTATCCAGGGTTGCCAAAAATATATTCTTTTGAACTAAATCTAGTTTCAGTTTTAATCAATCTAGCTCCTAGATTTTTCATATCTAGGTTCTTTTTGATCGAGAATCTTCGCACATTTTTTTTGAAAATTGGGTTCGCTGTTCGGAGATTCGTAACCAAACTAACAAAAATTCTTCGGGTTGGGAATCCAAAAATAGGTTCGTTTGCCCACCTCTGTTAACTGTTAGGTATACCAGTTAGGTGTAACTGTTAGGTATACCAGTTAGGTGTAACTGTTAGGTATACCAGTTAGGTGTAACTGTTAGGTATACCAGTTAGGTGTAACTGTTAGGTGTAACTGTTAGGTATACCAGTTAGGTGTAACTGTTAGGTGTACCTGGTAACTGTGCCTTGTGTCAAAGTATTACCCTTCCAACCTTCTTGAGAAAGAAAATCCTATCGCAGAACTTTGCTGTATTCGGACACGTACAGTATTTGGAAAGTAGGTGTTACCAGAGGTAATGAACATCCAATCTTTTGGAAATTTCTGATTGGTCTATGTGTGTTAACAGCCACTTTTTGAGAACTGTGACGTTCTACTAGGTACATATCTCAAATGTTTTATAAATTTATAGGGTGTCTATTATTTAAAAAAATTATATTGTCCATCAAATGATTCTATAGCTTCTTTTATTAATAGTAATTAGATGTTTGGTGTATTTTTAGTGTTAAGCTCTTCCAATGACTTGCATATAATCATTTTTGTACTCCTTAGTAATTTATAATCTAATTTAGAGGTTAGTCAGTAATGTAAAGAAATGTTTTGATAGAACAACTGCTTTTTATTTATTCCATTCAACCCAATCTGAATTTTAGTGAAGAAATGGAACAAGTTCAGTAATTTCTATATTATTTGGGTAAACCCAACAATTATACATTTTCGGTCATATAAGAAAAATTCAGTGAAGTTTAAATGGATATATTCACTTGACTTACATAACTAATGAAAATAACGTAAAGTAAACTTTAAAAAAAATACACTTTTTGTAAAATATTTGATTTGGTATTCCCGTACCCATAGTAAACAGAATAGTATAGTACCCCAGTTACATGTATTATTCAAATTTATTCTGGGTAGGCTGTGACGTCATGTATGTAAGCAAGAGGTCACGTCATAGTAAACAGAATTGCTGTGGGTCACGTGGAATAGAGAATTAAGATGGCGGCCAACGCGACCGATCTGACTAATGATCTAATTATCTTGAATAAATCGTCTTCTTCAAGACTAAAAATTTGTTACTATTTTGGGTGTAAAAAGACCAGTATCAATTTCATCAACAGTCATTTTTTAATTTTCGTCCGTATGACTATAAAGATTGGATAATAGAATGCGTAAATGTGGAATTAAAAAAAATATCACCGAAAACGTTATTTAACAAAAGTTGGGTGTGTTGCAGCCATCTTTTGTGTTTGTACTGTACGTACAAACGTACGCACCATTGTTGACATGTGACGTCACAGCCTACCGACACATGCGTAATATCCCCCCTATAGCTCTGGGATACTATATATTCTCTGTACTGTGCCGTACCTTTGTGAATTGGTATCAAAATATAATGATTATTGCTTTTTTAACTTACAAGGTTCGCTACGCCTTAATACGAATTTTATTCTTCTGCGCATAAGCACATACGGACACACGAACATGTGCCCCAGCAATATTAGATACAGCGACTTGATAAGTTATTTGTATACGAGACTTATTGCCATGGTTGTTTGTGCTGTGTTCGGATGTCAAGAGAAACGTGTCATTGATCTAATTAAATTATTTAAGGTACCTAAAGATGTGGGAATTAGGAAGATATGGATTAAAATGGACAGGATCGACAGGTCTTGTTTAAACGCACTTTGAAGAAAAACAACAGGTTTTTGCTTTGAAAAGAGGTGTTCACAATGCCGAATACAGCCAGTTTAAAAAAAATGAAGTTAAAGCATTTTTTCTAAAGGAATGAATAACATGCCTTGTTTATATGTAATAATTATCATGGGTCACACCAGCCAGTGTCTTTCACAACAAAACTGTAATCATCTTGATACGAGCCTGCACACTTCTCTACCTTGTAAGTTAATACACCTCGGTTTGTTACCACTTAGGTATACGGGTAAGACTAGGGTTTGATACAAAGGGTGTAGTTGTATTACAGGCAGGCCCTGCTTTTATAAAAAGTGGTGATAATTAGGGTTGTGACATCATGCACTAAAAAGCATGCCAATGCACACATGCTCTAACAAGCCTGCACACATGCTCTGAAAATCATGCACGTATGCACTTAAACTCTGAAACATGCTATTAAAGCTTTATTGCATGCATTTTGTATTTCAATTTAGGTTAGTTAGTCCACTTCTTTCGCCATTTTCTTTGCATGTACTTTGAAAAAAGTATATTTAAATTGTTTGGTAAGACTATAGAAAATTTTTCAGATATTAAATATCCAAATTGTCTTTTTTATATGATATATTTATAGGTACAGAAGTTTTGCAGTGGAAAACATTATATTAAATAAAACAATTCAGTTTTTATTTATTTTTAGAAATTTCTCAGTAACGAAATGAAACTTATAATTTGTATTACCTCAGTAAAGTATACTAAATAGTGAATATTAAATTAATTTAAATAGTACCGTAAACATATACAGATGATAATTAAATAAAACTCAAATAACATAACAGCAAAAACAAATAACTTACCTCAGTAGCATTGCATTTTATGACTAGACAAATAAGTATTGAAAATATGCAGCATGCGATAAAAAAGTAAATGCATGTAGCCTGCATTTAAGAATAACTGCATGTGGCATGCATTTAATGCCACGTCACAACCCTAGTGATAATTGTGAGACGTCTCTCGATATTATTATAGTTCGCAGACATAGAAAACGGAGACTATGTTTCACGGTAACTATAATAAAAATAAAAATTATTATTCAAATGAGGTTATTAAAAGCAATTGGTTCGGAAATTAAACATGTCCCATTTCAACCTTTTAAGGCAAGTTCCGTGTAAAATTCAATCATTTTATACTGACTAATTTTTCTAATATTCAGTTATCAATATTTACACCCTCCATACAGGGGAACCACATAAAAGTTAACCCAATTTTAAATTCATATATTTCAACAACTATTGCAGGAGAAATTTTCTTTCAAGTATCATTTTGTTTGTTGAATCCTTCTCCATCCACAGTTAAATTTTCATAGAGATGTACTCAATTTTGTGAATGTTATAACTATTTTATTGATGGGTGGTGAAAAGGGCTGTGCGCAAGTGGTCAGAGAACGGACAATGAAATAAGTTCAAACCCTAAAAATATCATCACTAGAAAACAATCCCATTTATAAAACAGATTTATTTCCTGGTTTAAAGAGTATTCAAATAACTATTCCTTTTATAAAATATTGACAATCTGGAGAAATGTTTTCAAGTACACAATGGAAGACAAAGTCGCGAGAAGACAGTTCGATCTGAAGACAAAAAATCAGTTTTGTTCAGCAACTCCATTTAAAGAATATAAAAGTTTCTTTTAGGAGAAATGGATTATATCAAAATATAATATTTTGACCGACTTTGTCACTTGAAATTAAAATCATCACTCTGATTTTCATCTTGTAAGGGTGGCCTGAACGACCTTTGCTAAAATTTAAACTTGTGCCTTCCATTTTGTACTTAAACACATTGGAAAATGTTTTTAAATCTCTTAAAACCAGGAAATATATCTGTTTTATAAACATGATTGTTGTCTAATAAAGATATTTTCAGTCTTTGAACTGATTTCATTGCTGACCATTTGCACGCAGCAATTTTCGCCACCCATCAATAAAAAAGTTATAATATTCATAAAAATGTATATCTTTTACTATTAGATAAAAATAAATCTTTAACTTTACCTATTTTACCTATGGATGGAGAAAGGTTATTAAAACAAAATGATTTTGAAACAAAAACTGTACCTTCAATAGTTGTTGAAATATACGAATTTAAATTTGAGTTACCTTTTTTGTGGGTCGCCCTGTATTTTATCTCTAGATTAAAATGAGAGTACAAAGAATTATTCCAAATACTCTCACAAACTTTATTGTTGTGACCTCAAAATATTAAAAAAAGAAAATAGACATACAATTTTATTTATCAAATATTTTAATGATTTTATTGTATAATTTTAAATTATAATTTGCATGAAATAATTATTTGATAAGAGTATTTTTTTTATAATGTGATTGAAACTTTTTGTAAAATGACCACCAATAGTTGTAAAATAAGTTTTCTGAAGGGTTGAAACAACCACCAATAGTTGTAAATAAAGTACACAGTGAAGAGTTAAAACAACCACCAATAGTTGTAAATAAAGTACACAGTGAAGAGTTAAAACAACCACCAATAGTTGTAAATAAAGTGCACAGAGAAGAGTTAAAACAACCACCAATAGTTGTAAATAAAGTGCACAGAGAAGAGTTAAAACAACCACCAATAGTTGTAAATAAAGTGCACAGAGAAGAGTTAAAACAACCACCAATAGTTGTAAATAAAGTGCACAGTGAAGAGTTAAAACAACCACCAATAGTTGTAAATAAAGTGCACAGTGAAGAGTTAAAACAACCACCAATAGTTGTAAATAGAGTGCACAGTGAAGAGTTATAACAACCACCAATAGTTGTAAATAAAGTGCACAGTGAAGAGTTAAAACAACCACCAATAGTTGTCAATAAAGTACACAGTGAAGAGTTAAAACAACCACCAATAGTTGTCAATAAAGTGATGAAAATTGAGTACGACATTACTTCCTATCCATTTCTTTAGGACTATTTCCCCAAATATGGTGATGCATCAGAGAGTTGGCTGTTCGCAAAAGAAGTTGTACTCCACTGATTCACACTGCGAACTCACTAGGGGATGAATTGTAGCTTGCTTGATTCCAGACAGGAAACCGCAGGCGGTTGGTTTCGTATAATACTTGTGCAACATCGGTGAAACCTGCAAGCGAAACATCATAAAAAATGTGTTAATTGAGAGTGGTGTTTTACAAATTTTTTGAAGATTTCATATAAAAATATATATTATATTTAAATTCAATTTTATTTATGGTGAAGAGTATTTACTGCACAATGGAACTAAATAGAAAGATGTATGTATTCTTGTACTCAGTGAGATGACTTCACTCAAATGAGAGAAGGAGGTATCAATCTGTAGTAATTTCTTATTAATTGTCTTAACTTTTATATTTTACCTTGTTTATGATTTTAAAACTACTCGCTGTTTTAAATAATAGAAAATTTCTATTCACCTGAGCATCATTGAGCAGTGCACCGAACATGCTGTTACTCTCATCAAAGAAAGCGTGTCCAGTCCACATCGAACCCTTGTAGTACTCTTGTAGAAATGTAGAAAATTAGACCTTATTTAATGCTAAAATATATATTTTGGGCATTTTTAATCTATCTCCTTTATTTTGCATATCCGACGTAAAATATGATAAATTATGATTGCACTTTCGTCGATTCATCGACTGTAATCACCAATTGTAAGCCGACGATCAGTGATTATAATTTTCCGACTTGGAGATTTCCATATACATTATTCTAACCTGACTTTTGAAGATTGAGCAAGAAGGACATCAAATCCTTGACATCTCTGAAGGTGATGAGGCTGCTGCTTCTTCCAACACAATCATAAGTTGCACCTTTCCAATTCTTCTTTTCGTTGCTGAAGTAGAGACACCTACCATGGAACAAATCGAAATCCTCTGAGCATGGAGAGGCAATTGGAGGTGATTCTGAAAAGTTGGATAGTACTAAAGTTGATTGAGGATTCTATCATTTTTTTCTTTTTAACTTATAAACACCCTTTATATATTTAAAAATAATTATTTTTATCTAAGATATTTCAATATTAATTTTGAGTTTAAATTCATCTATCAATTTCAAAATATAAAAGGATAATTAAATAAGAATAGCATGTCATATTGATAAAGAAAATAATTGAGTATTAATTTATTTCAATTGAAATTTATGATGCTTGAAAGTATCTATTATTTTATACAGGCAGGCCTCGCTTTAAGCACAACTCAGTTTGGTAAAAGTGGTACTTATTTCGAGTCATGTTTCGAGATAAGAACCGTTCGTAAACATAGAAAACGGAGACAATTTTTTGTGATTATTTCACGGTAACTAAAAAAACATCAAAATTATAATCCAGATAAGGTTATTAGAAGCAATTGGTTCAGAAATTCAACATGTCCTATTTTAGGGTTAGTTCTGTGTTATTGCACGGTACCATATTATCAAACACGTGAAAATCTTTATATAATAATCATTATTTAACTTTTATTTCAATTGGTATCCATGATAACAATTAGAATAGAAGTTTAAAAATAATTATAACATTTACTTTTCTGACATGTCCGAAATTGTAGAACCAACCAATAACTTGGAACTTAGTACCCTTCTTCCAAAAACATTTCATAGAGCATAAAATTGCGGTTTGTTAAATGTAGCACATTAATTATAGAAGTCTAAGTATCTATTAATTACTCACCAATACTGAGTGAGAGTTAAGCTATGGATGGATTTTAAAACATTTAATAAATGCACGACTTTAAACTTTTTCATCACAGTCACAAACGATGAAAGACTGTATATTATTATTGATATGCTAATTTCTTTTTTAATTTCTATCTGGTAGAAAATATGGAACTGTTCAATAACTTGGAATTTACCCAGTTCCTTTTTTACAGTTATAAAGAGTAAGAGTCAACTCTTTTATTACTGTAACAAAAGGAACTGGAGTAAGTTCCGAGTTATTGACCAGTTCCACATTATCGATTATATGAAGAAAATGAACAAGAAAATAATATTTTAACTCGTTATTTTAATTGGTATCCATGATACATTCAGGTATCATAAATATCAATTTAAAAATAAAAGTTAAATATTGATATTGTCCTTCATTATATCCTTTTTTCTATGATCGGAAATGTGGAACTGGTCGATAACTTGGAACTTACCCCACTGAAACATATTCACAAGTGCGAGTTCAAAAGGATTGTTATACAGAGCTGTTATAAATTGTATTGTTCGAAATATCGAATATGCTTCAGTCTAAAAATTATTTTGATAAAGATACTAGAATATCCTAATTCTAAACCATTCAAGAGGACTATACTAAGAGTACTCTGAAAGTGTCAAAGCCAGGTTTAGAAACAATCTGACCCTTAAAATTTTCTGGTTGTCCTGTCATGACCTGTGTTAAACATCCTCTTTCCGAGTACTGAGAGTGTCTGAGTACATTAAAGTTACACCATGGAAAAGTCCAATATCATATATTGTCAATTTGTTTGCAATAAGATCATACAGGGCTGGCACTAAATAATGTACATTATAAAATCGCATTAACTATTCAAACATACGAGATGGTAAATATAAACATAAATAGTTTGGAGGAGAAAGAAGTAAAATTTCATTTATTATCTTGTACGTATAATCAATTATTTTTCAAAGTGTCCACCGTCCACTACTTAATACTAGATCAAATGATTTTTGATGACTTTATTAAGCATTTCACTGTTGTTTAAAAGGCTTTATAATATTTAAGAAATGTAGCATTCAAAAAGTATAAAATCAGTGAAATGCTCTGTAAAGTCATTGATAATTTTGCGTTTCGTATTGAGAAGTGTATTACTGCTGATGGCGGACACTCTGGAATAAAACTAACTTAACAATATGGTTAATAAACTTTGAATTCATTTTCATTAGAACGATGGTTGTTTGAATTTCCTATCCCATATGTAAATAAAGTAATGGCTATTTTAAAACGTGTAGTTTTTTTAGATCTTAAACTGTACATTCTGTATTATATACAAAAATACAATGTAAATATTTAATAAAAACCGAAAGACACTCACCACCATCCAAAACATGAACCAAGGTACTAGCGCTTCCTTTATCGGTGTGACAGGTGTAGGTGCCTGACATTGATTTCACTATGTTTCTAACAACAAGAGAGCTGAAACTGCTTAATTTCGTTGGGTGTAACCCCACATTGCTTGGTGACTTAAAGTCAGGAGCCATCATTGTTTCTACATAACCGTCAAATCCTACCCGAGTCCAGGAAATCGGAGTCAAGTTTTCCTAGGTGAGAAAATATATTGTTATTACCATAATAATTGAGGAATGTCTCAGTCCTCGGCACATTCCAAACACTATGACCTCGACGTCCCACGTCATCAATTTAATCAAACTTTTCAAAATTATCAATGCCACTTCTATTTCTCTGATAAGAGTATGGATTACTTAATTTGTTATTGAAATGCACATACTCCGTTGATTTTGAATGTTCATATATGTACACATGTTTAACTACAATACTATACTTCATAAAGATGGACGGAATACTCACATGATCAGTTCCGGAGTCAACATAACAAGGGATATAGACTGTGCTGTCGTGTGTAGTGAATAACTCTGGAATATTTAATCCATAAACTGTTGGGAAAAAATAGTATAATTATGGCCTCATGTATTTCCTTCATGAATCTACAAATTGCCTCATCCATCCGATAGGTGAAATGGTAACATGTACACGTTCATGATTCAAATTAAAACTAAAAATAATATTATTCCAGTTTTATTACAAGATTTTCAGATAGTAAACAATAAAATAAACAGAAATAGATATACATGATCCGAAATATAGTCTAAAAACTAAAAAAATCAAAATAATTAATTGAAATTAAGATACAATTCTGGATATAAATTCTCTCACCTCCGGCTTGATTGAAAAAGAAGCTACTGAAAGCAAGTAACAAAACTATGGACGTCATTTGCTTCATACTAACAAACATTTATGTTATATGATGTAGGGAAGATTTTGTCAGTAGTAGAAATATAACAGACAACAGCAAACTGCACACTGATAGTCTCTTCAGTGGTTTATATAGTAGGTACCAACTTACCTAATGAATAGACTATCCTAATGGAGGTCATATCAATTAAATTACTTTATTAAATTCTTAGAAATATACAAGAATCTATTCATTCTAAACCACTCGGCAACAGATCTATTTACAATAAAGTACCAGATAAGTTGAACATCACTTAGAGCCTCATTGATTTCTACACAATGGAGTCTTTGTATCAAATGATACTCTGCACTTAAGAGGGTTATTAGAACATCAATGTTTAAGTTACATTTAGGTTGCCAGTTTTACGTTGTTTGCTTATTTGACGTACACTGCAATCAGAATGATAGGAGGGAACGATTTATAATAGTATATTTATTTTCTGACGATTGGAACACATTTTCCATTCAAATGCTTTGGTACTTAGAAATAACTTCAACGTTAAGATATATTGGTTATAATACCTTCATCTATAATGTATATTGGCTATCATTATCATGTTGGTTATCATTATCATGTTGGTTATCATTGTCATATTAGTAATCATTATCATAATAGTTATCATTACCATATTGGTTATCATTATCATGTTGGTTATCATTATCATGTTGGTTATCATTATCATATAAGTAATCATTATCATATTAGTTATCATTACCATATTGTTATCATTATCATATTGGTTATCATCATCATATTATGGTTATCATTATCATGTTGGTTATCATTATCATATTGGTTAAAATTATCATATTGGTTAAAATCATCATATTGGTAGTCATTGTCATATTGGTTATCATTGTCATGTTGGTTATCATTATCATGTTAATTATCATTATCGTGTTGGTTATCATTAACAAGTTGGTTATCATTACCATGTTGGTTATCATTACTATGTTAAATATCATTATCGTGTTGGTTATCATTATCATGTTGGTTATCATTATCATGTTGGTGATCATTATCATATTGGTTATAATTATCATGTTGGTTATAATTATCATGTTGGTTATCATTACCATATTGGTTATCATTATCATATTGGTGATCATTATCATGTTGGTTACCATTATCATATTGGTTATAATTATCATGTTGGTTATCATTACCATATTGGTTATCATTATCATATTGGTTATCATTATCATGTTGGTTATCATTACCATGTTGGTTATCATTATCATATTGGTTATCATTATCTTATTGGTTATCATTATCATATTGGTTATCATTATCATATTGGTTATCATTATTATGTTGGTTACCATTATAATATTGGTTATCATTATCATATTGGTTATCATCATCACGTTGGTTATCATTATCTTGTTGGTTATCATTATCATATTGGTTATCATTAACATGTTGGTTATCAATACCATGTTGATTATCATTATCGTGTGGGTTATCATTATCATGTTGTTTTTCATTATCATGTCGGTTATCATTGTCATATTGGTTATTATTATCATGTTGGTCATCATTATCATATTGGTCATCATTATCATATTGGTTATCATTATCATACTGGTTTTCATTATCATGTTGGTTATCATTACCATGTTGATTATCATTATCGTGTTGGTTATCATTATCATGTAGGTTATCATTATCATATTGGCTATCATTATCACATTGGTTATCATTAATATGTTGGTTACAATTACCATGCTGATTATTATTATCGTGTTGGTTATCATTATCATGTTGGTGATCATTATCATTTTGGTTATCATTATCATATTGGTTATCATTATCATATTGGTTATCATTATCATGTTGGTGATCATTATCATTTTGGTTATCATTATCATATTTGTTATCATTATCATGTTGGTGATCATTATCATTTTGGTTATCATTAACATGTTGGTTATCATTATCATATTGGTTATCATTATCTTATTGGTTATCATTATCATGTTGGTGATCATTATCATTTTGGTTATCATTATCATATTAGTTATCATTATCATATTGGTTATCATTATCATGTTGGTGATCATTATCATTTTGGTTATCATTATCATGTTGGTTATCATTATCTTGTTGGTTATCATTATCATGTTAGTTATCATTATCATGTTGGTTATCATTGTCATATTGGTTATCATTATTATGTTGGTGATCATTATCATGTTGGTGATCATTATCATTTTGGTTATCATTATCATATTTGTTATCATTATCATGTTGGTGATCATCATCATTTTGGTTATCATTAACATGTTGGTTACAATTACCATGCTGATTATTATTATCGTGTTGGTTATCATTATCATGTTGGTTATCATTATGATGCTGGTTATCATTGTAATAATGGTTATCATTATCATGTTGGTGATCATTATCATGTTGGTGATCATTGTCATATTGGTTATCATTATCATGTTGGTGATCATTATCATTTTGGTTATCATTATCATATTGGTTATCATTATCATGTTGGTGATCATTATCATATTGGTTATCATTATCATATTGGTTATCATTATCATATTGGTTATCATTATCATGTTGGTGATCATTATCATTTTGGTTATCATTATCATATTGGTTATCATTATCATGTTGGTGATCATTATCATTTTGGTTATCATTTTCATGTTGGTTATCATTATCTTGTTGGTTATCATTATCGTGTTGGTTATCATTATCATGTTGGTTATCATTATCATGTTGGTTATCATTGTCATATTGGTTATCATTATCATGTTGGTCATCATTATCATATTGGTTATCACCGTCATATTGGTTATCATTATCACGCTGGTGATCATTATCATATTGGTCATCATTATCATGTTGGTGATCATTATCATATTGGTTATCATTATCATGTTGGTGATCATTATCATATTGGTTATCATTATCATATTGGTTATCATTATCATGTTGGTTACAATTACCATGCTGATTATTATTATCGTGTTGGTTATCATTATCATGTTGGTTATCATTGTCATATTGGTTTTCATTATCATGTTGGTCATCATTATCATATTGGTTATCATTATCATGTTGGTTATCATCGTCATATTTGTTATCATTATCACGCTGGTGATCATTATGATATTGGTTATAATTATCATATTGGTCATCATTATCATGTTGGTGATCATTATCATATTGGTTATCATTATCATGTTGGTGATCATTATCATATTGGTTATCAGTATCATATTGGTTATCATTATCATGTTGGTTACAATTACCATGCTGATTATTATTATCGTGTTGGTTATCATTATCATGTTGGTTATCATTATGATGCTGGTTATCATTGGCATAATGGTTATCATTATCATGTTGGTGATCATTATCATATTGGTTATCATTATCATATTGGTTATCATTATCATATTGGTTATCATTATCATGTTGGTTATCATTATCATATTGGTTATCATTATCATGTTGGTTATCATTATCATATTGGTTATCATTATCATGTTGGTTATCATTATCATGTTGGTTATCATTACCATATTGGGTATCATTATCATATTGGTTATCATTATCATATTGGTTATCATTATCATATTGGTTATCATTATCATATTGGTTATCATTATCATGTTGGTTATCATTATCATGTTGGTTATCATTATCATATTGGTTATCATTATCATATTGGTTATCATTATCATATTGGTTATTATTATCATGTTGGTTATCATTATCATGTTGGTTATCATTATCATGTTGGTTATCATTACCATATTGGTTATCATTATCATATTGGTTATCATTATCATATTGGTTATCATTATCATATTGGTTATCATTATCATGTTGGTTATCATTATCATATTGGTTATTATTATCATGTTGGTTATCATTATCATATTGGTTATCATTATCATATTGGTTATCATTATCATGTTGGTTATCATTACCATATTGGTTATCATTATCATATTGGTTATCATTATCATATTGGTTATCATTATCATATTGGTTATCATTATCATATTGGTTATCATTATCATGTTGGTTATCATTATCATATTGGTTATCATTATCATATTGGTTATCATTATCATATTGGTTATTATTATCATGTTGGTTATCATTATCATATTGGTTATCATTATCATATTGGTTATCATTATCATGTTGGTTATCATTATCATATTGGTTATCATTATCATATTGGTTATCATTATCATATTGGTTATCATCATCATATTGGTTATCATTATCATGTTGGTTATCATTATCATATTGGTTATTATTATCATGTTGGTTATCATTATCATATTGGTTATCATTATCATATTGGTTATCATTATCATATTGGTTATTATTATCATGTTGGTTATCATTATCATGTTGGTTATCATTATCATATTGGTTATCATTATCATGTTGGTTATCATTATCATGTTGGTTATCATTATCATATTGGTTATCATTATCATATTGGTTATCATTATCATATTGTTTATTATTATCATATTGTTTATTATTATCATATTGGTTATCATTATCATATTGGTTATCATTATCATATTGGTTATCATTATCATATTGGTTATCATTATCATGTTGGTTATCATTATCATGTTGGTTATCATTATCATATTGGTTATCATTATCATATTGGATTTCATTTCATTTTATTAACTTCGTATCTATGATACACATTTGTGTTTCTATTCTGGAAACACCCGAAATAAAATTCAATTCCTAAGAACTTTTAACTCATTTCACCATTTATATTTTCAAATTTCCTTTTGTATTCAGTGAAGTTAATTTTTGTGCTGTAGGTAGACATTTTGTATTTATTTTAATATTTTAATCGTGAAAAAATCGGTGAAAGTGTCCTTATAAAAGAAGTAAGATCTTTACAGAGGGGGTTCAGTAAATTGTAAGATTCGACTGCATCCTGTATGTCGTTACTCTGTGTGTCCTAAAATTGTTAAACATTCTGTAACTCTTAACAACTTCATAGTGAATATAAGTGTTGTATTGAAGTTGAGTCTTATTTACCTTTGTTGGTAGACAATTATAGAGAGACCTAAGATTCAACAACATTCTCAATAAGTAATCCTATATGAAAATAAGTCAATGAATCGAACCTAAGGAGTTAAAACCCGAGAATCAAACACTGGCTAGTAAACTCATACTTATCTCAATATTAACTAGTAGTATCAAAGTTATTACCCTACTTATGATATAAACCAGTTAATAAGCACCAGCATCAAGGGGCTGCCCCTATTTAAACAGTATTGTATTGAAGGTCACCTCCAGGCAATTTTTTTATTGCTTAAATCAACGAATTATCTTATCATTTTACTGCAAACCCCATAAAATTTGATAGCATATCTTCAATTTTATATGCGTTTAAAGATTTTTATTATCAAAACTCTACAAAACCTATTTTACTTCCGAGTTTCTAATTTTCAGTCGGAAGAAGAAGAATGTACACCATTTGTTTTTATTGTCAACTAGGTATAAGGTTTAATAAATCTATTTAATTTTTGTTTTCATTGTCAACTAGGTATAAGGTTTAATAAATCTATTTAATTTTTGTGTAAAGGTATAAAATCGGATAAACTTTTAATAAACGTTTTAATAAACGTGTATATACTTAATGAAACAATTAATATCTAAAATTTAGGCCAAAAACGCATTTTTGGTTAAAAATCTAAATTTACAATCAAAACAAAGAGGTAGAATCTTCTTCTTGAGCATCAGGTTAGTGATTCGCTCAATTGTTGCTCACAGAATATTAAAAAACTTTAAAAGCAAATTATAAAATATATACTGAACCGAATTGTATGCGGGTTGCAGAATAAAGATCGTAGACCTTAGTTCTATAATATTATGTAATAAACTCATTTTTTTCCCGGAGCCTGGAGAGGATCTTTAACATATATTGTTCAATTAATTTTTGTGAGGTTTTGAAGGAAAAATAAATTAAATATCAAATTAACAATTAGGTTTACGCTTTATATGTCTTTGTATTTACATTTAATTTAATTTCTCTATTCTCTTATATATATTAAAATATAATGTTGAATATGAATTTTTTTTCAATCATAAATTATTTTGGTCTGTACACTTCTAGGGTAAGTTACGAGTCATCGACCAGTTCATCATTTTTCGATTATATAAGAAAAAAAATTCATGGTTTCATAAAAAAATGATGACTATTTTTTTATAATTATTTGAATGGGAGATTTTATTAAAAATCGATAATTAGATTGGGATATAAATGATATTTCAGTTAATTATATTTTATTTTAAGCCTTTTTAATATGCAATAATATATCAATTGTTAGATATATAATAAATGATAATGCTTTAGGTTGTAAAATTTAAAGAACTGCATTCAATCTTTGGCGCTAGTCATACATAACTAAATAAATAGTGCCTATGTTCCTTTAACCTTGCATTTAAATCTTAAACAAACAAGTTCATCTGCTATCCTCAATTTGGTCTAGACACACTATATCCTGTCTGACAACTCACACTAATAAAGTACAATTAATGGTGGCCGAAAATTTCGGTCTCAGAATTATAAATGACCTCTCAATATAAATGACCGTAATGTAGTATTCTGTTTCCACTAGTTTGTTGTACTGTACACTTCATGAATGTTTAATGACCTGGCAGGGGGGGGGGGGGGTGCCACTCCCCCGATACATCTAATTCATAAGTTTTATTCATACCCGAGACCGAATATTCCGAGACCGAAATTACTGCTCAAATCTCATGTTAAAACATATCAAAATTACTAATGTTACGTACTATTTTACAACTCTTAATGATTTTATCCCCTTTCAACAAAAAACTACACATTTCAGTACTCATTATTTTAACTTTTTCTATTATATTTCTTTAATAACACCATTATAAACTGAGACCAAGTTCTCCGAGACAGGAATTTCCTAGAGAACCTAATTTACTCTACAGTTAGAGCTCTGTTCTACGCTATTGTTCTACTTCCTTATAACTTCAACTCTTCGTCTTCATCTGAACTTACTTTGGTGAAGATTCTTAAATATACTGTATTTACTACTCAAAAATTGCAGGTATG
Organism: Caprella mutica; assembly: GCA_947561585.1. Lineage (NCBI taxonomy): Eukaryota > Metazoa > Arthropoda > Malacostraca > Amphipoda > Caprellidae > Caprella > Caprella mutica. The sequence continues at coordinate 300,847 of CANNZV010000060.1, read as the reverse complement.
TTTTCTAGCGAAAAGTGATATAGTAGTTAAATCATTGATTTTATTATAATCTATGACAGCTTTGTGTTTAAAATCACTGTACAAAATCATATTTCAATCAGTTTTGGAATGAGGAAGATATTATTGGCTCTTGTCTTTTTCGTCATACCTAGATTACCTAATAAGTGGATGGACAAAATGAAAAATGCAAACAATAGATGGCAGCACTGAAAACATTTCAATATTAATTTTGATTAAACTTATCTTTAGGATGAAGTACTTAATCATTTAGATATATGAATAAATTTGATTATAGGATAGGCTAAAATTAGATTTATTATTTAGAGTAAGTTACGAATTATCGGTCGGTTTCACATCTTCGATCATAGAAGAAAAATTATAAAATAATAATAATTATTGTGTCATTTATCTTATATATATATGATCGAAGTTGTAAAACCGACCGATAATTCGTAACTTACCCTAGGTTAATATATCTTTAAACGATTTTCAATGAATAGTTTTAATATTTTCAAATAGGGTAACCTCCGAATTATCGAACAGTTCCACATTTTCGGACATGTTAGAAAAGAAATATATAAAATTAGTGTTTAACTGATACGAGAATAATAATTAGAGCTTCTAGGGTAAATTTCGAGATATCGGACGGTTCCATGTTTTCGATCATTTAAAAGAAAGTATATAATAATTAAAATTTAAGTTAAATACTGATTTTTTTTTTTACGTGTCCAAATATGCGGAACTGTCCGATAACTCGGAACTTACCCTAGTTAGAAATAAACTAATTTTGCTAATAATAGTTATATGAATCTCATGAATCTATTTGGAAAATTATGATTGGCAATTATTGATAAAGTATGGATTTATAGAAATAACCGGGAACGTCTCTAATTTTGACAGTAGTTCTTCAGCAAGTTTATGTGTTGGGCCAAACCTGGACGTGAGAGTTTCCCAGATGATCCGTAAAACCGTACTATAGTTTCGGGCGGCGCTGAATGCAATTAAGTTTTCAACTATTGGTCATTGGCCTTCCCTTGGTATTCCGTTGTATCACATACAGTGTTGATATGGCAGATAAAGCTGCATCTTCTACCGCCGCCCCTAATCAATTTTTCTAACTTTATTCTTGACCACGTGTTATATACGTAACTGCAAGGAACAAAACACCTAAGTTAGAATACTTTAACATTTTAAGATAGTACCTATTACAGGTAAGACAAAAACTATACTGCAAACAAAAACTAGTCTACAGACAAAAACTAGTCTACAGACAAAAACTAGTCTACAGACAAAAACTAGTCTACAGACAAAAACTAGTCTACAGACAAAAACTAGTCTACAGACAAAAACTAGTCTACAGACAAACTAGTCTACAGACAAACTAGTCTACAGACAAAAACTAGACTGCAGACAAAAACTAGTCTACAGACAAAAACTAGTCTACAGACAAAAACTAGACTGCAGACATAGTAGACTACAGACATAAAAAAACAATTCAGCGTAAAATTCGTGGAACATTCAACCGGAGGTTATACCAGTCCATACGTACAAACATTCTAATTTATAATGAATACTTTTTTTGATTTGTTGCAATCAATGAAAATTAGGAATATATAAACTATGTCTTTTATTAGGTACACATTTGGAACATTTTCTTGGCCAAAAACTTTATTCCTGAGCTTTTCATTAAGGATATACTTGAATAAAATGAGTGAAATATCAACTGATCTTTATACTGGTTATATAAAATTTCTTTATAAAATTATGCACATTTTTGCTATGTGAATTTTATATGGTCAGATATGGTCAAAATCTCAACAGTAATAAATAATAAGCAGATATTCAATAGATTAGGAGGTTTTCCAAATTGTTCGTATGTTTGTACGTACATTATCATATCCTGAATGTACCACGTGGGTTTACGACTGCATTGGGTTTTCCGACCTCACAGCTGGTCATTTTCAGTTCATCCCTGGTGGAGAAAGGTCTACAAGCTGCTCTAAGTGTTCACTGAGGTTAAATACGTAGTTAAATACTATTAGTGACTTATGATATTAAAATGGTGAGTGGTGTAAGAATATGGGTACCTATTGTATTCTTAGTCTCTTGGTAATTCCTATTACTTTTAGGCAATGGAAACTGTCCTGTTATGTATTTCAAATTCTTAAAAGTTTTTATTTATAATTTTTATCAGTTTATTCACCGTATTTTTCTTATTCATGTCATATACTAATGATTAGGGTTATGACAATATGCTTTTAGAATAAAAATATATTCTTGAGCATATTTGAAATAAACCATAAAATTTCATAATTGAGCATAAAAAGAATATAAAAATTATTTTAAAAGAATATAAACCATATTTCAGAGCATAAAAGAATATATTTAGAAAATATTTTTCCAGAGAATATAAAGCATTTTCAAAAAGAATATTGTCACAACCCTACTAATAATTATAGACTTGTAGAAGTGTCATAATTCGGCAAATAGTTGTGTACCATGTTTCAAAGTGTGTCAGGTGAAATAAATTAATTTGTTTCAATATTTATAATAAAATTTGTAGTTGACTAAATTTCGAATTTGAATAGTTTGCCTTGTTTCAACTTTAGTTCAGCTTCAAAAATAGAAGATAACATAAAATAGATGATAAATTAAAAAAATGGACTATATTTTATTAGCGAACTGAATTGCACTATAATAACTTTTAGCCGAAAAAAGTGTGTTTTGTCAAGTAAGATGTTTTTTGCAGTACGGTTTCAAAAATATCTTGGCCCAATACAAAGATTGTCTAGTACGAGATTGGTCCACTACGAAAGTTTGATGTACAATATGTATATAATAAGCTACAATGTATCACAAATTTTTTCATTCAGATTCGATATTTCCTAATCTTCCATTCGTTTCCATCTTTTTTACCAAACCCCTCACATCCTTTACAATCATCACTCAAACTTTCATATTTTTATTCATCTATTTTTCCCAAACTTTCGTACCTCTTCCAATCAATTTTACTAGATCATTCGTACTTTTTCCATCAATTTTCCCTAATCTTTCGTTAATTTTACATTAATTTACCTAATATCACGTACCTTTTTCATCTAATTCACCCAATCATTTACCTCTCTTTACCATTCATTTTACTCAATCTGTCGTATCTTTTTGGTGCTAGGAAAATTCCTTCTCGGAAAATTCGTCCATGGAAAATTCGTCCTCGGAAAATTCGTCCACGGAAAATTAGTTCATGGAAAATTCGTTCACGGAAAATTCGTCCACAGAAAATTCGTCCGGTTTCTTAAATTTGGAATATAAACAAAGATATTATTTATATATAAGAGATAATTGCCGTCGTTTAAAATCTTGTTAGATTAAAATAACACATATATTCAGCAGTTAAAGATGTTGATGAAAAATGCATTCTATGTAACTAATATATTGTTATTTATAATTAAAAATTAAAAAGGAAAAATAACTTAATAAAATAATTAAATTGAATAGCTGGACATTTTCAGCAATGCAATATTTGTCAAAAAAAGTTCTGTTTCATTCGAAGTGCATTGCAATACTAGCTTTATATTAGTTCGTCAATATCTCGATATTTTGGCATTTTACCCTGTGTGACATCTCTCTTTGTTTGAACATTTTTAGTTCGGGTTAACTCTTCTACCAAATATTAGGATGCTATTTCTTGAACATTCCAAAATTTAATCGAATATAACGGGTTTTCGCGTTATTTTTGTGTTCCCTGTTTTGTTCCAATGTACGTAGCTACAAAGTAGTTAAAAACTCAATTGACATCCTCACATAAATTTTCATTAACGCCAACAACATATTCAGGTGTTAAGAACTCTAAGGTACCAAACATTTTATCTTAAATTAAGGTAATAAAATTTATTATATATCTATCAATCTTAATGTTTTTTTTTTAAACAATCATGAATTTTGCAATACAGCAAACTTTATAATGGATGCAACAAAGTAGATTAACTATGTACTATCACCAACATATATTAAATTACCTTGTACCAAAACAGCTATCATTACATTTTGTTACATTTAAACTTATATTATTTTGCGTTTAATGGACGAATTTTCCGTGGACGAATTTTCCGAGGACAAATTTTCCGTGAACGAATTTTCCGGTCACGAGTCAGTAGTACCGTAAGAAAGTACTATCTGCTGATAAAGTCACCTCTGCCGATACTGGTAAGAAAGACACTTTGGATGCTCTAACTTACTGTTATCAGGAATTTAAATCCTGATGATAGAGATGAGTGCTGTGAAATGAAGCTAGGGTAATTAGGGTAAATAGGATGGTGAAGTTTTACCTACTTTATAACTTTCTAAAATAGTGAATATCGAATGACTTCATTTACGGGGAAATAGTTATTTACTATTTTCTAACGAGGTTCTAGATAAGTCTTATCGTGTTTTATATCTTATCTAACCACCGACTATTGTCAAATATAAGTCACATTACAGTGGAGTGCATAAGAGAGTGATATGTGCAACAAATTTAAGTAAATATAGAAGGAATAGTTGCATGTAAGTACCTAAATACCTAAAGATGACATCAAGTTATATGTTAATTTGGTGAATAAAACAAGTGTACAAACGAACACTGCAAGTGTCCACACTATATTAGAACTTGCAAATTCTTTCCGATAGTAAAGCCAGGATATTACCATTATGTATTTAATTCTACTCACGAATTTAAGATACCCACGATACAGTAATTTACAGGCTATTCTAATCTGCAGATTAGAATTTAAGAACCCAAATTGTGAAAGGTTTATTCCTTCCTGAACCCTAGTCAGTCGAATGGTGGCGGATTTGGTTTCAAATTTATTTCATTTTTCGGTAGAATCACTTCCTAAAACGTGCATGTCATGATGTCTGTCATGACCAAATACTACCCGCTGGTTATTTAGGTATCCATGTGAATTGAGGTAATCATTGTATATAAGTATCTGCATGTCTAGCATTTTAAATTAAAAAAATAGACCTACTCAAAGATTGAAATAAATCAATTAGGCCTGCATATTTAGGAACCTAATTAAACACTGTTTAAGAGTCTGGTAAACTGTAATCCAATCTCTAGCCAAAAATTCACAAAAATTCGCAACCGAGCCATTTAATTTGGGCTCATTTTTGAAGATTTCAAGTCAGAATTAACAAAAAGTAATTCAAAATTTCAAGCCAAATAGAAATACACATAATTGAATTTCGACCTTTTGAAATCATGAAATGTAAGCCAATTAATTCATTTTAACTGATTATCTGATATAGCTACTCTGTAACATGGCTTGAAGTTTAAACAAGGATTAGTTTTTGATGAGGAGGTTATGATACCTACCTACCTACCTACTATTGTTACATACTTGGTCTCAGTCTCACTAGTCTGTTACCTTGTTACCCAATTTACTTGGATTTGGGTAACATAATAATATTTAAGTTGATGCATCACTGGCTAGCCAATTTAAAGTCAAAATTTGACAATAAATCTACGTGCCTACTCCAAGCCAAATTTGGCCCTTTACTTGAAGATTTCGAACCAAAAATAAATAGTTTAGATATTGTACATATTATATAGCTTGGATTTGAATATGTTAGGCAGGAAGGTAAAATTGGCAGAAATTAATTGATACTGGTACAAGGGTAGAACCTACGGTCCTACGTATGCAATAATCTAAGCTCCATGTTTCAGGAGTACCATGGGTAGTAAGTACAAGTCAGTAAAATTAATTTGTTTATATTTTTTATTTTTCTAGAGCCAATTTTAGTTGGCATTAAATTTGGAATTAGCTACCTAATTCTTATGATGAATTATGGTATATGATTCTTATGGTCCTTATACTACCTAGTAGCCTAGGGGCCCCCGCACACGAGCGTTCTTTGACGTGCGGCGATTGACGCATGCATGACCCTAAAATAGCATTAACTCTCGGGTATGTGGGCACACGATCGTCTCTTGAACGCACGGCAAACGACGGACAATTCTGGGCGCATGGTAATATAATCTAAGTGTGGGGGCGCACGCGGACGGTTTATTGCCGCATCTTCCAATGGTAATTGTAAGTAAAAAGTAGAGATTGAAACATTTTATTGAACATAAAAGAAAGAAATCTTTGTCCCTACATTTTAACAGTCTGTGAGTTATTACAAAGAAATAGTAAAACGAGAAAACAGTGTTAATTCAGGTATTTCCTTATCGACCAAGCCCTTATGAAGTTTATATAAACTTTTTGAATGAATATGCACCGATACGTATTGGTAACAGATATACGTACCAATAACAATTACTAAAATTTGCATCCGTTTACGTACATTGTGACTGATTAGATAGCTTATAGTGTGACTAGTTAGATAGCCTACATTGTGACTAGTTATGTATAGTGTGATTGGTTAGATAACCTACAGTGTGTATAGTTAGGTATAGTGTGACTGCTACATGCTGCATGTCACTTCATATGCATCTGGGTTAATTTTCCTTTGCGTCAAAAGGACACTCGTGTGCCCTGGCCATGCGTTTGCGTTCTTTTCACGTTGCGTCCAAGAGACGCTCGTGTGCAGGGGCTCTAAACCAGTGCTAGTTAACTGCTAAACTGTAGCTCTTATGAATAACAATTACGAAATAAAATAATGGAAATACAATTTAATCAATGTCTAGTTAGTAATTGAGGAGATATATTTTTTAGTAGTGACTAAGTTTAGGTAGGTGGTCCGAGTCGCCAGTCCACTGGAGACTTTCCAAGAATAAGTGGAAGAACAGTATCTAAATGATAAAAGTTATATTTGTTTTTTATCCCCATCTTTCATTCATCTCGATTAAGCTTCATTTTTTATATAGACTTTAGTACTGGCTGTTATATCAAAAACACAACAGAGAGCGTTAAATCGACTCCTTCTCATCTGTACCTCAATATGACACTTGCAATATTAACACATTCTTATTTTTCTCTCCAATAGGTTGTACTCCTGAGCACAATGGCTTCTCCATCTCCTCAGACTCTTCCACAAGAGGATTTGAATTTTCTGAGAAATTACCGCATCAATTTCGAGTGCGGTCCCCTTGTCTATCAGACAATAATAGACTGGGGCTTTAAAAAACCAGATGGCGTGAAAATCAAGTACCACTTTGAAAATTTGAAGATTGAAGAGAAATCTGACATGAAACTAGAAAAAAAGTTACAAAATCATTTAATAAAAACGGAAGAAACTGACTTTTCCAGCTTTGATGTAAATATTTTGCACGATCTTCTACCAGTTCTTTGTTATGAAAATGTCACTCAAACTGGTACAAAAGAGTGGGATGAGAAACTGAAAGACACTAATAGTATCGAGTATCTTCTCAAAGAGATCAAAGACTTCAGAAATGAAGTTAGCAAAGAACATCCTAATGCAAAACAAGACCCCAAAATTGAAGACAAGAAGACGTTGATGACAAAATGCATAAGAACTGCTGGCACACTATACGGCAAAGACAAGAGTGAAATCGAAGCAAAAGTTGCAGATTTGATAGCAAAATTTGACAAGGTAGTGTATGAAACTATCTCATATGAAAATGCAATTAAGCATGTTACGGAATTAATAGAAAAGGAAAGTGTTTCCTCCATGCCAAAGAATGATTCTCCATCATTCACTGTCCCTTTGCCAGGTGGTCTGAAAAATGTAGTTACTGAACAGATCTTTGAATCCGTGAATTTATCAGTCGCTGTTAAAGACAAAGATGAGACAAATAATGAAAGAAATGTTGCAGTTGAAGACAAGAATGAACTGGAAAAGAAAAAAATATTTTTTAGTTCCTCTGAGCTATGCAATCACATCACTACTAAATTCGTAGTAATCAACGGTGGTCCAGGCTCTGGTAAGACTACTCTTATGCGAAACTTCTACAAAAATATCTTGGAGAATTCAGTTAATGGAAGTGAAATAAGTTACGAAGGAATAGGTAGATTCAAAGTACCTATCTACATAGAATGCCGAACTGAGCGACAGAATAATCTTAGTGATTTTCTGAACGATAATATTCCCAATTTGTATTCCCCTAAAGAAGTCATCTTTGACGCATTCAAAGAAGTGGAGGGAAAAGTCTTCTTTATTGATGGCTACGATGAAGTCAATAATTTAAGTAGAGAACTGATTGATGAAGTCATACTCTTCTGCAACAAATATGATGCTACATGCATGGTTTCCGGCAGAGTTGATGCAGCGAATAATTTCATTAGCAAACTGATAGAGAAGTGTTTCGACTACAATGAAATGCTCATCGAACCCATCAACGAAATGAGAGACAAAGTGAGCTTCTTGAGGAGGTATGGTGATATGATAGGTGAAGGTGTAAATACTGAAGAACTGGTGAAGAGCTTTGAGAATCTAAATGAAGCTACACAGGAAGTGTTCTTCTCTCCAGTTCTTTTGGCATTATTCATCTCTCTGTTCATTAATAACAGAAAATCTTTGTCTCAATTGTGCAATGAACAAAGTGCTTACAAAGCGATAACAGACATCTTCTCTAAAGTAATTGAGGAAAAATTGAGAGAGAGCAAAGTTCAGACTCCCAAAAGAACAACTAATGATATTTTTGATTTGTTCAGTTACTACAATATCGTACCCGTCAATTGTGAGAAATATTTCTTAGAAAAAGACGACTACGAAATCTCAGTGGAAAAATGTCAACAAAAGTTATCTAGAGATGTTGACCTTGGAGGGTTATTGACGTGCATCCTAACCCCAGAGATGTCTTTGAAACTAGGTAAAGCTTTGACTTACGCCTTCACACACAGCACAATTCAGAATTATGTGGCAGTAGAACAGGTGATTAGGAACATGCAAAAGCAAAACATTGGTCGGAATTCATGGCTGACTGGAATTGACTGGAATTCATGGCTGCGTTCAGAACATAATCTTCGGAAGAACTTTCTCAATTGTCTTGGAGTATCTACTAAAAACACTGACGTTAAAAAGGAGGTTGAGTGGTAAGTAATTATATTTTTGATTAATAATTGTATTCTATCTCTTACTATATTCTGTCATTCTAAACATTTAAATTTATTTAACTATCACTGATAACATATTGCACTTACGAGCCAACTTCGGTAAACGTTGACAAAGTAATGGCACGATCGTGCATTGGCACGCCAGTGCTATTACACACTGGGCCACTGTAAGGTAAACTACACTGGAATAAAGGTTGTTGAACAGCGTTGTGCCAATGCAATGAAAATGACATTTAGCCAAACTAACCATTTCTAACCCTTCTCTTTAGTCAATTTTCTTAGTTTTTAAACTTGATATTATAATGATAATAAGATATGAATTATTTTTCAAGTTGTAAACATTGTTTTATATTCAATACAAATGACTAAATTTTATTCTCAACAGGCATAGTAATATCATCAAACTTCTGATATTGGAAACTTCAGAAAAAGGAGAGCTCACAAAGTACACCAAAACATTCACTGCAGTGCTGAGGGAATACTTTAGACTTGATGGTGTCTATCTACTCGATTTGGTTTCTTCTTCAAACTGTGACTCAACTATCGTCTCAATTGTCTCAAACGTCGTGAGAGACGAGATTTACTGCTGTTCGTTACGTTACTCTCGTCACATCAGACCCTTGACTGAATTACTGAAGAAGTTGGAAGCTAAAGTTAATATTTTGTGTGATCTTTCTGAGTCTCTAACAGACACCGACATTGTCACTCTTTGCGAGATGGTGTCAGTGCTTAAAGATGACAGTGAAATTATGCTTAATTTCAAACATAGTTACTTCAATTACCAACCATTGAATGGAGAATTCTACACACAGCTCAAGAATAGCAAGTTAGTTATTTTGAATATGCTTTGTACTTAAATAGCTGCATAGAATGTTTGAAATTCAAAATGCCTTTAGCTATTATGAATATGACTTTTGTACAGTTATTATTATTTTTTTCAATTCTATACAATTTAAGAGCAACTAGGGTAAAGAATATATCTATAATTAAAACTCTCTACTCACAAATGCTAGGTAGCTCATTTACCTTATTTGCTAATCAAATAACAAGATATTTTTTTGTCTTTTTATTCACACTCTTACGGCTGCACCAATTATAATTAAATTCTAAACCACATTATCACCTTCGTAGATTGCGGAAGGTTATATTATAGGCAGCATTTATTTATTTATTTATCTATTTATTTATTTATTTATCATCTTGTTATTCGCCTAACTCAAAAAGTATTTAATGGAATTGCTTTAAATTTGGTGGGACGATTGGTCATTATCCAGAAACCATTTGATAAGAATTTAAGAGCGATCAGGTTAAAGTTCAAGATCAAGGTCGTCTATAATTTTAAAAGTATCATTGATATATTTTCTTGTTATTCATCATAGCATTAATTTCTTTTGCTAATTACAGGTGTAAGGTCACTTTCTTCAGAGCTTGTGTAACGTCTACTGAACATATAGACATTGTGAAGAGAGTTTACAAAGGTAGTAATTGTCTGCACATCACCACTCCACCCGACTGTGACGTCAGCTTTACCACAATATTTGATACAAAGGAGAAATATGTGAGTGAATGAATCTTTAGTGTTACCATCCTTAACTACCTGTAGTGTTACCATCCTTAGCTACCTGGGGCTGCGGAGAACCTTAAATGTCAAGCATACTCCGCCCAATTGGTGATGGTTACATATTTGAGCCAATTGCTATAGAGACCACAGAAACGTAAGGAAGTACGACCTCCTCAATCATGAAGTCCATAGGTAGACGACTTGTTGAGACAACGAACGATCCAAGGACGTTTGCCTGGTTCCAACAGCGAATGGCTCTTGCAATCCAAAGAGGGAATGCCTTCAGCATCCTCTCAGCCATGAAAGAAGGTTTCAGAGGGTCCGGTCCAACCCTTCAGGGAACTCAACTCCTCACTCGTAGTTCCTGAAGGAATTTACTCATCTGTAGACTTTATCCGTATTGTTTTCTTTATGGAAAAATATTTTCTTTAAAAAAAATTGATTAACAAGAGGGAGCATGAATAATAATTCTTTTCTAGTAAAATAAATGGTTACGTTAACTGAATTTGAAATTATTAAAAATCATCAGTATTAGTTTTTAAATACAATTTGTAACATCTGATATTTTATTTATACCGCTACTCTATGTTATAATATTATAGTCTTTATTAAATTAACCGATTTAGCTAAATCTGAAGTCACGAACCAGAAGTGTGGATAGTTAAATTACAAAAATATTGATAGTGATGTAATTTAGAACACGTTATTCCTAACGGGCAAGTACACCAGTCAATAATATTAAACGTTTATACATAATACATTTGAGAGGTATAGACAGCTGTAATAGAAAGAAAGATATTCCTATCTGGCATGCAACAGTTGGTCATAAAATTTATTGTTGGGCCCTAGTTTTTCACCCTCTTCCTCTAGAAGTATATAATTTTTTGTATTCAACAGCTTGACACCAAAAAACCTTCAATGTTGAGTTTATATAACTTCTTGATAAATATTAATATGTTTAGATAAAATTGAAATCAATGTTTTTTAACTCAAACAAATTAATTCATGCATGCAAGTGATACAAATGTTGAAGCCTGAGGTATATTGGGAAGATATAAACATATATAATAGTTAGGTTATTACGCCAAATCCGAAAAATATCCAGCAAATTAATGCTTGAAATGAATTAATTTTCTACATCACAGAAAAATTTGAGATGAAAATCAAAGATATGGTAATTACCTTCGCAATCTTGCGGAAAGTTATATTTTCATCTGAATTTATTTATTTATCATCTTGTTATTCGCTTAACTGAATAAATGTTCAACCAAATTGCCTGAAATTTGGTGAAACGATTGGTCCATGTCCAGTGACCTGCTGCTAGTCTTTTGGGAGTGACCCGGTCAAAGGTCAAGGTCACGGTCATTTATAGCTCAAAAAGTATCGAACCATATTGCATGAAACTTGGTGGAACGATTGTTCAATATGCAGGAACCATTTTGATAGATTTTGGGAGTGATCGGGTCAAAGGTCAAAGATCAAGGTCAAAGCCATTTGTAACTCAAAAAGTATTCAACCAAATTGCCTGAAATTTGATGGTACAATTTGTCAATGACCAGGAACGATCTGGTAGAATTTTGGAAGCGATCCGGTCAAAGGTCAAGGTCAAGGTCATTTATAACTCAAAAAGTATTGTACCATATTGCATGAAACTTGGTGGGACGATTGGTTATTATCCAGTTAGCAGTTTCCTTAATTTTGAAAGAGAACGGGTCAAAGCGGAGGCGAAGGCATGCGCTCTACCGAGTGCACATAATCTAGTTATTATAATAAGAAGCAGTAGATTTTCACTTTACAAGTGGCAGACATTTATTTACTAAAATTAATTAATTAAAATAAAATTATTATTATGTAAAAATTCTATTATAAAGAAGTTGAAACTTAAGAAAATAACAAATATGAATTACGGTTAGATAAAATTTTAACATTTGTTTCAATTATAACAATTTAACCCCAATAATTTTGACTTCGCTGTGTCATTTTGCTCTTTTTTACTTACAGGGTGAATGAAGACCAATTGAGAAACTTGCAACTCTGTTTGGTGAATGAATAAAATTAACAGAGCAAACATATCTCTAGAGTGCATCTCAACTCTAACTCTCACAATTTGGTGAGTTCCTGTAGGAATTTTATAGTTTGAAATATATTATTTATTTCAAACAATTTACACCTAAGTTAGTAGAAACTTTTCTTACTCACGCAGAAATAACTATTGAATCTATGGAGATATCTCCGAAAAACTTCTTAATTGAATAGGTTTCTATAGCATGGTTCTGTTATGCATTTTCTGCCTTTAGCCATCGTTAGATTTTATTAATTTAGTCATGTTAAACATATTGGTTAGATTTCAATTGTTTATTTTTAAGTTAAATAGTTGTTTTACATCGATGTTTGGCCTATATTCTGATCCCCTAATTTTAACCAGAGATTTAGAACTCTGCAGGAGGAAACAGCCTGATAAGTTATATGTAGTATATACAGGTGTGATTATTTTCATATTATGTCTCTATATACCTAGCAATTATTATTTTCTTATTTTGTCTCTATGTAACGATAGCAATAACCTAAGTGATCTATGTACTATTGTTGGTGAAGTTAGGAGACTATATTGTATAAGGGATGACACAAGCGACACCGAGGGATACCTAGGTGATTGTTTTCTTATTTTTTCTCCATTTAACGTTATCACAATATTAAATAGATGGAGTTTGCAGGGTAGGATACGTAGTAAGGCACATTCATAGGAGTGCTTTATTTTAATTGAGGTATTTAATTTATATACCATTATGTTGAAAAGTTATTCTTAATAAATTATAATATCCTTCTAGATGGTGTTTAATTTGAAAGTTTCCTAAAATATTACACTTTATTTACCATTTAAATAATAACAAAAAAATATTTTTTTGAAATAAGTAATATTAAACAATATTAAACAAAACATTAGTGATCTATGTACAGTACTTATGTTGGTGATGACTCTGTAGATTCTATGGCGTAAATAACAATGGGGGTGCAGTGGAGCTCCTCAATAGTGAACTCCTTTATAGTGAGTCATCCTGTATAACAGACTACGGCATAGCGATCGAACTTACCTCTATAGTGAACATATTTAGTTTAGTCTGCCACAAATATTCGATAGTTTTCTATGAATCTCTATATAGTAAATTAGTTATTTTTCATGATAAAGGAGTTCTACCAGTGCAACTCCTCTATAATGAAGTCATGTGTAGTGAACCATCCTGAATTTTAGAGTTCTGAGAAATCAAATACCCTGTATAATGACTATATTTTGAAAAGAAAGAAAATATTTCATAGTCTGCTATATTACAATTTATATAATTTAATAAAGAATGTAATATTCATCTCCTAATTCCTCTATAGTAGAGTAAACTCTCTATTGTGAACTAGTTGTAGTTCACTATAGAGGAGTTCTACTGTACTAAACGTTAGTGATCTATGTACAGATATATCTATAATAATTTATTCGTTTGAAATATAACTAACAAGTACATAATTTTTTTTATAATATTATATGCATATTACTAGCATCTTTGTACATACGTTGTAGTTTAATTTACATTAAATTAAAATTTAATTTAATTTATTTTAATTAAAATTTAATTTTAATGCCATTGCATTATTTCCAGATAAATGTCCTTGAATCTTCATTATACAGTATGTTTAAAAGATGTTTGAATATCTTTGTGAAAAAGTACCCTATAAACAACGTATATCGATTAGATTTCTTTTCGATTGATGTAATATCGAATCGATGGATTGTTCCATCGAATCGACAGATTGTTGTTTGTTGGGTATAGAGTTAATCGAATTTGAGATATTTATACGCTATATACAGTAAATAATATTCCAGCAGCATAGGCTGGAATGGCGTTGTGATTTTATACATAATCAACTGTCTGTCTTTTAATGGAGCTATAAATAATTACTGTTATCGATATTAAATACAAGTACAGTAAAAATATTGAAGTCCTGAGTTATGAATTGCACCCGAAGTATTTTCTATGATTAAATTATAGAAAATGATATACTGCGTAAGTTATCTCTCAAATATACCTAACCATATTTTTCTATGAGTTTAATCATAGAAAACTATTCTAGTGCACCTGAGTCATGAAATGGCTTTTAGTTGTGATGGAACCAACTTCATATCTCAGAAGTATCATTGTAAATAATTAAAATTAACTATTTAATATAATATGATCTCAAATTTAATATAAATTACAGTGAATAGAAACATACAAACAAACAGTTCAAAGCTAGCGATATCCTGCGCATGCGCTCTATCAATTGTAGTACCTACCCACACTTCATACCCAAAGTATTCTATGAACTGTGTACCTACCTGATGTTTTCAGAAAATGGCGCTGTAGACTGTAGTTGAGAATTAATTAAATTAATTATTTCAAATCGAATTAAAAAAAATTAAATGATGCCATTATATTCTATGATTAATGTTAATTAATAAATACTAGCGTTCGATTCATCAACAAGAGAGAAATAGTATCTTTAAAGCCTTTAAAGGGGCAGTAAAGTCATTTTTTGTTTTAACAATTTTAATGACAAACGATTGCTTAGTAAGAATAAAGTATGTCGTGTGACATTGCAATGTTCAATAAAATTTGATAATGGAGATATATCATTTTAGATATAATTAATTTAAATTTCCTAACAAATGCTAACGGTAGATGGCGCCACAATCAGGAGTGCCATCTTGTATACATACAAACTGAGTTAAGTTTCTACCTAAATTTTAGCTCAAGTGAAGAGATGGCTATATTTTCAAAACTATGCCTTCTTGTCTACGAATTCACATAATATTTTCACCATTTTGACGTAAACAAAGCATGATTACTGCATACTTAAATTAATATGAAAACATCAAACATACTCACGTACATACTAATGATTGGTAATGCTTCCGCTAGGTGTCGCTAATTTTATTATATACTTTTTATATGAACATTTTAAAAATAAACGAGCATTCAAATATTACATAATTAAATATTCTGAATCGATTTAAACCAATTTGGCGATTCTTTGATTTTGACTTTACAATCCCTTTAAATTATATAGTAGTTTTCTCTTTTTTTTTCAAATTGTTCGTAACTCACCCAATAAGTTTTGAAAATAGGATAGCTATTCAATTACCGATTGCTTACAGCAACAGGAAAGTGCATTTGACATACGTTCAACACAATTTTTCAACATTCAGATTGGCTACTGACCTACGTTTACGCTTATTTTCCGGTAACTGTGAGCATTTAGACAGAGTATTAATTTATCATATGATAGTAAAGTGAAGTTCAATTTAAAATTTTCCGTTTTTTAAGAATTTCTGCTTTTGTCGTCTGATTTCATGTGAAAGAAATGACAATTTTTGTCTCGGTGTTAATAATAGCCTTCTAGGTCACTGGATGATCTTTTTTATTTGGTTTAATTTTTTTTCATAAAATTTTCCTTCGAATACCCATGCAATGTTCGTTGCGCTATATACTTATAAGGGGTCACATTCGCGCACATTGTCCTTCACTGCGGGCGCTCAATTTGTAGAAGCAGGTAATTATTAATTTATTATCTATGAATATTTTTCAGCTAGGTGAACATCTGAGTTGTCCAACTTTGAACTGTCTATATTTTCGATAATACCCATATAAACCTTATCATCTATACCAAATAAAATAACTAGGTACCTACCTAGTTAAATGTTAAATCATAATTATTAGATGAATCATGATTCATGAAATTCCAGCCAGATTCAGACTGCAGTCTGGTCTGGCGGTCCGCCGGTCTGCAGGAACTGGTAATGGTACCTAAACTGTTATCCAAAAAATCCTCATTTTGGCTTTTATTCTCAGTAAAATTAATGTAAATAGGTATAGTATATAAGTATATTACCAAGTCTGCCTGCAGAATGTGTCCAGTCTGCAGAATGTCCACTCGGCACTCTGGAAAATAGCCAGTGTGCAGAATGTGTCTCTCCTCCCGCAGAGATTTTAATTTGAGAGAGAGTTATTCTCTGACTCTCGGCAGCAGATTCAGAATCTCCCGCAGCTAAATTAATGGTAACATAGGAATTAATTCAAAATCTCCCGCAGCTAAATTAATGGTAACATAGGAATTAATTCAAGATCTCCCGCAGAGATCTCCAATTTCTAAAATTCAATCAAAAACTCCTGCAGAGAGACTGAGAGTCTTGGAAAAATGTTCCATATTCTGCAGACTGGGAATGTGTCTCTTCTCGACTTCTCCCGCAGAGACTTTAATTTGAGAGAGAGCTACTCTCTGACTCTCAGCAGAAGATTCAGAATCTCCCGCAGCTAAATTAATGGTGACATAGGCCACACTGGAATCTTTGGCAAAAAATGTAATATCTGCCGTGCGCCATGAATGCTCAAAATCACATTAACTATTTTATGGCGTGCGCTAGAAGTTCCCTGAAATGATATATTCATCACAGATGTGCGATTATTCACATAACTTCAGTCTTCAGATGTGTGCAGCATGCGCTTATACTTATAGATACTCACACTTAATTGTTATTAAATTACTTCTGAAACACACTGAACCGTCAAAACATTAGATACCTATTTGAAAGCAAACCTCATTACATAGCTTCACTGTGACGTCATCAAATCGCATTCATCATAACATATACGTCACAATACCATCACTGAAGTTACTGAACAAGTTCTAAATATCAGAACTTGTTCTCATGTTTTCCCGCCAATTTGCCAGCCTATTTTGAGGCTATTTACAAATTACATAGGTATATAATGTGAAATTGGTATCTGTGTTATTATATTATAAAGAATGTAATATATATGGTAAACCTCTCTTGAATAAAAGTTTCAGATATCTAATGTACAGTTAAGTTTACTGATAATGATGATAAGCTACCTAACAATTTGGTTATTTGCGCAAATTCCACATTTTTGATCAATAGAAATAAAAGTAAATACAACCAGTTCAACCTTATATCTACCAGTTACCACTTAGGTACCAGGTTATATACAGTAATCAGGCTTCAGGTATCTTGGATACCTATATAGTTCAATAATTATTACCAATATACTCTTTTCTTACATGACCGAAAATGTGGAACCGTTCGATAATTCAGAACTTACCCAATGCACTAGAGAATTATCAATACAATAAACTATGTTGATATAGCCTTAGGGTAAGTTCCGAATAACCGGTCAGTTCCACATCTTCGGTCTTATAAGAAAAAAACTATATTTTGATAATTATTTAAGTTTTATTTTAGTTGGTAACTTGGTATCAATGATAGTATCATGGATACCAACTAAAATAAAAATTAAATAATACGATCGGAAAATTTAGATTTGAATAATTGATAAATTATAAAGCACTAGTTTAAACATTACTGTTTGTTTAATTATTTTTTTGAGTAATATATTAAACTGATACTACCGTACTTATACCTATAGGGTAAGTTCCGAATTATCGGTCAGTTCCACATCTTCGGTCATATAAGAAAAAACGATATTTTGATAATTATTTAATTTTTATTTTAGTTGGTATCCATAATAATTTTTCTTTGACCAATAATGTGGAACTGTCTGATAATTCGTATTAAAGTACCTTAAATAACCATGAATTGGTGCCTAACTAGTTTCAAATATCGTATTCGTATGGTACACCATACAAAGAAAAATTATTATTTTCCATTTAAACTGGTGATTTTAATAGGTATTTGTGATACCTGGATACCAATTAAAAATATTAAATGATTTTTTCTTATGTGATCAAAAATGTGGAACTGCCCTCTAATTTGTACATAACTTATCCTATATACCTACCTACTTCAATTTATTTAATATTATTCAGACGTATAATCATCATATATATTATCAAGGTACCATTAGGAACAAGTTCTTACTTAGTGAATTAAATGATCTAAACATGTTCAATTGAACTGAACATCTTCTGATTAAATAACTAACTAGGTAAGTACTAAGTAGGTATACTATTTCTTCAATTTAAGTTACAATAAAGAAATAGTATACATACTTACCTAGTTAGTTATTTGAGTACCTACTTCATTATGTAACAAATATCTTCCTTAAAAACTGGAAACAGGTTAAATAATTAAATTAAAACTCTGACCTATATTTCTAACTTGAAAGGTACTACCAGTACAATAAATTAAGAAAAAATTAGTTTATGGTAAATTCCAAATTATCAGTCAGATTCACATCATCGGTCATACAAGAAAAAACTGTATAGGCCTACTAATAATTATATTCTTCTTGTAATCTATTCATTATTCACACAAAGTTTGAATAATGAATAAAAATTGATGTACCTATAAATTTACGTATAGTTTGAAGTGACCACATCTAATGCCCAATGCCTTTGAGAAGCAAAATGTTTTAAATTAACGTATAGTATGTTGTAGTTCTGATTTCTGAACAGTATACAGTGTGTCCACTAAAAATGTAGTCACTGCCATTGATTCTAAAAATTCATCATTTCATGATAATAAGTATAATATAATGGTACCATAGATACGTAATCTGTAGATTGATATTAATGAATTATAAATAGTACTTATAAGATATACTTATACTTGGACACACTGTATATGCCCCCCCCCCCCCTTGCATCACTGGAGGGGGGAAGGCGTGCGGCATGCACGGTCCCACCTCCCCTGATCACATGTACCCCACTTCGAAGGTGCTGTGCGGTAAAATAGCACTGGAGGGGGGGGGGAGGCGTGCACCGTGCACCCCACTTCCAAGGTGCCGTGCGGGAAAATAGCAAAGCCGTGCGGTGCCTGCCAAAGATTCCAGTGTGGGACATAGGAATTAATTCAAAATCTTCTGCAGCTAAATTAATGGTAACATGGGAATTAATTAAAAATCTCCCGCAGCTAAATTAATGGTAACATAGGAATTAATTAAAAATCTCCTGCAGAGATCTCCAATTTCTAAATTTCAATCAAAAACTCCCGCAGAAAGTCTTGGAAAAATGTTCCATATTCTGCAGACTGGTATAATAATATTACTACCACTACCAGTCTGCAGAATATGGATAATGGGACATTTTTAACATTTTCTGTGCGAACAATCCAGTCTGCAGAATATGGGACATATTTAACATTTTCTGTGCGAACAATCCTTAATTTCCTCCTATATTTTCATGTATTTCACTGAGAACAGAAGCTAAAATAGAGCATTTCTTGGAGAACAGTTTAGCAGTTCCTGCAGTCTGGTATTACTATATAATAATATAGGAGAAAATTAAGGATTGTTCACAGTTTCACACAGAAAATGTTAAAAATCTCTTGTACCATGTTTCAGAGGCTGGAAAATTGTAAGCCAATTTTAGAGTCAAAATTTCACAAATATTCAGAGCCAAGCCAATTTGGCTCATTTTTTGAAGATTTCAAGTCAAAATTAACATGGGAACATAGGAATTAATTCAAAATTTAAAGCCAATTAGACATATATATCTGAGATTTGACCATTTCAAATCTAAGCCAATTAATTGGCTTTAACTGACATACTCTTATACATGGGTCCCATATTCTGTAGACTCAAGTCACTACTCAATAGACTGCCTGTAAAAATAGTATGGCCCATAAACTCTTCATTCGTCTCCAAAAATCACCAAATTTCTCTCCAAAATGGTCAAATTAACATAAATTCTCTCCAAAATAAAATTGTAACATAGGAGAAAAATAGATAGGATTTCTCATTTGCAATTGAAGGGCTCAAAATGACTGTCACAAACTCGCCATTAAAATGGCAAGTTTGGACCAGATTCAAGATTGTATTTGATGGTAAATTTCAATGATATGTCTGCAGATATTCAATTTCTCTAATATAAAAATTCCTGCAATGTCGGAGGATATTTAGCTATTAGTTCATATATTACCATTAATTTTTCAATTTTTGGAGGGGAAACTGGAAAAATGTTGGGAGGACTAGACAAATTGATGAAAAATGTTGGCAGCTATTTCTCAGATTTTTGAAAAAGTCAGAGGAGTTCAGTGCACCAAATATAAACTGGAGTTTGGAGTTGGACATGATCCATCATTACCTGGCTAGACTGGAATTCCAGACTGCAGAATGTGTCTTCTCCCGCAGAGATTTTAATTTGAGAAACAGTTACTCTCTGACTATGTTTCAGAGGTTGGAAAATTGTAAGGCAATTTTTGAGCCAAAATTTCACTAAAATTCTGAGCCAAGCCAATTCGGCAAATATCTGGAGACTGATTGTGCATGCTTTGCAAACTGGAATCCACTGACTTTGCTAGAATATTATTTTTTAAATTGGAAAAATTCCACCTACTAGTCATTGGAATTTACCATGAAATACAGACTGGTATAATATAAAGATTCATGAAATTGTGAAGTTTATCTGGTGACTATTGTGGTATTGAAATTAGTCTCCTGAATTATCTGGGAACAATTTTCAATTAATTCCTATGCTTACATATAATAGTTTTCAATATTGGAGAGTATTTTGAGATTCTTGGACAGTGAGACATTGACGCATTTTGGAGAGAAATTGGAAATTTTTTGGAGACAAATTGCCCCATAAATCAAACATCTGCAGACTGATTGTGTTTGATTATGATGATTTCCAGACAGAAAACTCAGTTTTAACTCACCGGTCTATAATCTATATCAGTATTTGCAATTTGATGCACAAAAATCCACTGACTTGTTCAAAAAGCTTAAAAAATTCACCAACATAATTAGCTGATGATGCTGATCCACCAACATTTTCCTCATTTAGCCACCCAAAATTGATGGTAATATTTGAATAAATAGCTAAAAATCCACCAACTTTCCCAGAATATTATTTTCAAATGGGAAAAATTCCACCAAAAAGTCGCCAGTCAGCCTTGCTTCAAAGTGTGACAAGAAAATGGATCCAGATCGCCACATTTAAGATACTTTAAAGAAGAAATTCGACTTCACAGTGAAGATTTTACACTTGAAACATCCTTATGCTTCATGTCTGATGCATGTGCATCTCTTTTGAGATTATTTCATAGTTATTTACTTATTTCAGGTTTTTAAACTTATTTCACCCTCTCAAAAGTCTTTGTCCATACATTGAAACATGGCCAGTCGGTTGAATTTACAATGAAATGCAGACTGAGAAACTCAGATATAATCATATATATGTCTTATTGGCTTACAATTTTGAATTAGCTAATTCTTATGTTCCCATGTTTATTTTGGCTTGAAATCTTCAAAAAAAAAGCCAAATTGGCTTGGCTCAGAATTTTTGTGAAATTTTGGCTCAAAAATTGACTTACAATTTTCCAGCCTCTGAAACATGAAACTCTAAGAATGACGAAATTCTATTTTTGGTTTCAATGATTTGACTTCTGTTCTCAATAAAATTCATAAAATATAGAACATTAAATTTTGATATATGATTATACACCAGACAGCAGGTCTTTGGGAGCCTACCAGGATTTTAGGATTAATCATTAATCTTACACCCAAGTCCTATTTAACTCCTATGTTCCCATCCCCTTGTTATTTGCTGTTCCCATATCTCTATTTTTACTAAAAATTTCTCTAACTATTTATTTTCTTCCTTGCTTAATATAAGCTAATTATCATGTTAAATTTGATCTATAATCTGTTGTATTTTGACCAAGACTGAAATTTTATTTGCTGATGAATTCTTCTGATTCTTCACTTTTTTGCAGGTGGTTCCCGGGACCCCAACTGGCTACACGTCATCAATGAGTGTGGGTGCATTGGATATGTACCAAAGAACTACATTGGGCTACATGAGGTATGTATTTAATGATGTAAAATACATTTATCCTAACGATAAAGAGAGATTTCATATGCATGAATTGATTGCCACATGTACTATAGCGTCAACGCTGGTAATTCCCCCGCACCTTGAATGTGCGGGCATTACCCCACACCCCCCACCCCTTATCTCCAAAACTATTTAGAAATTTAAATTTGTGTTTATGGCATTGAAAAGAACAAGACCTGCTCTTCCCAATGCTGTAAACAGAAATTTAAATTTCCAAATAGTTTTGGAGATAAGGGGAGGGGGGGATGTGGGGGTAATGCCCGCACATTCAAGGTGCTGGGGAATTACCCGCATTGACGCTACAGCTACCTGGAGTATTTCTTATAGGGTCTGATGCTTACTTATATTTAGCTCAGAGAAAGTTCAGCTGTATACCTAATCTATTCATGATGTATATATCTGTTGGTGGTATGAATTCGTGAAGTTTGAAAATTGGATTGTTTAATTTTTAAATTTATGAAAATTGGCTAATTTAATATTTTACTAATTTTGCATACGATTTAGGGATGGTAGCTAATGAAAAAAAAAATTTGATTAATTTTTTTTTCTTTTTCTTCATATATATACCTATTCTAGACAATTTATCTACAGATCTGTTATAGAAGATGGCAGTTGTAGGTACAAGTAAAGTTTTATTTTGTGTAAAGTTTATTTAACCCTTTACTTGACACATGTTCCTTTTGTATTCTGACTAAGAAACATATTCCTATGTTAAATGGTTAAATTTTGGCCCAGCAGTTCATTTTCAAATTTGCACACTTTAATAGGTAGCTATGTCATCTGAGCTAATCTAATTGTTTTGTTATCGGTTCTTTCAGTAGAATATATTATATACAACATTTCCAATGAGCATTAATATAAACTAAGAGCTTATGACTATTAAAATACATTGTGTTTGCAAGATTAACAATGAATGTATTTTGATATTTTGACTTTTTTTATAACAATGGCTTATCTCAAATGTTCATTTGATTTGGTAGCTAATGTATAAAATAGAATAAGCGTCAGGTAGTTGATTCATTACACTAACCTAGAATAAAAGGGGGGTTTATTTATTTCTTATTTAATATTGATAAGAAAGTATTTATGATTTATTTTATATTTTTATTCTTTGATTGGTTAAAAACATATTTCTATAAATTGGTGTGTATTCTCCAGTTTATTAATTTTTTTTCTATTTCAATTCAACAACTAGCTAGTTATTGAATGTGTTCTATACTTCTATTGTAATAATTAAAAGTCATTTATATGTAATTATATATTCGCAGGTGACATTGAGTGACAGGTTAGACTTCATTGATGGCTGCATTGAGGGAATTCACCTCAGAAGGTCTGAAAACAAAGGCACCATTTCCAAAGGTGAGTAGTTGCAACGACAAGTCCAGCTCTGTACCCAGGGTATGATTGTTGTTGTGTATCATTTCACCTGTAACTTCATCAGCTCTGTACCCAGGGTATGATTGTTGTTGTGTATCATTTCACCTGTAACTTCATCAGCTCTATGCCTAGGGTATGATTGTTGTTGATTATTTCACCTATAACTTCATCAGGTTTTTATTTTAGTTTTAAGTGGAAGATCATAGCTATGTCTTTAAATTATTATCTCTGCAGATTAGAGAAATTTCAATTATTAAATTCGAAAATGGATTTCTTGTGATCTTCCAATAATTTAAAGTAAAATATATCCCTTTCTTATCTTCCCCTGAGGGTGTGTACCCCGGGGGTTCCTCTTGTTCATTTGCTATCCTTGCTCTTGACGCTAAGAGAAATGTAACAGAGATTTCTCAGTGTATTATTAGATTCCGAGGAGCAAGTAAAGTTAATGGACCAGAGTCCGTTAACTTTACCAGGTTTATTCTGGTCCGTTAACTTTACCAGGTTTATTCTGGTCCGTTAACTTTACCAGGTTTATTCTGGTCCGTTAACTTTACCAGGTTTATTCTGGTCCGTTAACTTTACCAGGTTTATTCTGGTACGTTAACTTTACCAGGTTTATTCTGGTACGTTAACTTTACCAGGTTTATTCTGGTCCGTTAACTTTACCAGGTTAAATTCTGGTCCGTTAACTTTACCAGGTTAAATTCTGGTCCATTATGTTTACTCTTTTCAATTCTGGTCCGTTAACTTTATTTGGTTAAATTATTATATTTGACCAATAATTGGAATAAGAATATAATTTTTTGATCTTAAATACCATATTAAAGGATTTAACCAGAATTTTTTCCATTTTTTTACTACTCGTTCTCCACAACTTCAAAATGGATCACGTGTTTTATCAATTCTTTCAATTAATAAAATATGCAAAATTAATGTATAATAATTAATATTATCATCTATAAGGTTGTATATTTATAAAATACTAAAGCAAATATTTATTAAAACTAGAAAAAGTGTACTGATGTGTTATCTTTACTAGATTAATTTCTGGTCCGTTATCTTTACTTGCTCCGGTTCTGAGTAGTTACTTAATGTCTTTATTTTTAATAATTGGTTAGCTATTTATAGCTAATTAATAATTTTTTATAATTAAAAATTGTTTATTTATAATTTGTATTTTATAACTGGTAGCTAGCTAAATAATAATAAACTATTTTCCTTATAGCTATGATCGAAAATGTGGAATAGTCCCAAGTCCGATATTTCTGAACTGATCTTCGTTATTATATTAAAAAGTGAGTTAACTGTCCCCATTATACTTCATTCTCATACAGCTGATGAAGATACTCTCCAGAAGCTGATGAAAATGAGAACATCTCTCGGATCTACAAACCAAAGCGCAGCAACTCCTGAAAAAATAACCACTGCCTCCTCTGTTACCAAAAGACCTGCACCTAGACCTCCTGGCCAGGTTTGTAATGAATAGGAAAAAATAAGAAAATGCCTCCTAAATAGTTCCCCTCCTCTTTCTGGGAAGGTAATTAGCTATAGTATATGATACAAGTTCGGACTTAATCTAACATGTTTTTACTCGTAAAAATTTCGTAGTGATCTCATTTTCTGTTCAGTGTTCACTGTTAAAATAATGTAATTATGGTTATTAATTCAAAATTGTTTGCAGATAATATCCTAAATATCTCCCATACTCTGCAAACTGGTTTAAACATGTTCTGATTAGTAGTTGAAACATGTTCTGATTAGTAGTTGAAACATGTTCTGATTAGTAGTTGTAACTTGTTCTGATTAGTAGTTGTAACATGTTCTGATTAGTAGTTGTAACATGTTCTGATTAGTAGTTGAAACATGTTCTGATTAGTAGTTGTAACTTGTTCTGATTAGTAGTTGTAACATGTTCTGATTGGTAGTTGTAACTTGTTCTGATAAGTAGTTGTAACTTATTCTGATTAGTAGTTGTAACTTGTTCTGATTAGTAGTTGTAACATGTTCTGATTGGTAGTTGTAACATGTTCTGATTGGTAGTTGTAACTTGTTCTGATAAGTAGTTGTAACTTGTTCTGATTAGTAGTTGTAACTTGTTCTGATTAGTAGTTGTAACTTGTTCTGATTAGTAGTTGTAACTTGTTCTGATAAGTAGTTGTAACTTGTTCTGATTAGTAGTTGAAACATGTTCTGATTAGTAGTTGAAACATGTTCTGATTAGTAGTTGTAACATGTTCTGATTAGTAGTTGAAACATGTTCTGATTAGTAGTTGTAACTTGTTCTGATTAGTAGTTGTAACTTGTTCTGATAAGTAGTTGTAACTTGTTCTGATAAGTAGTTGTAACTTGTTCTGATTAGTAGTTGTAACTTGTTCTGATTAGTAGTTGTAACTTGTTCTGATTAGTAGTTGTAACTTGTTCTCAATAGTAGTTGTAACTTGTTCTGATTAGTAGTTGTAACTTGTTCTGATTAGTAGTTGTAAAATTTTCTGATAAGTAGTTGTAACTTGTTCTGATTAGTAGTTGTAACTTGTTCTGATTAGTAGTTGTAACTTGTTCTCAATAGTAGTTGTAACTTGTTCTCAATAGTAGTTGTAACTTGTTCTGATTAGTAGTTGTAACTTGTTCTGATTAGTAGTTGTAACTTGTTCTCAATAGTAGTTGTAACATGTTCTGATTAGTAGTTGTAACTTGTTCTGATTAGTAGTTGTAACTTGTTCTCAATAGTTGCTCTAACATGTTCTCAATAGTAGTTGTAACATGTTCTGATTAGTAGTTGTAACTTGTTCTGATTAGTAGTTTTAACATGTTCTCAATAGTTGCTCTAACATGTTCTCAATAGTAGTTGTAACATGTTCTGATTATTAGTTGTAACTTGTTCTGATTAGTAGTTGTAACTTGTTCTCAATAGTTGCTCTAACATGTTCTCAATAGTAGTTGTAACATGTTCTGATTAGTAGTTGTAACTTGTTCTGATTAGTAGTTGTAACTTGTTCTCAATAGTAGTTGTAACTTGTTCTCAATAGTAGTTGTAACTTGTTCTCAATAGTAGTTGTAACTTGTTCTCAATAGTAGTTGTAACTTGTTCTCAATAGTAGTTGTAACATGTTCTGATTGGTAGTTGTAACATGTTCTGATTGGTAGTTGTAACATGTTCTGATTAGTAGTTGTAACATGTTCTCAATAGTAGTTGTAACTTGTTCTCAATAGTAGTTGTAACATGTTCTCAATAGTAGTTGTAACATGTTCTCAATAGTAGTTGTAACATGTTCTCAATAGTAGTTGTAACATGTTCTCAATAGTAGTTGTAACATGTTCTCAATAGTAGTTCTAACTTGTTCTCAATAGTAGTTGTAACTTGTTCTCAATAGTAGTTGTAACTTGTTCTCAATAGTAGTTGTAACTTGTTCTCAATAGTAGTTGTAACTTGTTCTGATTAGTAGTTGTAACTTGTTCTGATTAGTAGTTGTAACTTGTTCTCAATAGTAGTTGTAACTTGTTCTCAATAGTAGTTGTAACTTGTTCTCAATAGTAGTTGTAACTTGTTCTCAATAGTAGTTGTAACTTGTTCTCAATAGTAGTTGTAACTTGTTCTCAATAGTAGTTGTAACATGTTCTGATTGGTAGTTGTAACATGTTCTGATTAGTAGTTGTAACATGTTCTCAATAGTAGTTGTAACATGTTCTCAATAGTAGTTGTAACTTGTTCTCAATAGTAGTTGTAACATGTTCTCAATAGTAGTTGTAACATGTTCTCAATAGTAGTTGTAACATGTTCTCAATAGTAGTTGTAACATGTTATCAATAGTAGTTGTAACATGTTCTCAATAGTAGTTGTAACATGTTCTCAATAGTAGTTCTAACTTGTTCTCAATAGTAGTTGTAACTTGTTCTCAATAGTAGTTGTAACTTGTTCTCAATAGTAGTTGTAACTTGTTCTCAATAGTAGTTGTAACTTGTTCTCAATAGTAGTTGTAACTTGTTCTCAATAGTAGTTGTAACTTGTTCTCAATAGTAGTTGTAACTTGTTCTCAATAGTAGTTGTAACTTGTTCTCAATAGTAGTTGTAACTTGTTCTCAATAGTAGTTGTAACTTGTTCTCAATAGTAGTTGTAACTTGTTCTCAATAGTAGTTGTAACTTGTTCTCAATAGTAGCTCTAACATGTTCTCAATAGTAGTTGTAACTTGTTCTCAATAGTAGTTGTAACATGTTCTGATTGGTAGTTGTAACATGTTCTGATTAGTAGTTGTAACATGTTCTCAATAGTAGTTGTAACTTGTTCTCAATAGTAGTTGTAACATGTTCTCAATAGTAGTTGTAACATGTTCTCAATAGTAGTTGTAACATGTTCTCAATAGTAGTTGTAACATGTTCTCAATAGTAGTTGTAACATGTTCTCAATAGTAGTTGTAACTTGTTCTCAATAGTAGTTGTAACTTGTTCTCAATAGTAGTTGTAACTTGTTCTCAATAGTAGCTCTAACATGTTCTCAATAGTAGCTCTAACATGTTCTCAATAGTACCTCTAACATGTTCTCAATAGTTGCTCTAACATGTTCTCAATAGTAGCTCTAACATGTTCTCAATAGTTGCTCTAACATGTTCTCAATAGTTGCTCTAACATGTTCTCAATAGTTGCTCTAACATGTTCTCAATAGTACCTCTAACATGTTCTCAATAGTTGCTCTAACATGTTCTCAATAGTTGCTCTAACATGTTCTCAATAGTACCTCTAACATGTTCTCAATAGTTGCTCTAACATGTTCTCAATAGTAGTTGTAACTTGTTCTCAATAGTAGTTGTAACATGTTCTCAATAGTAGTTGTAACATGTTCTCAATAGTAGTTCTAACTTGTTCTCAATAGTAGTTCTAACTTGTTCTCAATAGTAGTTGTAACTTGTTCTCAATAGTAGTTGTAACTTGTTCTCAATAGTAGTTGTAACTTGTTCTCAATAGTAGTTGTAACTTGTTCTCAATAGTAGTTCTAACTTGTTCTCAATAGTAGTTCTAACTTGTTCTCAATAGTAGTTGTAACTTGTTCTCAATAGTAGTTGTAACTTGTTCTCAATAGTAGTTGTAACTTGTTCTCAATAGTAGCTCTAACATGTTCTCAATAGTAGTTGTAACTTGTTCTCAATAGTAGTTGTAACTTGTTCTCAATAGTAGCTCTAACATGTTCTCAATAGTAGTTGTAACATGTTCTCAATAGTAGTTGTAACATGTTCTCAATAGTAGTTGTAACTTGTTCTCAATAGTAGTTGTAACATGTTCTCAATAGTAGTTGTAACATGTTCTCAATAGTAGTTGTAACATGTTCTCAATAGTAGTTGTAACATGTTCTCAATAGTAGTTGTAACATGTTCTCAATAGTAGTTCTAACTTGTTCTCAATAGTAGTTGTAACTTGTTCTCAATAGTAGTTGTAACTTGTTCTCAATAGTAGTTGTAACTTGTTCTCAATAGTAGTTGTAACTTGTTCTCAATAGTAGTTGTAACTTGTTCTCAATAGTAGTTGTAACTTGTTCTCAATAGTAGTTGTAACTTGTTCTCAATAGTAGTTGTAACTTGTTCTCAATAGTAGTTGTAACTTGTTTTCAATAGTAGTTGTAACTTGTTCTCAATAGTAGTTGTAACTTGTTCTCAATAGTAGTTGTAACTTGTTCTCAATAGTAGCTCTAACATGTTCTCAATAGTAGTTGTAACTTGTTCTCAATAGTAGTTGTAACATGTTCTGATTGGTAGTTGTAACATGTTCTGATTAGTAGTTGTAACATGTTCTCAATAGTAGTTGTAACTTGTTCTCAATAGTAGTTGTAACATGTTCTCAATAGTAGTTGTAACATGTTCTCAATAGTAGTTGTAACATGTTCTCAATAGTAGTTGTAACATGTTCTCAATAGTAGTTGTAACATGTTCTCAATAGTAGTTGTAACATGTTCTCAATAGTAGTTGTAACTTGTTCTCAATAGTAGTTGTAACTTGTTCTCAATAGTAGTTGTAACTTGTTCTCAATAGTAGCTCTAACATGTTCTCAATAGTAGCTCTAACATGTTCTCAATAGTACCTCTAACATGTTCTCAATAGTTGCTCTAACATGTTCTCAATAGTAGCTCTAACATGTTCTCAATAGTTGCTCTAACATGTTCTCAATAGTTGCTCTAACATGTTCTCAATAGTTGCTCTAACATGTTCTCAATAGTACCTCTAACATGTTCTCAATAGTTGCTCTAACATGTTCTCAATAGTTGCTCTAACATGTTCTCAATAGTACCTCTAACATGTTCTCAATAGTTGCTCTAACATGTTCTCAATAGTAGTTGTAACTTGTTCTCAATAGTAGTTGTAACATGTTCTCAATAGTAGTTGTAACATGTTCTCAATAGTAGTTCTAACTTGTTCTCAATAGTAGTTGTAACTTGTTCTCAATAGTAGTTGTAACTTGTTCTCAATAGTAGTTGTAACTTGTTCTCAATAGTAGTTGTAACTTGTTCTCAATAGTAGTTGTAACTTGTTCTCAATAGTAGTTCTAACTTGTTCTCAATAGTAGTTCTAACTTGTTCTCAATAGTAGTTGTAACTTGTTCTCAATAGTAGTTGTAACTTGTTCTCAATAGTAGTTGTAACTTGTTCTCAATAGTAGCTCTAACATGTTCTCAATAGTAGTTGTAACTTGTTCTCAATAGTAGTTGTAACTTGTTCTCAATAGTAGCTCTAACATGTTCTCAATAGTAGCTCTAACATGTTCTCAATAGTACCTCTAACATGTTCTCAATAGTTGCTCTAACATGTTCTCAATAGTTGCTCTAACATGTTCTCAATAGTACCTCTAACATGTTCTCAATAGTTGCTCTAACATGTTCTCAATAGTAGTTGTAACTTGTTCTCAATAGTAGTTGTAACATGTTCTCAATAGTAGTTGTAACATGTTCTCAATAGTAGTTGTAACATGTTCTCAATAGTAGTTGTAACATGTTCTCAATAGTAGTTGTAACATGTTCTCAATAGTAGTTGTAACTTGTTCTCAATAGTAGTTGTAACTTGTTCTCAATAGTAGTTGTAACTTGTTCTCAATAGTAGTTGTAACTTGTTCTCAATAGTAGTTGTAACTTGTTCTCAATAGTAGTTGTAACTTGTTCTCAATAGTAGTTGTAACTTGTTCTCAATAGTAGTTGTAACTTGTTCTCAATAGTAGTTGTAACTTGTTCTCAATAGTAGTTGTAACTTGTTCTCAATAGTAGTTGTAACTTGTTCTCAATAGTAGCTCTAACATGTTCTCAATAGTAGTTGTAACTTGTTCTCAATAGTAGTTGTAACATGTTCTGATTGGTAGTTGTAACATGTTCTGATTAGTAGTTGTAACATGTTCTCAATAGTAGTTGTAACTTGTTATCAATAGTAGTTGTAACATGTTCTCAATAGTAGTTGTAACATGTTCTCAATAGTAGTTGTAACATGTTCTCAATAGTAGTTGTACCATGTTCTCAATAGTAGTTGTAACATGTTCTCAATAGTAGTTGTAACATGTTCTCAATAGTAGTTCTAACTTGTTCTCAATAGTAGTTGTAACTTGTTCTCAATAGTAGTTGTAACTTGTTCTCAATAGTTGCTCTAACATGTTCTCAATAGTAGTTTTAACATGTTCTCAATAGTTGCTCTAACATGTTCTCAATAGTACCTCTAACATGTTCTCAATAGTACCTCTAACATGTTCTCAATAGTAGTTCTAACATGTTCTCAATAGTAGTTTTAACATGTTCTCAATAGTTGCTCTAACATGTTCTCAATAGTAGTTCTAACATGTTCTCAATAGTTGCTCTAACATGTTCTCAATAGTACCTCTAACATGTTCTCAATAGTACCTCTAACATGTTCTCAATAGTAGTTCTAACATGTTCTCAATAGTAGTTTTAACATGTTCTCAATAGTAGTTTTAACATGTTCTCAATAGTAGTTCTCTAACATGTTCTCAATAGTAGTTTTAACATGTTCTCAATAGTAGTTGTAACTTGTTAAGCGATATGTTCAACGCAGACGTCAAACCCCTACCAAAAAAATCTTGCTATTTCTCTGAATTGAAAATTTTCTCTATATAACATTTCCCCTCAACAGGACAACAGTGACTGTTCTCTGGTCTCTTCAATGACCAGTTTGGACCTCTGCTCTAACAGCAACATTCAGAATACAGAAGTTTCCCCCGATAGAAATGCGTGTAATCAAAATGGAGAGAAAGAAAATGAATCTGTTGGAGTTAATGGAGTGGGTAAGGAATGATATAGTCAATCTATTTATCTAACTAAAGAATATAAAAAGCTTATTTAGGTAAGAGTGACAGTATTCGGTAAGTGGAGTGACAATCTGACCTGTAGAGATTCCTGTAAAGGGCCGTACTCACGTAGGGTTTTGTAAGTCTTTCCACCCGACTTTTTGCTAAGCTCCTCCTACTTTTTCAACGAGAATATAAGAAAAAACGATAGAATAATTATTTTTCTTATATTCTCGTGGAAAAGGTAGGAGGAGCTTAGCAAAAAAAGTGGTGGAAAGACTTAAAAAACTCTACGTGTGTACGGCATTTTAGATCTCATTTAACTCCCACTTTCCAAATACTGTGAGCCAGATTATTGTGACTTTACCCTACATTAGATGTTTTTAATTTAATAGCAACAGCAAACAGATCTGTTGCTGATATCTGTTTCACTGATCTATAAATTACATTTCTAGCCTTCATCTGTTTTCAGTAGCTTTTCTGCATCCATGAACATTGTCACTGACGGTGGTTGGTGACTTCGTTCATGGAGCCACTTTCCTTTCTGACTGCTTCTTCCAGTCCCTTGTATTTAATTTCCTTATGACTTCAGCGATATGGAAACAGACGTTAAACCCCTAATTTATTCATTTAATAGAAGATGCTGTATTGATGGACTGGGTGACTTCGTGAGAGTTTATGGGACAGTAGAACTCCTCTATAGTGAATGAGTTAGGATGTAGCTACTCCGTATAGTAAACAAATTTTCTTCAGTCTGCGATGAAAACCAGTCTAAAACCATCAGTTTTTTTAAAACTAAAGTCTGTTTTATGGCATGCTAGAGAAGATTTGTTCACTATACGAGGTAGCTACATCCTAACTCATTCACTACATATAGAGGAGTTCTATTGCATTGACATCAGACATATATGATAGAAAATGGAGGATCTGAAGAAGGGGCGAAATGGCCCCGTCGCTGAAGCTACATCAATTTTTTGTTACAATTAATTAATTCCATTTATTTTCTCACAGCTGATTGCAAGCAGCTATTAGATGTAGAAGCAGCTGCTAAATCTCTTCCTGACGGAGTTCTCAGAAGCATGGTAGATGATGTCAGACAGTCAACACAAGTCAGCTACCTCGTCAGCCAACAAGTAAGTCCTATTATCAGCTGAATAGGGTATAACGTGTTTGAACACTTTAGTACGTGTTTGAATATGTTCAACTTGTTTCAGTTGTTGGATAACGTTTCAAACACGTTCTAATGAGACCATGTGGTTATAGAATGATGTTTCGATAATATTACTTCATTCTCATCACTAGGTATAATCTAGTAATGAGAACTGTTACGTCTATTATATCAATATTAGCAATAGCTACAGGTAAAGCTCGTACAACGGACAGTAGCTACATGTACCTGATGAAGAGGTCGCTATAATAATCTAGTTTAATTGGGGATTTAAACTTTGTAAGTTTTCTTTAACAAAATTTCAAAGAAACGCTAATGAATGCAAAGAATCTCAGATTATGATTTAATGAATTTTTTAATATTCATATAACTTAGGTACTTATTTATGTACGAAATAATAAGGTAGGTATAACCGTCACTTGAAATAATGGAGAATATGATAAAAAAAGCGATTATGATAAAGGTTATGTTTACATAATTATTATAAAATAAAGAAAATTTATTAGCTGATGAATAATCTGAATTGTGTGAAGATAAAGGATTTAAAAAAAAATAGTTACACCTCACTTTATTTCTATGGAATTTTTCTAATCAAAGAAAATGTATAGGAAAGGGGTAACTAAATCAAATTACTGATTATCTAAATAACAATACATGAAGTGTTGATTGAAAATTGTGATACCTATGAAAATAATCAATGTATGACTAGATACTTAGTAAACAAATTAAATATTTGTTGATCCATATAATTTGAAGAGGTCGTTGTAGGATTTGCATGGCTCTTAGAAAGGTTCATTTTTGTCCGCTTTATGAGAGGTGTCTGTCCGTTGTATGAGCTGTACCTGTCTATGGATTGTTTGAAACAAACCTGTTAATTAAAAATTGATGCTGAATCATATTTAATTTAATTTTTATAATGTGCAATAGTCATTTAATTTCTTTTTTTCATTTCTTTCTATCAGTGCTATTGTTACCAATTTATCTTTTTCAGGTTATCGAGATAGTCCTGAAGTCTCTTTCAACCACAGTGCCTCAACTATCACCCATAACGAAAAGAATACTCAGTGACACTCTTGGTGAGTAACCTTCCACTTTTGCATTTGCATTCAACTTTCAACCACTGTTTATATAGTGCCTAATATTCTTTACATAACATTTCTAATTACAATATTTCAATCAATTAGATGCCTTTTCTTTCTTGCCCGCAGAATCTCCCCTGCCCACTTCCACCACCCCCTGCTGGTGGAAGCTCAGTGCGGATGCTTGCCAAGCAATCAGTCTGCTGGACAAGCTGAGGGAGTGTAAGGATGATGACCAGCAAAGGAGCTGGGCACTGCATGAAGACCTCAGCACTATCAGTCAGCACCTCAACCAGCTGATAGAAGTCATGGTGAGGGGGGGGGGGGAACTAGATTATTCAATCATTAGGTGTTAGTGGACGCTTTCACATATTCGATCTTATGAGGAGAAATTTAATGTAGCTAGTTAATTTTAATTTTTTGGTATTCATGATACCATCAGGTTATTTTTTACCTAAATATGTATCCATGATACGTGCAGGTTAATTTTTGATTAAATTAGTATCCATGATACCAGCAGGTTAATCTTTTACTCAAATTTGTATCCATTTCAAGAAGGACTAAAAAAGGCTAACTCCTGAGTAGTCTTTTTTGCTAAATTGTATAATTAGCTACCTACCTACTTTACCGGGGATGAGAAATCTAACCTGTAGCTAATTTAGTGACACTATTTCTTTTATCAGGAAATACCTGAATCTTTTACTTTGTAAATAGAAGGAGAACTTATAAAACCCAAATGATACGAAATTGAAGAGAGAATATTATTTTCTCTGTATTTTGCTATAGAAAGGATATGCTTTAAAATTTGAATGATAGTCACAGTTTGGTAGAGACTGACAGGGTTGCAGATAATAATATTTTAAACCATTAGTAATAAAATTACAAACCATTAGTAATAAAATTTTAAATCATTAGTAATAAAATTTTAAGCAATAAATAAAAATTAACCTATAAATAAAAAAAACAATAGCTATATATAAAAAAATTAGCTAGCTAATCAATAATAACTAAATCTGAAGACGCAGACCATGTGTGATTGTTCAGCTACACATAAACATGATTGAAAACCCGTTATTTTAACGGGAAGTAGATACACTAGTTACTAGTAAAATGTTATATCACTAGTTAGCTACTAGTAAAATGTTAGATCATTAGTTACTAATAAAATGTTAGATCACTAGTTACTAATAAAATGTTAGATCACTAGTTACTAATAAAATGTTAGATCACTAGTTACTAATAAAATAATAGATCACTAGTTACTAATAAAATGTTAGATCACTAGTTACTAATAAAATAATAGATCACTAGTTACTAATAAAATGATAGATCACTAGTTACTAATAAAATGATAGATCACTAGTTACTAATAAAATGTTAGATCACTAGTTACTAATAAAATGTTAGATCACTAGTTACTAATAAAATGTTAGATCATTAGTTACTAATAAAATGTTAGATCATTAGTTACTAATAAAATGTTAGATCACTAGTTACTAATAAAATGTTAGATCACTAGTTACTAATAAAATGTTAGATCACTAGTTACTAATAAAATGTTAGATCACTAGTTACTAATAAAATGTTAGATCACTAGTTACTAATAAAATAATAGATCACTAGTTACTAATAAAATGTTAGATCACTAGTTACTAATAAAATGTTAGATCACTAGTTACTAATAAAATGTTAGATCACTAGTTACTAATAAAATGTTAGATCACTAGTTACTAATAAAATGTTAGATCACTAGTTACTAATAAAATGTTAGATCACTAGTTACTAATAAAATGTTAGATCACTAGTTACTAATAAAATGTTTTTTAGAATCACGGAGATCTGGCGGCTGTGAGAGAGGTGCTGACAATTCAAGACTACCAGCCCCTGCTGACACTAGTGCAGTACTACCAGATGGAAGTGAGGGCACCACTCCGGCAGCTGCTGTTAGACATCTTCTCACTCGCCTGTCAGATGTCTGGTGGAAACGTCAGCTACCTCTCCACCACCGTTCTACCGGTGGAAATGGCTAGGGAGCTCCTCTCCCCCGATATAGAGATTGAGGCTCGGTGTAACGTGGCGAGGGTGATGAGTATGGTGCTGAGTGGGGGGGACCCCCTGCCTTACCCCCACTACAGCATCATCAACAGTCAGTTTGTCAGGCTGCTGATCAGAGGCATGGAGGAGTGTGGTGGTGACCATGGGGATGACCATGAGACACTCAGTGGTCACTATTTGACCATACTGCTAGAACTGAATGGGCAGGAGTGGATAAGATCCGGGGGGATTAACCATGGTGAGTGGGGGAAGTGGCCATGGTGAGGTGGGGGAATGATGAAGTGGGAGGGAATGGTGAGGTGGGTGGAATGGTGAAGTGGGTGGAATGGTGAGGTGGAGGTACCTGTTATTTCTACATAATAAATTATATATTAATAAGAGTAGCTAAATAGTTTCAAAAAGGTCTATCTTCAACATTCAGGAATAGATCAAAAAATATATTCATACCAATGAAAATACATATAATTCAAATACTAATTCTTTTTCTTACATGATCGATAAAACCCGTCCTACTGTGTGAATGAATGTTAAACCTAACGACTGAGAAGAAACAGTAACTACTTGGTGTTTTTGTTTAATGTTCTCACCCATCAGATGATGGAGACACCCCTTCTCGTCACATCATCCTACAGGAGTTGGCAAAGGCGGAGTCTGTGTCCTGCTTCGTGGAGAAACTCCTCCTTCACTTCAACAGAGAAGGTGAGGCTTTATCAACTCCAGAAATCTCTTGGCCTCCAAACATTTAAAATTTTCAAAACGATTTAGTCGGATTTACTAAAATCTTCTGTTCTTTTGTCTACCAGTTCATTCGTGTGTTTATCATTTTCATACCGACCAGCATTTTGTAAGTAAGATCCTTTTTGTAAATGTAAAATTAGTAACCTGTTAAAATTTATTACGGATACACTTTTCTTTGACTGCCTACAAGCATGTTGTAAAACGTCAGCGTCCGATTTGTTCAAAAAGGCTAATTGGACTCGTCAAGAAGAAAGACGACTTGAATAAGAAAGTCAATATCTCGAAAAATATGATTATGAGGATTCTATTGGGCCGTACACACGTAGGGTTTTTAAAGTCTTTCCACCAGACTTTTTTTGGCTAAGCTCCACCTACTTTTTCAACGAGAATATAAGAAAAAAAGGTATAATTATTATTCATTTTAGTTGGAATCCTTGATACCTGTCGTTTTTCTTGCTATATTCTTGTGGAAAAAGTAGGAGGAGCTTAGCAAAAAGTCTGGTGGAAAGACTTTTGGGATGCAATGACGACAATTATCTAGACAGCTTCAAAGCAGAAACTACTCGATAGCTAAAGGAGGAAAAATACTTTCCAGGAAAAAATAGAAATTTCTGGAGCTGATGTGAAAGTTTTCTATTAGATCTTCACTGTTGAGGCCTTTATAAACGTCAAACTTATCCTTACGAGAAGGACGGATAAACATACCTTCCCTTTTCCGAACGGTAAACGTTAGACTGATGAAATGTCAGAAAAATAGAGGAGATCGTTAATTTGTTTTAGAAGAATATGTAATTCCGACTCAGCAATACCTGTTGACAGATGACCCAGTGCAGATGTTCGAGCACAGTGAGGACAGATGTCACTCGGTGAATGAGATGATGGTGGACCTGTACAGCTGCTCCCTCACCTCCAAACTGCTGTACACCAACGATGAGAGAGTCCTGTGTGACATCATCATCAGGCAGCTAACCGACTTGTCACAGGAAGATGTCGTGAGTAAATAAGTGGTTAACTGGTAGTTAGCTTACTGGTTAACTGGCAGTTAGCTTACTGGTTAACTGGCAGTTAGCTTACTGGTTAACTGGCAGTTAGCTTACTGGTTAACTGGCAGTTAGCTTACTGGTTAACTGGCAGTTAGCTTACTGGTTAACTGGCAGTTAGCTTACTGGTTAACTGGCAGTTAGCTTACTGGTTAACTGGCAGTTAGCTTACTGGTTAACTGGCAGTTAGCTTACTGGTTAACTGGCAGTTAGCTTACTGGTTAACTGGTAGTTACCTTACTGGTTAACTGGCAGTTAGCTTACTGGTTAACTGGCAGTTAGCTTACTGGTTAACTGGCAGTTAGCTTACTGGTTAACTGGCAGTTACCTTACTGGTTAACTGGCAGTTAGCTTACTGGTTAACTGGCAGTTATCTTACTGGTTAACTGGCAGTTAGCTTACTGGTTAACTGGCAGTTACCTTACTGGTTAACTGGCAGTTAGCTTACTGGTTAACTGGCAGTTAGCTTACTGGTTAACTGGCAGTTAGCTTACTGGTTAACTGGCAGTTAGCTTACTGGTTAACTGGCAGTTAGCTTACTGGTTAACTGGCAGTTAGCTTACTGGTTAACTGGCAGTTAGCTTACTGGTTAACTGGCAGTTAGCTTACTGGTTAACTGGCAGTTAGCTTACTGGTTAACTGGCAGTTAGCTTACTGGTTAACTGGCAGTTAGCTTACTGGTTAACTGGCAGTTAGCTTACTGGTTAACTGGCAGTTAGCTTACTGGTTAACTGGCAGTTAGCTTACTGGTTAACTGGCAGTTAGCTTACTGGTTAACTGGCAGTTAGCTTACTGGTTAACTGGCAGTTAGCTTACTGGTTAACTGGCAGTTAGCTTACTGGTTAACTGGCAGTTAGCTTACTGGTTAACTGGCAGTTAGCTTACTGGTTAACTGGCAGTTAGCTTACTGGTTAACTGGCAGTTAGCTTACTGGTTAACTGGCAGTTAGCTTACTGGTTAACTGGCAGTTAGCTTACTGGTTAACTGGCAGTTAGCTTACTGGTTAACTGGCAGTTAGCTTACTGGTTAACTGGCAGTTAGCTTACTGGTTAACTGGCAGTTAGCTTACTGGTTAACTGGCAGTTAGCTTACTGGTTAACTGGCAGTTAGCTTACTGGCAGTTAGCTTACTGGTTAACTGGCAGTTAGCTTACTGGTTAACTGGCAGTTAGCTTACTGGTTAACTGGCAGTTAGCTTACTGGTTAACTGGCAGTTAGCTTACTGGTTAACTGGCAGTTAGCTTACTGGTTAACTGGCAGTTAGCTTACTGGTTAACTGGCAGTTAGCTTACTGGTTAACTGGCAGTTATCTTACTGGTTAACTGGTAGTTAGCTTACTGGTTAACTGGCAGTTAGCTTACTGGTTAACTGGCAGTTAGCTTACTGATTAACTGGCAGTTAGCTTACTGGTTAACTGGCAGTTAGCTTACTGGTTAACTGGCAGTTAGCTTACTGATTAACTCCCTGTTTTTTTTATTATAGTTTTTAACACTTTCAATGTATTAAAAGGTCAAATAATAAATATTCCTAACAGTGTCTCATAAAGTGACTCTACTTTTTCTCCCCCAGAGACGCCCCCAATACCTCAGACTGTGTGTGGGGGTAGTGCAGAGGGGCAGGTGGGGGGAGCACCTGCACAGGGTACAGGACCTCCATAGCTGTCTGCAGGGGGTGGTGAGGCTGGGGGAAGACGCCCCTGAGTTGGTACAGCAAGTGAAGAACCTACTGGAAACTTCTGAACTTTTTGTCTGAAAACTAAGTTTTCTTCGACTCTTTATTTAAGTTTTACCCACGAGGGGTAAGTTCCGAGTCATCGAACAGTTTCACATTAACGATCATCTAGGAATTAATTTCTTTTATGATCGAAAATGTGAAACAGTTTTATAACTTGTAATCTACCCTAGGAACATTATCCATCGTAATATTGTGACTGTACTTCTATTGTTAACGTTTTTTCTCCTGTTTTTTTTGTTATCACATCAAACTTTTTTCAGTTCTACCGTAGGGTAGGTTACGAATTATCGGTCAGTACTACATCTTCGGTCATATAAGAAAAAACAATATAAAAATTATTATTATTGCACAGTGCTATCTAATAATAATTTTTAAATTGTTTTTTTTTATACGAACGAAGATGTAGTACTGACCGATAATTCATAACTTACCCTTGGTAGGTTCAAATTTCAGCAGAAAGGCAAGGGTCTATCTAACATTTTAGTAAAGGCTCTAAGTTCTAGATATATCCTTTACCATATATGACTTGAGGAGACTAAGTAAAATGTTCGATAGATTCTTTATTTTAAATTTCAAAAATGTTTCTTGTGGCAGATATATTTTTAGTTTTGAATGGAGTGAAAATGTTAGCATGATGTTGTATGTTTTAAAATGTTATTCCTCATTTAGCTTCAGATTTAATAAGTCTGGTATATACTCAATACTCATTATTTATTCATTATAGGCTTTTAATGAATTTGGTCAGTTAACCCTCTATGTCCTCTATTGGTTTGACCGTGAAAAAAGCGAGAACTTTAATGATGATCGGTAAAATGAAGGTAATGAAAGCATTAAACAATGGAAATAAATGGTGCTTAACTGATGTAAGAATAGACATGTGCTCTAATATATGAAAGAGTACACATGTGCTCTAATATATGAAAGAGTACACATGTGCTCTAATATATGAAAGAGTACACATGTGCTCTAATATATGAAAGAGTACACATGTGCTCTAAAATATGAAAGAGTACACATGTGCTCTAAAATATGAAAGAGTACACATGTGCTCTAATATATGAAAGAGTACACATGTGCTCTAATATATGAAAGAGTACACATGTGCTCTAATATATGAAAGAGTACACATGTGCTCTAATATATGAAAGAGTACACATGTGCTCTAATATATGAAAGAGTACACATGTGCTCTAATATATGAAAGAGTACACATGTGCTCTAATATATGAAAGAGTACACATGTGCTCTAATATATGAAAGAGTACACATGTGCTCTAATATATGAAAGAGTACACATGTGCTCTAAAATATGAAAGAGTACACATGTGCTCTAATATATGAAAGAGTACACATGTGCTCTAAAATATGAAAGAGTACACATGTGCTCTAAAATATGAAAGAGTACACATGTGCTCTAAAATATGAAAGAGTACACATGTGCTCTAAAATATGAAAGAGTACACATGTGCTCTAAAATATGAAAGAGTACACATGTGCTCTAATATATGAAAGAGTACACATGTGCTCTAATATATGAAAGAGTACACATGTGCTCTAATATATGAAAGAGTACACATGTGCTCTAATATATGAAAGAGTACACATGTGCTCTAATATATGAAAGAGTACACATGTGTTCTAATATATGAAAGAGTACACATGTGTTCTAATATATGAAAGAGTACACATGTGCTCTAATATATGAAAGAGTACACATGTGCTCTAATATATGAAAGAGTACACATGTGCTCTAATATATGAAAGAGTACACATGTGCTCTAAAATATGAAAGAGTGCACATGTGCTCTAATATATGAAAGAGTACACATGTGCTCTAATATATGAAAGAGTACACATGTGCTCTAATATATGAAAGAGTACACATGTGCTCTAATATATGAAAGAGTACACATGTGCTCTAATATATGAAAGAGTACACATGTGCTCTAAAATATGAAAGAGTACACATGTGCTCTAAAATATGAAAGAGTACACATGTGCTCTAATATATGAAAGAGTACACATGTGCTCTAATTTATGAAAGAGTACACATGTGCTCTAATATATGAAAGAGTACACATGTGCTCTAATATATGAAAGAGTACACATGTGCTCTAATATATGAAAGAGTACACATGTGCTCTAATATATGAAAGAGTACACATGTGCTCTAATTTATGAAAGAGTAGCTAAACATGAATTTATTAGATCGTTTTAAAGGAAAATATCTCAAAAAACAAACCTCGCCAAATACATCACTAGAAAGGGGACAAATGTCACCATAGGACATAGAGGGTTAATATTTCTCTCTACATATCGCTTATTTGCGAAAACACTGTCATAACTAAAATAGCTATTTTTCAGGAGAGGCATTTTAGTACTTGTAATGTACGTACATTTAATGGTATATCGTTAGGACATTTAGCCTCTCTAGCGGTACATTTTTGAGCTATAATGATGATTTTTTTACCAAAATGATCAGCATTTCATGATTTATATGTCTATGTGGATAACTCATAAAAACATTTTTTTGTGTTTATGACTTTGTTGTTGCAAACAAGAGATATTAATATAATATTTAGTTAGCTACTTCCGATGCAGCTCTATAATCATTTAATCTATCCGCTTCCTTTTTATTTACTATTCTAGTATGATAACCGAAACACTTATTATATCTAGCACTTTATCGTTATTATACGTAACTGTCCTGTGAGGATACCTGCCAAACTATCGTGATATTAGTAAGGTTAGAGCGCGTGAATCTCAACTAATTCTACTTTTTCTTCACTAAAATTGTATAGGAAAATTTTAGAAAATTGGCATCGAGAAGCAAGCAGAATTTAGTAAAAAGTTTAGAGGATTAGCAACTTATTTGGTTATTTTCGTGTGAATTCTTAACTATAGATTTAGGGTGAAGCAAGTAAATTGCGGCGAACTACAGAAAAACTTCTGAATGACCTGAATTATGAAATGCACCTATGTTTAAATTATAGAAAATAATATACGTCAAGAATTGCGTCATAGTTATTGCTCAATTCCCATAGTTTTCTATTATTTTAATCATAGAAAACAATCTGTTTGAACAATCCTTAATTTCCTCCTATGTTTACATGTATTTTACTGAGAACAGAAGCCAAAATAGAGGATTTCTTGGAGAACACTTTACCAGTTCCTGCAGTCTGAACTGTAATTAACTTCGACCTGTAATCACGGAATATGGCTTTAAAACGATCCTAAAATTAATAAATCGTAACATGCATTACAGTTCTTTGATATGCAACATTTTAATAAAAATTCAGTTCAGCAGAATTTAAAGACTAGAAAGAAAAGTTGCCTAAAGTTAAAGGTCGCAATTTACCTGCTTCACCCTACCTACCTACCAAATAGGAAT
Source organism: Caprella mutica (assembly GCA_947561585.1). Lineage (NCBI taxonomy): Eukaryota > Metazoa > Arthropoda > Malacostraca > Amphipoda > Caprellidae > Caprella > Caprella mutica. The sequence goes on along the minus strand of CANNZV010000060.1, from coordinate 257,605 downwards.
TATCTCTGTAGATCTGGTAACTGAAATCTGTTTCACAGTTTAAAGAGCACCTAATGTTAGTAAATGTGATTTCTATTGTTATAACATTTAACTACCGAAACGAGTTTTTCATTTCGCCCTAAATTTTCAAACTGGAGAACTCCTGTATAATGAAATCCTCTATAGTGAAGTAGAGTCCTGAGTAAGGAAGTAGCCTGTATAGTGACCCAAGTTTTTCTTAGTCTGCCATGAAATGCCATCAGTTTTAGAAAACCAATTGCCATTTTATGGCGGACTAAAGGAAATTTGTTCACTATAGAGGCTACTTCCTTACTCAGGACACTACATTCACTATAGAGGGGTTCAACTGTAGTTTATTGAACAAGTTCAGAGTTATCGGTCAGTTCCACATTTTCGACCATATAATAAAAATATATAATATAACATTTTAACGAATTATTTTAATTGGTATCCATGTTACCAGCAGGTATCATGGATACCAATTAGAATAACAAGTATTACATAATTTCTCTTACAAGATAAAGAATGTGGAACCGTCCAATAACTTGGAACTTATCCTAGTACCAGATAAGAAACGTACCTTGAATCAAAATCCGAAACGGAAACTTTAGTCTATAATTATTATTTATTTTAGTTGGTATCCATGATACCTGAAGGTATCATGGATACCAACTAAAATAAATAATAATTTTTATCGTTTTTACTCTTGGAAAAAAAGGAGGAGCTTACCAAAAAGTCTGGTGGAAAGACTTAAAAAACCCTACGTGTGTACGGCCCTTAAAAAGCACCATTAAACCATCCAAAAACCTCTATAGTATGGACCTCAAAAAAGGGAAACATTAATTCAACTTATAACTTACTTTAGAATGAATAAAGATATATTAATCATTTTCATTGCATTTTGTTCAGAAAGGTGTTTTTTTATCACTCTAGCAAATGACGTTAAATTGGTAATATTTTTCTAATAAACTGTTTCCATTAAAGTGATGAGCTCGATTAAGAATTACTTCATGTTAAATAACTTATAGCTATAATACCATTAAATATTTATTTATATTAAATATTTTTTTAATCTAGCCCACCTCCTGTAGAAGATACGGTGAAACCAGCCCAACTGAAAACAAGGGTAAGCTACGAATTATCGGTCGGTACTACATCTTCGGTCATATAAGAAAAAACAATATAAAATAATTATTATTACACAGTGCTATCTGATAATAATAATTTTTATATTGTTTTTCTTATATGACCGAAGATGTAGTACTGACCGGTAATTCGTAACTTACCCTACCAAGGATCTCATAAAATGTTTTCTATAGCAAGAGAAATAAAAGCGAGACATGTCCCAAACTTATTCGATTGTCATAAGTCTGAAACGTAATAAGAGCGGGGCATATCTGTATCCAACAAAGGACAGTTGGTCAGAAAATTCACTGTTTGGTCCAGGTTTTTCACTTATTGTTCCTGACGATGAACGGACATCATTTAATTCGAAAACTGGAAAAATGTATACAAATACATTTTTTTAATTTTGGGATTAAATATCGGATGAATATTTCAAAAGATTATAATTAAATGTTCACTTTAATAAAAATATATTCATTATGGAGAGACCAAATGTATACCGATTAAAATAACGAGTTAAAATGTTGAAATTAATTATGTTCAACTGTTATAACCAAGGTGTATTAACTACAAGGTAGAGCATTGCGCAGGTTCATATCAAGATGATTACAGTTTAGTTGTGAAAGACGCTTCTGTGTCCCGGGTTAATTATATTTACATAGAAACAAGGCATGTTATTCAAGGTATGTTATTCATTACCTTGATTATCCCCAAGATATATTAGCTTAGAAGGCATACTAAATGTCTTGATACGAGTTTTAGACTCTTCTGCGCATAAACAAAGAACATACGAACGTACAGATGTGACCCTGGAATATTACTTTGCATACTCTATATACTGTACATTGGGTTCAATAGTTATTTGTATATAAGGATTTGCTCATGATTGTTAATGCAGTGTACGGATACCATTTGAAAATTGTTTAACCCGCTGTACAGCAAGAATCATAAACTACAGTGTATATAAACCTTGCTGTATAGTATATAAAGTATGCCATCTAATTTAGCAGGGTCACATCTGTGCGTGCGTATTTGCTTTGCGCAAGTTAATGTATGTTGGTTATGATCGATAATGTGGAACAGTCGGATGACTCTGAACTTACCCTCTAACCTATCTTGTTCTACCAGACATACCTATCATCTTTTAAATTATAAATCGTTTAACTTCTTTAACTCAAACCTGTTAACCCGATAGTAAGCAACTTACTGGACTGTTTAAAAACATTTTTCCTTTAAATTCAAGCAATACTAGTTTGAGACCAGCAGGTTGTTAAAAAAACTAAAAACCAGATTTCATACAAAATACTTCTCTGCCTAAAAGGGGCAGTAAAACTATTTCAAAATTGGCACTTATTGTAAAAAATGTTGTTAGTGATTAGTAGGGTTGTGACAATATGCGTTTAAAATCATAGATCCCGAGAATATTATAGACGGAGAGAATTAAAGACTATTGAATGGTCTAAATCAGCAGTATATAGCATAATTCAATACCATTTCGTTTCGTCTATGATATGCATAAGATCTATGATTTTAAATGCATATTGTCACAGCCCTAGATTAATTGTGAGAATTCATTCGTCTGAAATATAACGGACAATCAGAATTTTTTTAAATTGTTATATGCATGTAACTTGGATGTTCTCCGCAATGGCGCTACGATCTGTTTGTTTACATAATCAGCTGTCTGTTAACGAAGTTTCAAACAATAACTGTACAAGATCCTAATACACGTAAATGATTAATATCGATTATTTAGTATAAAGTAAACTTAAATTTAATATAAAGTAAACCAGAATGTGAATAAAAACTTAGCTACATAAATACAGTGTGCAAAGTTAGGCATATCCTGCGCATGCGCTCTATCAATTGTGGTACTTTGAATGTTCAACACAAGATGGCGCTGCAACTGAGTGTTAATTAAATTAATTTAATCTATAATTAATATTCCTCAATCGATTTATTAAAAGAAAAAATGTTTATCCAAATGTTTACCACCCCTTTAATATCTATATTTAAACAATTTTTTATTTATAGTGAATAAATTTATACCCAGGAACAAATTTCGGTTGGAAAACAGGAAAGAGGTCCGTAATGTTTAATGGCCCCACCATACTTTTCATCCTGGGTAGCTGCATATAGGTTGCAGTTGGTTCTAACGTTCACCTTCACAACAGGTTGGATGGGTTAGACTAGGGTTAGTGACTTAATATTATCGGAACAAGTGGTAAACCGCTAAACTATCGTAACTAATCTCTACCCCTAGGCATGAGAGTCAAAATAAAAGGTATCTGTAATGATTTAAAGAAAACAATTCTCTAGTTTCAAAAATTATACTTTACTAATTGTAATGTTTGTAGATATTTTAAAATTGGTCTGGGTACACGATGACAAATTTGTAAGATTTGACCTACGACTGTCATTTGATTTTGTAAAATATTTTTCATAGAATAATTACTTGATTATTTTAACATTCATCTGTTTATTTAAATGTAAGGGTAATTATTATACATGTGTATAAATTGGGGGAATTTACTACGTGTTTGGGGAAATTTACTACGTGTTTGGGGAAATTTACTACATGTTTGGGGAAATTTACTACGTGTTTGGGGAAATTTACTACATGTTTGGGGAAATTTACTACATGTTTGGGGAAATTTACTACATGTTTGGGGAAATTTACTACATGTTTGGGGAAATTTACTACATGTTTGGGGAAATTTACTACATGTTTGGGGAAATTTACTACATGTTTAGGGAAATTAACTACATACTACATGTTTAGGGTAATTACCTACATGATTAGGGTAATTAACTACATGTTTAGGGATATCACCTACATGTTTAGGGTAATTACCTACATGCATGTTTATCACATGTTAACATGACCAATTCCTTTATCTTCGGGTGGACGGTTTAGAAAAGATAACCTAACTGGTTTTTCAGCACAAGGAGTCAATAAACTTTGTTGCTATAGTCTTTGGCTGAAGTTAAATAGGTACAAATCACATCTTAACCTATTGCCGCTTTATACTAAGTTAAATAGGTACAAATCACATCTTAACCTATTGCCGCTTCATACTAAGTTAAATAGGTACAAATCACATCTTAACCTATTGCCGCTTCATACTAAGTTAAATAGGTACAAATCACATCTTAACCTATTGCCGCTTTATACCCTATAGCGACACATATGTCCCCTACAGTAATGTATTTTGACGTTCATTTTTTTCTAGATATACAAAAGTTCAGCTTTATCGTGATATATTTTTTAATTTATAAATATATATATATTTTTAATATACTTTCTTTATCTCTATAGTACAAGTATATCACAAAATTTCTCATTTTTCACGCTCAAATAAATTCAGGACATAGAGGGTTAAAGGGGCAGTAAACCTTGGGACAAACTATTCCTCTCCTGTTGATAAATCAATGGGGTATTAATAATAAAGTAAAATATAAATCCAAAATCAGATTTAAAATTATTATGTACAATGAGTTATTAAATCTCAACTGCAACGCCATCTTGTGAGGAACATTCAAAGTACCAAAAATGACAGAGCGCATGCGCAGGATATAGCTAACTTTGCACTGTTTGTTTTTATTCACTTTGTAGTTTATATTTTATATTAAATTAACTTAACTTATTGTTTGTAAGTTCATATTAATCATTTAGGATGTACTATCATTTCCATTTCGTTAAAAATCATCCAATAATGTAAAAAAATTCGCAGTTACACAATTATGTTTACATACATTTCTTCTGTTTGTTTAATATATTTCAGACGAATGAATCCTCATTAGTATATAACTAATTACTAGGGTTGTGACAATATGCTATTAAACTCATAGATCCTGAAAATATTATAGAGTGATTGAATTAAAGAGTATTGAATCGTTCTAAACCATCGTTATTTAATATTCGATACCATTTCATTTCGTCTGTGATATTCCTAGGATCTATGATTTTAAACGCATATTGTCACAACCCTTCTAATTACTAACCACATCTTTTTACAAACTGTGTCAATATTTTACATAAATTTACAGGTCGGAGTCGTTTATATTTCACCCGCTTTTATTAAAGATGACATAAGTGCGAGGCACCTCGAAGTTATTACAGTACCTACACATAGAAAACGAAGACCATTTTTGTGATGTTTATTTTACGGTAACTACATACAATCAGAATTAATATCCAGATGAGGTTATTAGAAGCAATTGGTTTAGAAATTAGTATTAGTGTAAAACTATTCGTTAATTTTAACTTCATCAGCTGATTTTGGTAACAAGCACTGTAAGTCGAGCCCGCAGTACCATTTTCTTTCATTCTGATTCATAGAAAATGAAATGATTAAGGGGTTACAATTATAAATTAACTTCGAGTCATGTCTCACTCTTATTACCATTTGAAATAAGTCTTAGTTGTGATTTTGGTAATTAAAGCGGGGACTTCCTGTATTGTCCTTTATTTATTGTGGACAATCATGAATAGGTTTTATTTCGAAGAATAATAGAGAACAAGGCGAGGCATATAATAAATATTAAAATGTAAATAACGAGAATATTACTACCCATAGTTTTAGTACCAAAAGACAGGGGTGTTTGATATATATCTGATAAAAACTTGACAGATTGCACAAAAACTGTAGAAAAAACCCTTTTTCAAGAAAAACAAATGTCCAAAAATGCTTCATTATCGATACTCTGATTTCAGGGTAATTTATTTGACATACATAGGGAATTTCACTTAAAACAAACATTGTTTCAAGAAAACCTAATTAATTATCAAAACTGCTTAGTTTTCAAAATACTGACTTTTAAAGATTTAAAAGGTTATGGATATTCACAAGTACCTACTTTCCTAACAGATGGTTATTAGAGTGAAGTTAATCTTAAAATATCTTAGTACCTATTTATAACGTTACTGTGAATAGTGACCCTAGAAACAGATAACCAATATCTAGAAAACGAAGCATTTTGTCACATCGTGTTAGTCTTTTTAAAAAGTTTCGATTTTTTTATGCAATCTGTCTGTGAAACACCCTGTATACGAGGTACCTCCCTAGTGCCAAGTTACAGTTGGATATACTAACTCTATATTTATAAATAATGAACAATTACTGTACTCACGAATGCGTAATGACTTTAAACCTCATGGTCACAGTTGTAATTGTAGGCGACAGCTTCCAGAATAGTTGTGCACATACAGTTGTAATTGTAGGTGACAGCTTAGTTGTACACATACAAATCTCTCTGTCCCTCCATGTCACCACCTTTTTTCACTTCCATGTGTTACACCGTGTGTCTGTACGTCATCTGTAATGTCACGTAATTAGAATGAGACGTTACGGTTGAACGGAACCTATAAATTAAAACAGACCTTTACTTAAAAATTATAATTAGATAGGTATACTCAATTAATTACTAATCCAAATGATCAAGCATTTCCCCCTAACTTTTATTTTTATAATTGCACATCCCTAACTTATTTAAATTTATTCCTAATATTCATTAGTATGATGCAATCCCTCATTCTATTCATCATTCAATGTAGTTTGTTGTATCCGTTAGTTTGTTATACTGCACACTTCATGATTATTAAATAAACTGGCAGGGGTTTTGGGGGGCAACATGCCCCCCGATATACATATTTTTTGTTAAATCAGATATAAACTTCTACAGTTTCCGACTTATGGGGTTTTTGGACTAATTGAGTGTCTGACTAATGGGGTGTCGGACTAATGGGGTGTCGGACTAATGGGGTGTCGGACTAATGGGGTGTCGGACTAATGGGGTGTCGGACTAATGGGGTGTCGGACTAATGGGGTGTCGGACTAATGGGGTGTCGGACTAATGGGGTGTCGGACTAATGGGGTGTCGGACTAATGGGGTGTCGGACTAATGGGGTGTCGGACTAATGTGGCGTTGGACTAATGGGGCGTCGGACTAATTGAGTGTCGGACTAATGGGGCGTCGGACTAATGGGGCGTCGGACTAATGGGGCGTCGGACTAATGGGGCGTCGGACTAATGAATAGTAACCCCATTAGTAACCACTATTCATCAAGTGCAAAGCTGTTCTCTCCGCATAACTGATCAGGTTTCTCTCACCTCGAGTCAGTGAGACTGTACCTTCAATGCTAAGGTTAGTGTTGGTGAGCTGACGCTGGAGTGAACAGCTAAACAGACTCGCAAGGTAATGGAGGTGCACTAGCACTGAGTAGCTTTTTTGCATCCATGAGCATTGTCACTGACTGGTGGAAAGTCACTTTGTTCACGGAGTAGCTTTTCTGCATCCATGAGCATTGTCACTGACTGGTGGAAAGTCACTTTGTTCACGGAGTAGCTTTTCTGCATCCATGAGCATTGTCACTGACTGGTGGAAAGTCACTTTGTTCACGGAGTAGCTTTTCTGCATCCATGAGCATTGTCACTGACTGGTGGAAAGTCACTTTGTTCACGGAGTAGCTTTTCTGCATCCATGAGCATTGTCACTGACTGGTGGAAAGTCACTTTGTTCACGGAGTAGCTTTTCTGCATCCATGAGCATTGTCACTGACTGGTGGAAAGTCACTTTGTTCACGGAGTAGCTTTTCTGCATCCATGAGCATTGTCACTGACTGGTGGAAAGTCACTTTGTTCACGGAGTAGCTTTTCTGCATCCATGAGCATTGTCAGAGACTGGTGGTAGGTGACTTTGTTCATGGAGTAGCTTTTCTGCATTCATGAGCATTGTCACAGACTGGTGGTAGGTGACTTTTTTCATGGCGTAGCTTTTCTGCATCCATGAGCATTGTAAGAGATTGGTGGTAGGTGACTTTGTTCATGGAGTAGCTTTTCTGCATTCATGAGCATTGTCACAGACTGGTGGTAGGTGACTTTTTTCATGGAGTAGCTTTTCTGCATCCATGAGCTTTACCACTTTCCTTTCCGACTGCTTATTAGAACTTAAAAATTACCGCTACAATGTATCTAGAACTTAAAAATTACCGCTACAATGTATCTAGAACTTGAAATTACCGCTACAATGTATCTAGAACTTAAAAATTACCGCTACAATGTATCTAGAACTTAAAAATTACCGCTACAATGTATCTAGAACTTAAAAATTACCGCTACAATGTATCTAGAACTTAACAATTACCGCTACAATGTATCTAGAACTTAAGAATTACCGCTACAATGTATCTAGAACTTAAAATTACCGCTACAATGTATCTAGAACTTAAAAATTACCGCTACAATGTATCTAGAACTTAAAATTACCGTTATAGAATCAATATAAATACCTGTATCTAGAACGTAAAATTAATATTTTAGATCAGTCTAATTTAATTTATTTAATCATTTCAAAGTATTGCATTATATAGTTCAGCATTTAGATAAAAAATTCTATTCCTACTGTACACTCTATACTGGTAACTAAACTACACAAAAAATACCACTCAGTACCATTTCTATTTTCTCCAAATCAGGTTTTCAGTTTCATATGATTTCACTTTCAAAGCAAGAGATGAAATGCATTGCAGTAACATCTAATTGACGAGTATGTACGTAAGAAGAGTAAATGCTTCCCTATCTAAATATCAACTGGTGATTTCGTGTATCTTTTCAATTGCATTCTTTGGAAATTACAAAAGAGGAGAATAAACAGATAGAATTCGGGGAAATCTGTGGCGAACTGGTAACAAAAAACAAATTCTCATCAGTCAAATAACTAAATTATAATGTATTTAATACCTACAGAGTTAGGTTTTAATGAACTCATCACAAGCTCTGTCATTAAATTTATATACTCTATGCTTTAATATTATCGTCATTATTCAATTAATAACTTTAGCTAAATCTGAGGACACGGACCAGAAGTATGGATAGTTAAATTACACTATTGGAAACAAGTTATTCTTAATGGGCAAGTACACTAGTTTCAAATATTGATACTATTGAGAACACGTTATTCTTAAAAGGGCAAGTACACTAGTTACTAATATTGATACTATTGAGAACACGTTATTCTTAACAGGCAAGTACACTAGTTACTAATATTGATACTATTGAGAACATGTTATTTTGAACGGGCAAGTACACTAGTTACAAATAATGATACTATTGAGAACATGTTATTCTTAACAGGACAGTACACTAGTTACTAATATTGATACTATTGAGAACACGTTATTTTTAACGGACAAGTACACTAGTTACTAATATTGATACTATTGAGAACATGTTATTTTGAACGGGCAAGTACACTAGTTACAAATAATGATACTATTGAGAACATGTTATTTTTAACGGGCAAGTACACTAGTTACTAATATTGATACTATTGAGAACATGTTATTTTGAACGGGCAAGTACACTAGTTACAAATAATGATACTATTGAGAACATGTTATTCTTAACGGGCAAGTACACTAGTTACTAATATTGATACTATTGAGAACACGTTATTCTTAACGGGCAAGTACACTAGTTACAAATATTGATACCACGTTATTCTTAAAATTAGAAATTTTAACCATCTAACATAGGAGTGGTAGAGAGTTGCTAAAGCAGAATAACGAGGAGTTGATCTTAAAAGTAACAGAACAGGCTCGACAGGTATTTAGTTACGTAACTGGTAGTAGGATTTGATATTCTTCTTGTGTCGAAATTAAATAGAGCACAAATTTACCATTTTCCTTTCGTTGTAAATATAGTGCACACTGAAGGGCTCACCTCTTCCTTTCGTTGTAAATATAGTGTACACTGAAGGGCTCACTTCTTCCTTTCGTTGTAAATATAGTGTACACTGAAGGGCTCACCTCTTCCTTTCGTTGTAAATAGAACACTGAAGGGCTCACCTCTTCCTTTCGTTGTAAATTTAGTGCACACTGAAGGGCTCACCTCTTCCTTTCGTTGTAAATTTAGTGTACACTGAAGGGCTCACCTCTTCCTTTTTCTCTCGTTTCAGATGCAGCTCCTCTTCTTGTGTTCACTCAGTCTCTTGACTGTGTATGTTGACGCTACTGATTTCAGGTGAGTTTGGCCTAGTACAGACAGGGCACTTTCGATCGAACGTTCGAAAGCGCTATGCCTAGTACAGACGGGGCGTTTTCTATCGCACGTTAGACATTTAATATATATATATATATATATATAAATATATATAATATATGGTAACGCCCGGCAAATACGCGTTTCAACATAGATCCTGAAACGCACGTTTGCAGGGCGCTTGTTCAAACACGTTATTCAACTAAAGAAGTTTAGCTAAGCTGCCTCTGCCATCCGTTTAATTGATAATAAAATCCTTTAAAATTATTTGTTACCGACAGTTTGCCTACTCCATGGACGTGGCGGTGCGATCAGAATGCCACAGACTCCCGGTGCGTGAAAGAGGAGTACATGAGTTTGACTGAAGGTAGCAGGGCTTCCCTCGCAGAATGCAAAATCACATGTGGTGAGTTTGGTTCTCTGTGGCCCAAACCCTTCAAAGCAGCTCTGGGGAAGAAGGTCGTCTACTTCTCACCCGAGGACATCGAATTGACTTTCGCCTCAGCAGCTAATGACGACGCTCTCTTCCGTGAAGCATTCAGATTATTCACAGTGAACATTAAAAAGTACAACCCAGATTACACTGGCGATGAATCTGTCTGGAATAACACGAGTGTGGAAAAGAATAGCGTCACCATCAATATTCAATTCTTTGGAGGGACAAATAAATTCTCCTTGTTGAAGTCGGATGAGGAATATTCTTTAACAATCACCACTAATGCAAACAAAACTCATGTTGAAGTATTTGCCAATACGTTCTTCGGGGGAAGACACGCACTAGAAACATTGTCCCAATTGGTAGAATATGACGATACTGTTAACAGTTTGATCATGACTGAGAGCGCCACAATCACAGATGAACCTGCCTTCGCCTACAGAGGAATTCTTTTGGACACTGCAAGAAATTACTTCTCGGTGAAATCCCTCGAGAGAGTCATAGATGCCATGTCTTACAACAAATTAAATACCCTGCACTGGCACATCACAGAGACTAACAGCTTCCCATATGTTGTAAAAGCACTACCTAAGCTTGCCTATTACGGAGCACACTCTCCAAGACAAGTTAGTATTATTATATTTTTTCTCACTTAATGAATTTAGAATTAAACCTGGATTCATTCTTATTATAGAGATGTTATTCAGTGAAACGTAAAATACTGATGGTGTTTAGAATTACAATGATCAAAATATTAATTGTTTCGTATAATAACAAAATAAGTATCCTTTAAGAGTAACATATGTAAAATATAGAGAACGAACCATTCAAAGATGAAAATATTTAACGTTAAGATTATGAACCGAAACACATTACAGTTTGTTCTATATTCTGTACAAAATAAATTAATGATAAATCGATATAATTTCTAATTACGTTACACTTTATACTTAATAATGGACATATATAATTTAAATTCATAATTGTTTCGTATCAGCTGTACACCAGTGAAGATGTGCGTCACCTGGTAGAGTTTGGCCGAGTGAGAGGTGTCAGAGTATTGCCTGAACTAGATGCTCCTGCTCATGTCGGTAAGTTGATGTAAAACCATTTCTACTTCTAGGTCGTTAATATTCAGTTGGTTATATCTAATAAAATAAAATTAAATGTACCTAATTTTTTACCAACAGGTAACGGCTGGCAGTGGGGACCACAAGAAGGACTGGGTGATTTAGCTGTTTGCGTGAACAGGGTCAGTTCAGTCGATCAATATGTGCATAAATGACTTACCTGTCTTCATTCGCTTAATTAGAAATAAAAGATGTGAATTTATCAGAAATATCTTACATTCTTTCGTTTGTGAGTTCTTAAATGAATGTTTACGAAGTATCCTAAATTCTCGTTCATGATTCAAGATAAAGCAATTTTGAAGCAGTACGTTAACATTTGAATAAATATTCATATCGGACTATTTAATATTTGATGTCTTCAAATACAAAATGTGCATAATCATCCCCCCCCATTTCAGGAGCCATGGCAAAAGTACTGCGTGCAGCCCCCTTGTGGTCAACTGAACATTGCCAATGAAAATATCTACCCTGTACTGGGAAAAATTTACAAGCAGATGGCAGAAGATTTCGGACCATTGGATCTGTTCCACTACGGAGGAGATGAGGTAAGTACATTCTGTAGATTGGATAGAACAGGATTAGGTAGATTCAAATGTTCGAGTTATCGTTTCGTTTAAAAGTTATTCTAAATCTGAGTTTCCTTACTATCCAGGTGAATGTTAACTGCTGGAACACCACTCAGAACATTGTAGACTGGCTTAGTATCAAGAGACAGAACCTATCTGCTGACACATACTACAGAGAGTGGAGTTCTTTCCAGGATAAGGCTTACTTGGAGTTCACTAAAGCCAATAATAACCAAGAGATACCAGGTGAAGATATAGTTCTAGTTATGCTTTTGTGCAAATGAAATTCAAACTAGTTTCAGCTTATAAACATTTTCTCATATCAAATTCTAACGTTTCTTATTTACAGGAATTATTTGGACTTCTCATCTGACCGAGAAAGGGCGTTCAGATCAGTATCTTGACAAGAATAAATACATCATTCAAATATGGTATGTGCGGACTATGTAGTTGATTTAGGTGTTTCTCCCAAATAATTTACTTTTTTATTTACCAATAAACATTATCTACAATGCAGGTCTACTGGAGAAGATCCTCTTATCGCCGAGCTGCTCCAAAATCAATTTAAAGTCATTTTCAGTAACTACGATCACTGGTACCTAGATTGTGGAGTTGGAGCATGGGTTGGCGATGGTAAGACCTCTTTTATACCTTTTGGAAATCCAGAAACATATCAGTTGAAGAGTTTCCCACATTTATTTATTTCCTTCCTAACAGGAAATAACTGGTGTTCACCATATAAGGGATGGCAAAAAGTGTACGACAACAGCCCCCACAAAATTGCAAAGAACCTTACAAATGATGTTGTCAATCTGGATCTCATTTTGGGTGGAGAGGCTTGTCTTTGGTCTGAACAGGCCGATGAGCAGACAGTAGACGCCAAAGTGAGTGATTGTAATTTACCTAACTGTTTGGAAAGTAACATAAACTAAACCTATATATCTTATTCGTAACTTACCTGTATCCACAGTTGTGGCCTAGAGGCGCTGCCCTGGCGGAGAGACTCTGGAACAATCCCGAGCACGGATGGGCACCCGCTGAGTACAGGATGGTGAACCACCGCCAGAGGATGGTTAGGAGAGGAATCCAAGCGGAGAGGTTGCAGCCCGAATGGTGTCACCAGAACGAGGGGCTTTGCTACATCAATAAAGAATAAATCTAGAAAGAAAAACTGGTACAAAATGAGTAACAAGCATTCTAAACTAAAATTTGAATTAATAAAAATAGATTTTCCTTGTGCGATGGAGTTTTATTGAACCGTGACTAACATTTCTAACAATCTTATCAGAGTATAAAACGTATTTTTATTTCATTGTACAGTTCTTTTAATGATTTTCAATAAATATTGACACAGACAGTAATTGCAGCGTATTTCTGTACCCTTAGATTCTATATTTTAAAATATCTAACTGTACCTGATTCCTTATCAGCTTAAGGGCTTATCAGTTGTTATTTCACATTACGTACAGCGAGCGGAAGAAATGAGTTACTGCACCAAGCTATCATTTAAAAATCAATAAATTTGTCGTCGACTTGTTGTGTACCCAGAGCAATTTTAAATTATCTACAAGCATTTCCATTATTACAGTTTCTTTTTGGAAATGTGAAATTAGTTAAGAATTAAGACAGGTTCATTTTTCTTTGACTGTACAGTCGGAGAGTGCTAATAAAGGTCAAGATAACCTGATAAGAAATTCAGTATTTCTGAAGTCACGAGTATAAGAACAACCTCAATTTTTAACTCTTAAGAATCAAGGGCAACTAATTCGTTACCTTAGTCTAAAACTTTAAATATTAAGAAAGGATAATTCAATACGCATTCAAAAAAAAAGATTAATAGATATCTACGAATGTCATTCAATGTACGAGTTCATCCCTAGTGAAAGATTTTCTTCATACAGTGACTGATATCGGGATAACTCTTAATTTACGAAATCCCCCTTTTTTGAAGTGTGTAGTTGAACGTAGCATTGGTATATATTGATGATTTACATAGAGTATTAATGTTTTTAGTGGTTAGATTTCAGTAAGAAAAACTTAGTCACAGAGTTAGTGATGTCTTTAAAGTGAAAACTTCGATGGTCCGTGGAAACCATTTTGGTGTTTTCTAGATATACTTTCGTCGGCATTTCACAAACCAGAGGATTTTTTAAATTTGGCAAAGTAATAGGTCTACCGTCTATCCATGAAGTAGAATCTGTTATCTGCCTAGTTAGATGCTAGATTTATAAATTTGCTAACTATGTCTGGTAGTGTGATTATTCTAAAATCTACTTTAAAAATGAATTGTTTTCAGATATATGTTCACAATAATGTATATAAAACTTCAGGTTTTCCTAACCATCTTAGTGGTTACTTCGGTGACTTCACAGATCAGGTGCGTATATACACCAATATATTAAATTGGTAATAATAAAAAAATACATGATATGGAAGTAAAAATACAGTGAAACTCCTGAGTTATGAAACATTGGTTACTTTATAACTCAGAGCCACTTCATAGCTCAGGGACACTGATAGTTTTCTATGATAAAAATCTTTGAGAAAACTGTGGTCTTTTAGGGATAACTAAGAAGAAATTCATGATGTAAATCGTTTTCTATAATTTAAACATAGAAAATACTTCATAATTCAGGGGCAATTCATATCTCAAGTCTCTCATTGTTCGAGTGCTTCATCACAAAAATATTCATAAGTCAGGAGTTTTACAGTAATTATTTATTCATAACAAAGTGAAAGAGAAAATTAATATCTTACTGACAGAATCTGTAGTTCAGTGTTATATTTGCATATTTATTCATATAGTTATTATTTAAGTATGTAATAATCCCTTTCTAGACGATGCTCTTTAAAATATATATTAATACTTTATATAATTTGGCAGCAGTTTATTTATGTAACAACATTCGTTAAAGGATAGGTGGCATTTTACATCTTATAGCTTTATAGCAAGTTTTTCTATTGTTCTGAATTGATGTTTAGTTTCATTAGGACTTATTTTTAAGATGATTTTTGACAGCCAGGAAATGACAATTTCTTCTGTTTTTGTCTTTTTGACATTCTTTATTTTATTGCAATATTTCGATAGTGAACACCTAGCATCCTCAGGTATTTTTTCGTGACCTGTAAGTTACAAAATAAACTAAATTAACATTTAATAATAAATCAATTAAAAAAGTAAACCTACAATTAACCATTCAATTGTTAGGATTTACATAATATAACGTTTAATGATATTTTTTTACATAATTATATTGAAAGATGAAATGGAAAATTGAAATAAACAATACTTTAACACCAAAATTACTAAAGTCCACTACAGAGTTAATTCACGTACCATATTCACAGGAGGCAATATAAGAAATATTAATATGTTTGTACTATTGTCTACCAAAGTAAAAAAAAGATGTACATGGGAGGAATGGCTAGTATATGAGTATATATTACAATTAAAATATACACATAACCGTGTATGTTATGTGTGTACACTATTTTACATTGATGCCAATATATACTATTTAATTTAATTTCTATTAAAAAATTGCTAAAACTCTCGTTTCTCCTTTTTGTGCGTTAATGGTTGGTTTGCATTCTTTGATGGTTAGTGCTTCTGCGATGATCAGGTCTTCTTTGGAGTTAAGTTGTCGGACTATTTCAGTGTTTTCTAGAATTTGGCAGTTTTTATCTTGTAGCTATGATGTTGTTGACTGTGGTTTCTGAGTCTGTCGGTGAAGTGCATTCGGTGTAGCCTATGTACGTTGAGATGGAAGGTTGACAATCTTCCTTAGGGCAAGTGTATACATAGACTACATGTGATTGCTCTCCTTTTTCAGGTTTGTGAGGGTTATTTCTTATGAACATATTGCGTAGTTTCCTATTTTTATAATAAATCTTTAGGTTGTGGGTGGTATTGGTTGTGGTTGGTTTTACATGGTTGATCACTATTTTGCGTAGGTCTTGTTCTTCCTGCTTGTATTGCGATGACATTTGGTTTCTGTAGAAAATTGGTCGACTATTTTCTGTTTCTTGTTCACTGTCAGGAGATTGTTTTTTGTAATACTTTACTGTTGATGCCATAAGGTAGTTGTTGATGGTTAGTAAATGCTTGATTCGAGCTATTTCTTGGTGAATGTTTGTCCAGATGCTGCAGATTTCATATGCTCTATGGAGAAAAGTTTTTATTACTCCAGTCTTGTATTGATCAGGGGCGAGACTATTGTAATTAAGGCATTCTTCGGAATTGGTTGGTTCATTTAGACTGATGTTGATAATGACTGTTGATTGCGGGTGATTGTTACATCGAGGAAGGCTATTGTTCTTTTGGCATTCTATTTCATAAGTGAACTTGAGTACGGAAAGTTCTTCGAATTTTGATTTGATTTCTTCTATTTTTTGAAGTCTTTGATCATGAGAAATATATCATCGACATACCTCGTTTACAATAAAAGGGGATTAGTAAGGGTGGGGAGGACATTGTTTTCAATGAAACACATGTAGAAGTTGGCGAAGAGGGGTCCGAGTGGGGATCCCATAGTGACACTCTCTTTTTGCAAGTGCAAATGGTAAGAAGGTATTTGCGAAGTGCTTGGGGAATCTTAAGAGGCGCATAATCTGGATTGTTGTAAATTTGATCTATTATAATGTTGACGGTTTGGTGGACAGGAACGTTTGTGAACAGATATTCTACGTCAAGTGAGGATAAATATCCTACACTTTTGGTTGATTGAACGAGATCCATAAATTCACCGGTTGATATTATCATGTACTTTGATGGCGTATAAGGGGTAATTAGGTCGTTCAGTTTTTTGGCTACTTCATATGTCGGAGTTCCAATTTGAGATATTATTGGTCTTCGAGGTGGATTCACTTTATTCTTATGAATTTTTGCATTGCCATATATGTAACCGGGTGTGAAGTTGCCAATTAGTTTGGGGAATCTTGGGAAAGAATCTGTTGCATGAGCGGAATCTATAAGTGTTCTTAGTCTCTTCTTTAGCTGTGGAGTTGAGTCCTTTTCTATTTTAGTGAATTTACTATCATATTTTGAATGCAGAGAATTTTGTCATTGTAGTCTGTTTTATCCATTATTACAAACATATTAGTTTTATCGGCCTTTTCTGATAATGATGTCCTCTTTATTTCTAAACTCTTTGATGATGCTGTGTTTATTAATACTTACATATAATACTTTACTTAAACTTGTTTGACATCCTCCAAATTACGCTATTACATTCACTAATAGGAAAAAAACTAAAATGCCTAATAAATAATAAGCATAGATACATCTAAAGCAAAATAGGATCTCCTCTGAAATCGACCAATCACTTCAAAATATAAGAAAAAAAAACATAAATATAGGCCATATTACATAAATAACTATAATTAATTTAATAACTAATTAATTAATTACTAATTTATTTATTAAATGCTAAAATACTATGTGAATTTAGTATCATACATACAGATATATATATATATATATATTTTAAGTGGTTGCTCAATTTCATAGAAGATCCGCGAAATATTTTAATAAGAGTACCACTCCACTTGATAATAATTTCTCAAAACACAGTTTTCTAATTTTCTATTATTTTCAAATCTTACAAATTGGTTGTCGTGCACCCAGACCAATTAATTTTAAAATATCTACAAGCATTGGAATTAGTAATGTTTCTTTTTGAAAATAAGAGATTAGTACCTAAAATGTACACTTTTCTTTGACTGTTCCCTCCCCCCTCCCGCTTTCAAAACCAAAATGTTCGCTTGCTATTGAAGTAAAAGAATTGAGATAATGTTTACATTTTGTCTTATTTCTCCCAGTGACAATAACTTCTGGACATACGAATGCGACGATCCTGAAGGCGATTCTCCACGATGTGTCCGAAGTGAAACACCGCCAGGAGATACACCGATACGACTGAATGAATGCAAACTTATTTGTGGAAAATATAGTACCCTGTGGCCTGCTACTTTAAATCCGATTATAAAAAGAAGTTTAAATGTGAGAAAAATATCCACACCATTTTTATGATTTAGAAATATGAGTAAATAGGGTTATTGTTAAGTGAATGGTTTATTTTCAATATATGTTTTAGTAGTTAGATTCTATACCAAATGTGACTAAGAAAAACGCCCCCCTTTTTGTTCTTCAATTTCTGTTAATTTTTACAGCTGACAAGATTCACCGCAAATAAAGTGAGTAAATATATAAGCTGTCCATCCTGTACTGATGAAGTGATTGATCTAGCGTCTCAGAGTTTTGACATTTTCATGAATCATCTGGACATGTACCATCCTGATTACGACCAAACGAATGGAACAGCGCCATGGGCTACTCCGTCTGATTCTTCCATCGAGGAACACGTCTTGAAAATCGAGATATATATTACAAATTCGGATAATCGCTTGAATTTAACTACTGATGAATCTTACAGTTTGAATATATTACCAGATGGAGATCATAGAACAAGCATTATAATTAATGGAGAAACCTTCTTTGGTATTAGACATGGTTTAGAAACTCTTTCTCAGCTAATCAACTACGATGAAGATAATGATTGTTTACAAATGGTGAATACAGTCTTTTTTGGTGACTCCCCTGCTTTCCCATACAGAGGACTCATTTTAGACACAGCTAGGAACTACATAAGCATGAAAGGTAAGCTATAATTTGAGTAAAAATCATTCATAAACTTTCCATTTTTTAAAGGTTTCACTTTCCTTACCCTATCTGTTCACAGGAATTAAGAGGACAATCGATGCCATGTCCGGGAGTAAATTAAACACCTTCCATTGGCACATCACTGATTCTCAATCTTTTCCGTTTGTAATGGACAGTTTACCAAAGATGCACCAGTACGGTGCTTATTCCGAAAAGAAAGTCTACACCACCTCAGATATCCAGGAAATTGTTGAATATGCAAGAGTGAGAGGAATTAGGGTGTTACCTGAATTCGATGCCCCAGCACATGTTGGCTACGGTTGGCAATGGGGTCCTACCGAAAATCTCGGCGACTTGGCCGTCTGTATAGACAAAGTGAGTTGTTATCCAAGAATCAACTAGTAAAATTATGATCAATTATAATTTTCAAGAATAGTTACATATTCACTGTAGAATCAGGTACAGAAACAGTATAATATTTCAAGCCTTGAAAAGTTATTTAGTCCACTTTTTGTCGATGTTGAGTTTAATTATCGAATTTGTTTTATTCAACAACTACTACTAAAATACCAATATGAACAGGCTAATTGTTAAGTTGAATTTTTTCTACTTTAATCTATTAATCTCTTAGAAACCCTGGTGGGCGTATTGCGTGGAGCCTCCTTGTGGTCAACTGAACCTCGCCAACCCTAACATGTACGACGTGTTGGCTAAGGTCTACCAGGAATATGTAACAGCCTTTGGTCCTCTGGATTTATTCCATTTTGGTGGAGATGAGGTAAAGTGAAGTAAATTCATAATTAGTAAATATTATTTTATAGTTAGGATATTAGAGAATGATTTATCACGTAATATAACACTTTTATTCGAATTTGTTTCAATTAGGTGAACAGAACTCACCGTCTCAAACTGTCGCTATTTTATCATTTTCACATCAATTAAATGAAGATGGTGTGCAGTTGCATCAGATAAATTACTGTAATTTTACAAGACTATTGCATAGTTTTTTGTATTCAGATAAAATCGTCGAGGGTGCAGACTTAAGAAATAAGGTCAAAACGGCAACTTTTTAATCAAAACAGCTCCATTTAATACTACTTACCAATTAATTAAATAACAATTTTTTTAAAATCAAAACCCAAGTCTTTAAGTTTTGTAATCCGTAAAAACTGTTTTCATACTTTAGGAGTAAGAGCTACCTAGTTGCGAACTCATATAGCTGATGCCACTATGACGTCACTAGTTAGTCAGAAAAAGCCTAACAAATGTGCAACCTAGTTGCGTGTTTCCAGAACTCTTACATGACTTCCACACCACCTCTTACAGCTGGCAAACGAACGCCTGGTTGTGACAACACAACAGTGATATGATCATATGACTGCAGTGACACCCTAAATACACAATAAAATGCACTCGAGATTATAATAAACGCTGCGTAGTTTACTTCTAAAGTAAACTAGCGCTGGTATATCAGGTACTTACACTGCCTACTTAAGTAACAAAACGTTACTTTTAGTCATACTTTTTCAATCAATCAAAGATGGTCTGAGACGCACGTAGCAAAGGACACAACCTTTCAATACGAATACTCGAGTCACACTCAACACTGTCGTTCGAAACAGTGACGTGGCGCTTATGCAAGGCCATCTATAGTTCATCAGACCGGACCATTCTGACGTTTATAGTTTGAACAGCTGATCGCTGAAATCATAGCAAAGCGCTAAGCTTTTATAATTTAAATAGGAATAAATAGAAAAAAAGCTTGTTGCATTATCCTTTAATTGATTTATTTTTATAGTTACGAGTGGAATTTTGATTTACAATTTTTACAGTGTAGTCTTTAGAATTTATGCTATCGACTTGAATATTTCTTTTCGATACATAATAATTTCTAAAGCTAATAAACTTCAATGCAATGTAGTGTATTTAGAATTAGTGATTATTGATGACTGTAGCGCAACGAGGGCGCAGGAGAAATCACACCAATTGAGGGACCAAACTTCTTTTGGATTTTTCCCATTTGACTCCCCCCACCAAATTTAATTTAAATTAATTTTTTCTTATGAAATTTGGTCCATAGAATCCGGAAATCGTAACTGTTTTTTTTTTGTAAAAACTAATAGTTTTTGAGATATGAGGGTTTAAAGTTATTCATTTCCCATGTATCACTGAAAGATTAAGAACTTTGAATAAACTCGTGTTCTCACGCTTTTTGGCCAATTTTGGTTAAATATAGCAGTAATGTAGTTTGTTGTACTGCACAGTTCATGATTTAATAATGACCTGGTAGGGTCATTACGCCCCCCATTGCACATATATCGAGATTGAAGTAATAAATGGAAAATATCACGGAAACTGGCAATGTTCGATATAGGTATTTCGGGCGGCGTGCCGCCCACCGAGCCCCCTGCCAGGTCATTAATCAATCATGAAGTATGCTGTACAACAAAATAGCAGATACAACAAACCATATTACAGTTTCATGTAAAAACCTATAATGTTTGAATAATTTCAATGAAAACACGAGTTTTTTCGGATCTTCCCCATTTGACGACCCCACCAAATTTAATTCAAATCAATTTTTTATATGTATTTTTGTCCATAAAATCCGAAAATCAAAACAGTTTTATGTAGAAATAAATAGCTTTTGAGGTATGAGGGTTTAAAGTTATTTATTTCCTATGTATTACTGAAGGATTGGAAACTTTGAAAAAACTCGTGTTTTCACGCTATATGGCCAATTTTGGTAGCCGTAATGTAGTTTGTTGTATCCGTTAGTTTGTTGTACTGCACACTTCATGATTATTTAATGACCTGACAGGGGGGTATGAGGGACGGCACGCCCCCCATTACACATATATCAGCATTGAAATAATAAATTGAAAATATCACGGAAACTGGAAATATATTCGATATATGTATTTCGGGGGGCGTGCCGCCACCCGAACCCCCCTGCCAGGTCTTTAGTCAATTATGAAGTGTGCAGTACAACAAACTAGCGGATACAAGTCTTACAACAAACTAGGTACATTACTGTTTCATGTAAAAAAATCTTTATTGTTTAAGTAATTTCAATGAAAACACGAGTTTTTTCAAAGTTCTCAATCCTTCAGTAATACATAGGAAATAAATAACTTTGAACCCTCATATCTCAAAAAGTATTAGTTTCTACAAAAAACAGTTATGATTTCCCGATTTTATGGAGAAAAATACATTTAAAAATAATAATTTTAATTATATTTAGTGAGGGTATCAAATGGGAAAGATCTCTTCTTTTATTTCGTATAGAAAATTAGTGGATCTTGAAAGATCAATAAACAAACATTCAGAAAAATATCAAACATTAAAGATTAAATAACTTCATTTAATTCCATAAACTATTAAATGAATAAATATTTAAGCAAAGTTAAGGATTCCAATTCGTGAGATAACAAATAGAGCACTGCCAGTATATTTGAAATACTATTGTATGATCGAAAGAGGTATTTAGTGCAGAGATTTTAGGTAGGGTATCAATACTTAATACCGGTAGCGTAGGGTATCAATACCTAATACCGGTAGCGTAAAGAATAATTAGCATGAATAGGTAGGTAGAACAATAAATAGGTAACTCCTAACTATATAAAATGCATATAAATTAAAGTATCCTTACACGATCCTGGGGTCTACTCTCGCTTGAGGTTTTGACAAGTTCGTCGTGGAGTACGTATGAGGTAAATTTAGTAAGAATAATGGAACTGATTATAGACACGTGTTGCTGATAAGCTGGCAGAAAAGGAACTAGTTTCCAATTCACAAAAGGCGGAAGTACGTGCAGTTTAGAGAAATAGGATTGTGTGTCCTGTGAACGCATAATATGATGCATCCTTGCGTCACAATAACATCGTTTTAAAGGCATATCGTATAGCTATCGATTCAAGAAATTATGGTTTACCTACTGTTTAGGTTTTTTTATGATACCTGTTCATTTAAAAAAATAGAATTAAAAGAGACAATTGCATGTATTCTTTATTAATTTGCAAGTATTTTGGTGAGAACAGAAGGCAAAATAGATGATTTCTTGGAGAACATTTCACAAGTTCCAGCAGTCTGGCCTCCCTTAATATGGTGGCACAACTTAACAGTTTAACTAGTCACAAATGGAGTGGATCCTATCTCAAATTGATTGAATCATGTGCTTAGTTATGTATAGTTCAGCTGTAGTAAGAATTATTAATAATAAACCATAGACATATTATTTATGTGTGAAACACTGCTGATAATTTGATCGTACCATATAAGTTTTTTTTATAACTTAGGCAATTCAAAATTTTCACCGTTAAAAATGGAAATTTACAATAAAAAAATATTGCAGTCGATAGCAGAGATTCTAAAGAATACACTGTAAAAAATTAAATCAAAAGTCCACTCGTATCTATAAAAATGAGTCTATTAAATGAGAACGTAGCCATTTTTTTTTCTATTTATTCCTATCTAAATTAATGGGGACGTCGCGCTTTGTTATGATTTCGGCGATCAGCTGTTAAAAGATAGAGTACACTGTAGATAACCTTGGTTTGCCCAATAAAGCCAACCATGTGAGAAGATAGAAAACTTCCATACTTCAAGAGTCCTACTGTACTTAATAAACAAACGATTAATATACACCTATACTCCCTAATTTATTTATATTATTTTATTTATACCCCACTATTATTCAAAGAACTACTTTTTATATTAGTCTATATAACAGGTATTCCATATAATTGAACTCTACTGTAATTGATATCATCCAGGTTAATTTACAATGCTGGAACACCACACAAGAGATCGTTGATTGGATGATGGAACAAAATGTCACTAATGGTTCTCTAAGTCCAGACGCTTACTATGAGCAGTGGAGTATATTCCAAGATAAAGCCCACCAGATCTTCACTGAAGCCAATGGTAACAGGGACATGAAAGGTAAGTAATGCGATGTTAGTCTGATCTATCATATTATATATATTAAATGTTCAAACTTTCAAAGTCATAAATGTACAACCGGTTTCAGAATTAAGGCAACCAGTTCTGCGTATCAGATTAATCATTCAAGATCGTATGTTTGCTTCCTATAAATCATGTATCATCTTGAAGCTAGACATAATCTTTCCATTTTAGTCATCTACATTTCAAATTCATCTTTAAAAATATAGATAATAATATCCACAAAGAAAGTGAAGGGAATTATTCAAATGCAAGAGAGTTGATAATGAATCGTTCAACTTTTTGAAAAATTGTTAACAGTTCATGGAGACTTCTATAAATCAGGTCAAAGATGTAATATTGAGGAACGTCAAGATTCTAGAAGCTTGCTTGAATTTGAATAGTAGTGACATAATTTTTAAATGAAATTGAGTGGATTAGAATTCTAATTGGTGAAACTTTATTTGTACTTATTTTTAGGAATTATTTGGACCTCACATTTAACGGAAGCTGGCAGAGCTGATCAGTATTTAGACAAGGACAAATACATCATACAAATATGGACTGAAGGCAAAGATCCAATTGTAGGAGAATTACTAGAGAATGGTTACGATGTCATATTCAGTAACTACGACGCCCTGTACTTGGACTGTGGTTTTGGGGCATGGGTTAGTGAAATTTAGTATTGAAGATAAGAATCATGTATTTCAAATTTGTTTAGACTATTTTTTATTTCTAATTATTTGATTGTATAGGTTGGCGAAGGCAACAACTGGTGCACACCTTACAAGGGATGGCAGACAGTTTATGACAACAATCTCTATGAATTATCAGGAGAGGAATATAAAGATCAGGTTATTGGAGGAGAGGCAGCTCTTTGGACTGAACAGGCTGATGAACAAAACTTGGACTCCAGAGTGAGCAAGCAAAAATTTACACTTGTGTATGATTTGGTGTCGGAAATTTCGGTCTGGTAAATTGGGTCTCGGGAATTTCTTTCTCGGAATTATAAATGGGCTCTCCACATAAATGGCTTTTATGTAGTTTGTTGTACTGCAAACATCATGAATTTTTAATGACGGATGGGTTCGGGGGTTGCTAACGGAAGAGTCTTATTTATACCGCAGACCAAAAGTTCCGAGACCAAATCTTTCGCTCGAATTTTCTGTTCAAATCTCACGTTAAATAAATGTCAAAACATGTTAATATTATTACTGTTACGTATCATTTTACAACGGTTAATGATGCTATCCGCTTCTATAAATGCACTACACATTTATGTATTCATAATTTAAACTTTTTCTTTTATTGTTCTTTTATAAAATCATAATAAAACGAGAACGAATTTTCAGAGACCGAATTTTCCTAAAGCCGCATAATTTATAATATGAATGACTAACAAATAACGAAGTAGTTAGATATCTAACAAAATTCACATAGTCTCATATCACCCTATATCTAATATATACCCTAACCAATATGAAATTTTTTACACAAAGGTACTTGGACTGAAAACTGAATACATTAAAAAATACGATTTCGTTTATTTTGCAGCTCTGGCCCAGGCTTTCAGCTTTGGGTGAGAGACTCTGGACCAACCCGGATTCGAACTGGGTGAGTGGGACATCTTTATTAACGGATAGCGAAATATTGCAATAGAGTGGAGAGCATTAACCAAAATAATTACCTCTCACAAATTTTAATTCAAATTTCTAACATTGAAATATTAAAAAGACCTTTAATGTTTTACTAGTTGTAGTTATTTATATATTTATTAAGTTAGGCGCTGTTAGCCGGTCTACGCTAACGATGGATCCTGATCCCCCAGATTCTACCACCGAACAGCTAACCTAATCTAAATATATAAATATTTTAGGGCTGTGGTCGACAGATAGCGCAGATCTTTTGATGGCACATGATATAAATAAATGTATTTAAAGAAATATTAGTAAGAGAATACAAATAAAAAGGACAGTTTGTCCCTGCGTTCTCCTAAACTAAGTGTGGAGACATATTGGGTAATGCACTAAAGAAGAAACAAAACAAAGAAATGATAGCAAGTAATCAAACATAAAATGTCTTAGTTTAAAGACTACCCTCGTCAAGAGAATGTCAGATGAGCACAATAGTAAAATAAAGAGACACGATCCTCCCTTGATATTATCCAGGTAGCAATATTTGTCAGGACAACTTTATTCCAATATTGGCAATGGTGTAACAATATTTCTCGGGGCAATGTTGTTGTTGGGTGATTTCTCTACCGAACCAACGATAGGGAAGATCTCCAAGGGAATGGAGGTTGGTGGGTCTAGGCCAATAAAGGGCCTTCATCTTTGTCACCCTTTATAAGATATAAAATACAAATGTGCATGTGAAACCCACAAAATTGGTGACAGATAACCTACAATTACCAAAGGTAATTCGGCGATTGGAAACCATTATGAACGTTTTTCTAACAATCAGAGGACATTTTTTTAAGCAAACTGCTAGCATTACGAAGCATATCTGCTCTCACATTATATAGCTCTCCTTACTTCTACTCCACAGGAACAAGCTGAGTACCGACTGGTTCACCACAGAGAGAGGTTGGTTCAGAGAGGCGTGATGGCGGACTCGGTACAGCCGGAGTATTGTCATCAGCACGAAGGAGGATGTCCCGGCTGGGGAATGTAAAAATTCCACTGGTAGAAATTACGATTAGGTAGTTGTCCTATCGCCGAAAAGTGCCTATATCGAACAGACAAGGTCATTTGTATCAATAAACTTATCATCAATATAATTTTTTATTCTCCCGAACAGATTTAGATCTGGTTGGAAACTGTTGACAGCAACTCACCAATGCAAATTCCATCACAAATTATTAACATACAAACACAATAATTAATAATGTTCATTTACCTCGAAATAATATCAATGTCGATTCTGCGACACTTAAATTTCAGAGGATTAGGGTACAGAATGTTTGTCGGATAGCATTAGAAAGAGATATTTAAAGGTCCTCTCCACTCTAAATTAAAAAAATTCTGGTATTGCTTTAAATTTGTAGAGCTAAGGTTATATAACATATCGCAGTAAACAGAATTCAAATCGATCAAGTATTCTGTTCACAATTAATTATATAAGAAATATTCACATTGCGTTTTTCTCATTCTGAGATTCATAAAAAGAAAAGAAAAGAAAAAGAAAAAGCCCCCCATACTTGAGTAGGGTGTTCGTTCGTATATACATAGCGCATACCTATTCAAAATTTGAAATCACAGATCTGCGTTCAAATAGAAAGTGTATAAAAATTAACAGTTCTCAATATCGGAAAATGTTATGATACATAAAAACTATTAGTAAGTAATACTTAAATAGGTAATTGAATTCTTTATATAGATCCATTGTCTTAGAACTACACTATTACGATAAATATTAAAGTGAATCTTAGAATACCTACCGTAACTTACTCGGATAAGGCGGGTTATGGATACGCTAAGATCGGCCTAGCTATGTTAGAGCCTATGTACCTATAATATTAAAGTTAGGTAACAGTAAATCTGAGTAAGGCAGGGTTTGAATCATAGTTTGATTCAGCTTTATTTGGTCCATACCTTACTTTACATCTGTGTCTCAGTGTCTGCATGATATGTTGTTAAAAAAATAGGTCATAAGAATTAGCCTAAGCCCTAATGCATGCTGAATGATGGGAAATTGAACATCGGTCAAAAATAAAGTCATATAGATACAAAGTATAATATTAAACCAAAGCTCAATTGACTCAATTCTCCAAATTATAGTACATTAGTTAATGTACGAATACCTAATAGTAATGCTGTGGTATCACGCTGAAATGGAAATTCAATCAAATTAATCAAAAAACATTCATTAAGTAGGCAGGTGTCTTTGTCAAGCATTTTTAGTTTGTTACAAAGTAACTCGATTAACACAAAGAACATCTTGAGTGACAATACGGTACCGGTAGCAATGATATCCATTGATATCTATCAATCAGCTTTGTTATTGTTTTGATTTTGTCGGATCGTGTTAGCCTATCGAACGGGGGCTTTTTCTTTGCTTGAAATTCAGAGGTGTAGTAGAACGAACGGAAAAAAATCTTAAATTACATATTACAATAAAACTATAGAACCAAATTTGAAATGGTTTGCAGTTTTATTATCAGTAACATTAGTTCTAATGCATAGAGAAATAAAAAACTTAGAGTGGAGGGGACCTTTAAGACTCATCCTTTTTTAGAACTAACGGAGTTTCAAAGGTCTCTCCAGTCTCTTGGAGAAAAAAAAGTTTAATACTATAGAACTAAGGTCAGTAATCTGCAAATCGCATAAAATTCGGTTCTGTATATATTTTTGTATATGTTTTTACGTAGCTAACAGTAATCTGAGGCGGAAGAAAAAGATTGTGCACTTTGTTGCGGTTTAGAATTAGCTAACTATTTTAGTTAGCCACATTGTCTAAAAGAGGTAATGAAATAATTATATATATCTACTTACTCTTTTCGTTCAATTTAATAGTTACTTTATTTTTATATATTGGGTCTTTCCAATTTGACGACCCCCATCAGATTTAATTTATATTACTTTTTTAATATGTATTTTTTTCCATAGAATCCGAAAATCAAAACCGTTTATTGTAGAAACTAATAGTTTTTGAGATATGAGGGTTTAAAGTTATTCATCTCCTATGTATTACTGAAGGATTGGGAACTTTGAAAAAAACTCGTGTTTTCACGCTTCTTGGTCAAAGATAACCGTCATGCAGAATGTTGTATCCGCTAGTTTGTTGTACTGCACACTTCATGATTGTTTAATGACCTGGCAGGGGGGTATGGGGGGCGGCGTATATCAGCATTGAAGTAATAAATTGAAAATATCACGGAAACTGGAAATATATTCGATATATGTATTTGGGGGGGCGTACCGCCCCCGAGCCCCCCTGCCAGGTCATTAATCAATCATGGAGTGTGTAGTACAACAAACTAGCGAATACAACAAACTACATTACTGTTTCATGTAAAAAATCTATATTGTTTAAGTAATTTCAATGAAAACACGAGTTTTTTCAAAGTTCCCAATCCTTCAGTAATACATAGGAAATAAATAACTTTAAACCCTCATATCTCAAAAACTATTAGTTTCTAGAAAAAACGGTTTCAATTTTCGGATTCTATAGACAAAAATACATATAAAAAAGTAATTTAAATTAAGTCTGGTGAGGGTCGTCAAATGGGAAAGCCCCAATATATTTCTAAATTTGAGGACAATCTGTTTAAAACTATTTTCAATATAGTATAAAAAATTTCACAATAAAAATATAAAAATATATAATTACCAGGTTCACATTCGATATCAAACATTAAAACTTAATACAATTGTATTTAATACGCGTTGATTGCATATTTTATGATGAAAGATGGGACATTACACTAAACGAAAACCATCGACCAGATAAGAAACAATGTGAAAAAATACAGGAATTTTTTTTAGATTTCTTGCAAAAAACGATGAATCAGTCACAATTGAACATTTCAATAAAAATGAATAAAAAAAATCAACCACAATTAGGGTTATATCAGGTCAAGGAAGAAAAAGATAAATACAGTCTTAAAAATATCCGCAAAAGTGAAAATGATCAAGGTTTATCGACAATCTATCTCTGTACATTCAATGAAAATCATCATGAAGCTAAAATTACAGCTATTCAAAAATTTATTCATCTTACAAGAAAAAAGCATAAAGTGTTACTCTCAAATAGGGACTTTACATTTCGCTTTAATTTGGTTAAGATTAATATCGTAGGTTTGAATTCATACAAAGCTTCAAATCGTAGCTTTGAATACATACAAAACATTAAACTACCTGTGAAAGAGGAGAAATAAAAGTTTCGACCCTATGCTGCAGTTGAAAACTTTAAAAGACCGGGAGTTCAGGGATACCAGCCTAGCTGGTAAGGTTACCAATTTCGGGACCAGGACAAAAGCCCACACGACAAAGTCCCTAGCGTCAAAAACCCATGCGAAAAAAACCCACACCGACAAAAGCCCACACCGATGAAGTCAAAATTAGTATTCCTGCATTCTACCGCATCATTGTAAATTTGTATTATGTACCACATTTAGGGACGCTCTTATCGCAGAACTTATAGTTTTAAAACACTTTTTTTTATTACTATTATTTTAGTATATATCGGAATATTTAGTCAGACGGTGAAACGCTATGCCCCTTTTTATTACTATATTTGACGTCGTTTCAAATAATAATAACTATGTTCTGAAAACATATCGAAAACATTCATCATGTAGAATTCCATAAACCACATTTGTATTTATCGAATATTGCAATAACTGTATGTATTGTAATAATTAAATGTTTTTCGTTATAAAGTTGTTTCATTTTTCCGTATATTTTAATTTCTATACACTCTAGTTCATCATAATAAGATTTATGCTGTACCCTGCTTTTGATGGCTAAAATTTTGAAATGTGCTGTTTATAACTCTACTTCACTGTCAGAAAAAATATTTAATTAACTTTAGGAATAGTATAATTCAGGCATTACCATTCGAAAAATATTCGGCTGCAATTATTTTATGCTCAATGCATGGAACCGCACTTACATTAATCATATCCCTATCAAACATAGATAAAAAATGCTATGCTGGTTATGTACAGTGTGTTTTTTCTTTTTGCAAGACTTTGAGCCCTCACTTGGAATATTTGAAATAAGAATTTAGAAGAAATAAATATATGTTCTTGATATATTATTTCTTGATATATTGTTATTACAAACTTATTTAAAACTCATTGAAAACACTTCTAAACGCTATCTACAAAATACGTTGAAAATGGTCGCCAAAATCCTGTAGTTAAAGTCTTGCGCGCTTCAAGACGCTCTTCGTCACCCTCCTACTTATTGCTGCGTCATAATTTGCAGATGAGAATCCACATGATATTGTCGAATGAAACGATAGAAATGACAAAAAAATAATGATATTTGTTGCGATTGTGGACGGAAAATTCTATTGTCCAAGCATTCATCGATGACGACGGTCCTTGTGACTCTGCCAATGGTTCGTATAACAAGGCTTTGCTGAAAGACAAAAATTTGGCAAACTTTTTGAGCCACTGCCACATGACGCAGACTCTGTTGTATGCAAGATGATGCTCCATCTAAATGAACAAGAGTGGCTAAGTATTTCTTGAAGAAAAATTTCAAGGACGAGTTACCAGAAGAGACACTGAGATCTTCTAGCCTGCACTCAGTAAGAACTCAATCCTCTTGATTTCCATTTCTGGGCTACAACTCAAAATATTTTGTATTCGGAATAACCTCTATCCATTCATGATATTATACAATTTAGTGTGTGAAGCTGTTTGGTGCAAATTATGACGCAGTAACAATTGAGAAGGTGACGAAGACTCGAAGAGCGTCTTGAAGCGCGCAAGACTTTGACTACAGGATTCTTGCGGCCATTTCCACCACCTTCTGTATATAGATTTTAGAAGTATTTTGAATGAGTTTCAAATAAGTTTCTATGACATGATATGTAAATAACAAGCCTTATCTTCAAGAGAATATTTTTGTTTCCTCTAAATTCTTATTTCAAATATTCCTAGTGGGAGCTCAAAGTCTTGCAAAAGAAAAAAAACGCGCTGTACTACCTGTAACCAGAACACGTTAAACATTAATACTTGTCCATGTCTGTTGCACTATTTAAAATTTGTTACGTTGAAATTGTTTGACAAAGCAATATTTTGATACCATTGATAAGCTTTCGTCGGCGAGGGCTGTTGTCGGTGTGGGCTTTTGTCGGTGTGGGCTTTTGTCGGTGTGGGATTTTGTCGGTTTGGGTTTTTGTCTGTGTAGGCTTTTGTCGGTGTGGGCTTTTGGCGCTAGGATTTGGTCGTGTGTGCTTTTGTCACCATTTCATCAATTTCTAATAGTATCACAGTCTGGTAGTTATACAGGGATAGATCACTTCGGCAGCTTACCACTTGAAACTATTGCCCAAGCACTGTATACCATTAATACTTATTTAGAATGATGTTGCAAGTTATTGTTGTTGGTTGGAGGGTTTTCCAGAACAATAATTGACCACAACCATATTGAGCTAGATCAGTTTAAAAAGTTATCACTTTAACTTGTTGCAAATTCTTCAAAAGTATCGATTTTGAGTGTAGTCAATTTGGATGCTTCTGGCGCAGGGGCATCCCACAACTGAAAATGTCTGACATTAATTTTTCATGATAATTGATGCCTCAAGAAATTGCAACAAATTTGAAGTGGTAACCTTTTAAACTTATCTAGATCGCTTTTGGCCGTGGTCAACTTGGGAGTGTCTGGAAGGGACACCCAGTCCCTGGATATGTCAGGCAATGATATTTCGG
This sequence comes from Caprella mutica, assembly GCA_947561585.1. Lineage (NCBI taxonomy): Eukaryota > Metazoa > Arthropoda > Malacostraca > Amphipoda > Caprellidae > Caprella > Caprella mutica. The sequence continues at coordinate 225,316 of CANNZV010000060.1, read as the reverse complement.
GTTGTTTTGAAGATCAGGCAACAAATTTGAAGTGAAAACCTTTTGAACTCATCTAGATCGATTTCGGGCATGAATAATTTGGGTACGTATAGCAGAGGCATCCCGCCACTAAAATGTCTAACAAAGACTTTTAATGATGCATAGGGTTATGCTGTAATTTTGCAATGAGTTTCCTGTGGTAACCTTTCGAGCTGATCCTGCTCAACTTTAAGCGTGGTCAATTATTGGCATGGCAGACCCCTCCAACCAACAAAAATGTCGGGCAACATCGTTCTAAATATGTATGAGTGCTATATACTGCAGTGGTTGGCAACCTTTTTGTCGTCGGGGACCGATAAACGTTCAACAATATTCTCGCGGCCCGGAGGGATGAATATAACTAATAGAATTGGTTAGGCCAAAAATTCATTCGGTTCTAAGAGGGCACTGCTTTCTTTTGATACCAAAATGAGCTTAATACAATATAATCATTCATGTAAACATTCCTTTTAAAATAACAATCTGGTACAAAAAATAGCAATAATACTCAGGTAAAAATATTTTCATTACTCAGGTACGGTAATGTAGAATCTGTACCCCAGTCCATTTTTGGGTAAGTAGATTGCACAGGAGTGAAATCATTGAGCTGTGGATTGTACAGGAGTGAAATCATTGAGGTGCGGATTGTACAGGAGTGAAATCATTGAGGTGCGGATTGCACAGGAGAAAAATTATTGATGTGCTGATTGCACAGGAGTGCGGATTGTACAGGAGTAAAATCACTGGGGTGTAGAATGCACAGGAGTGAAATCGTTGGGGTGCGGATTGTACAGGGTGAAATATTGGGTGTGGATTGTGCAGGAGTGAAATCATTAGGGTGCGGATTGTATAGGAGTGAATTCACTGGGGTGCAGATTGTACAGGAGTGAGATCATTGGGGTGCGGGTTATATAGGAGTGAAATCATTGTAGTGCAGATTGTACAGGAGTAAATTCATTGGAGGGCGGATTGTACAGGAGTGAATTCATATGGATGTGGATTGTACAGGAGTGATATCATTGGAGTGCAGATTGTACAGGAGTGAAATCATTGGAGTGCGGATTGTACAGGAGTGAAATCATTGGGCTGCGGATTGTACAGGAGTGAAATCATTGGAGTGCGGATTGTACAGGAGTGAAATCATTGAGGTGCGGATTGTATAGGAGGAAAATCATTGAGGTGCGGAATCTACAGATGATCCAAAAGTAGATAGTAATACTCGAGTACGAAAAAATAATAATGAGATAATAGTAGTCAGGTCTAAACATGATTTGAATGTGTTACGAAAAGTAGGTTAGGTTATAGGGTCGGGAGGGGCGAATCTTGCGCACTAAAAACTTTTGGGTTTTGCAGCTTAGTTTTTGCAGATAGACGATTAATATTTGACATGAAGAACCGCAATAAGGCCTTTCATACACCATCCAAAGGACAAAAAATTAGCATTTGTATAATGTGAGTTATTGACGAAAGTAGTGCGCAATTGAAATTGTCCTTGATGGGGCGATTCTTGCGCGCGAGAGGGGCGAATATCTGCGCACTCTTTAATTCCTTTCCATAGTGAAAAATAGCACTATTGAGTGTCTAGATACTTACTATAAATATAATTCCAATGTGTTTAAAAGCATAAACAATCATATGATTCAAATTCAAAAACTTGAGACAAACTTTTTTCGACCAGTTTACGTCAAGTTTGTAGAATATATGTGTGACGTCATGAATGTTGCTTTCTATTCAGGATTAATTTATGCTTGTAATATTAGTTTATCTGAAGTATGACACTATTATATCTACTTATTATGTAACTATAAATATAATAAATAACTAGATGACGGGCACTCATAGAGCGCATACTTTTGCCACCGCTTACAAATGACCTTGACCTTAAACCTGTTCACTCCCAAAATATAAACAAATGATTCCTGAATATTGAAGCATCGTCCCGCCCAATTTCAGACAATTTGGTTGAATTCTTTTGTGTTATAAATGACCTTGACCTTTATTTTTACCTGATTACTCACAAAATCTAATAAATTGGTTCCTGCATGGATAATTACCAACCGTTGACCAAATTTCAGTTACTTTGATTGAATACATTTTGCGTTATAAGTCAACTTGACCTTTAACCTAACCGCTTCCAAAAACTTATCAAACCGTTCCTAGATATTGACCAATCGTTCCATCAAATTTCAGACAAATTGATTCAAAACTTTTGAATTATTGAGTTATAAATGACCTTGAGCTTTGACCGGATAACTCCCAAAATTTTACCAGATGGTTCCTGGAGATTAGTCAATCGATCGTCTTACCAAATTCAAAGTAATTTGATCGAAGACTTTTTGAGTTATGTGAGCAACAAGATGACAAACAAAAATATGTCGCCCAAAAGATAACCTTACGCAATCTATGAAAGTAATAATTCTTTTTGTGATGTCAAATATAGCATATATAACCAATTTAGCATACATATCTAAAACGTTATTCAAAATACTGTTACACTTAGATATTTTCACTTTATGTCTCTGAAATTACGATAATAAGAATATAGAAGCAAATGGGTTTTTCGTACATCTATTAGGTTACGTGGAATATTCACTTGCCATTGTAAGGTCGGGGAGATACCCAGGCCAAGAGAGGGTCCATGTGTACTGAATCCCCTAGACCTAAGGGTTAGTCGTTGAACTCTTCCAGTCTTTCAATTCTTTCAAGAGAGATAAAAATGTATCAGAATTTAGGAGTATAATGATACTATGAAGGTAGTAAAATTTCATCCAGAGTTGTGTCCCTAGCCTTGTAATAGGTAGAACATTCCACAACAATATTATGAGGTCATGTTTCTGGGCGAAGACCAGATCGTCGGCAAGTATTATTGTTTTACTGTTTTAGGACCAAATGTTCCCAGGAGAGAAGAAGTTTCAATCGGGTTATTAACAATAGCTTTTGACATTCTCTTTCAAAGAGGAAGAGTTCTTTGGTCTTTCTACAAGAAGGTAGGTTGACCCATCTAATTCCTTTGGTGTTTTTCAAAGACCAACGGTTCAGGTTCTGCGCCAGAAGATCTCTGCTACGTCCTTTTCTATGAAATCATTAGTTTCATTGTCAATGTTCGTTGTCATCAGTTTCGCTGAAGACGCCAAATTTCTTTGCGACAGAATCTTGGCAATTGACGTGATCACCACTCATGTGTCTTGTTTAAGTAGTAAAAAAGTTCACCATCTTGTTGGAAGATAAATGATTGATTTTTGAAGTGTTTTTTTTTCATCAATCCAATAGCTGGAACCACAATACTGTTAAAAGAGGATTGATCTTAGGCCGTACTCCACGAAAATCAGAGGAGACTCCCAAGTTTTCGAGATAGGGGAAATCTTGGATATCTTCTGATCATGAATATTGAATTGGGTTGGCTTCAATAATGAAGAGTTTCTCGTTAAAAAAATCTATTTCATACCTTGTCGTGTCCGCATTAAGCTCTCTGAGAAGGACCTTTAATCTCTCAAGTCTCTTTTGCTTTTTAAGAAGTGTGATGACTTAGGGTTCTCTCATTTTGTAGGAGGACAACTGAAGATCCTTCGTGATGATGGTTCTAATTGAAGTCTGGATCACATTCATGTATTTAGCTATATTTTAAATTTTTTCAAGTATTTCTTCGAGTCTTCAACATTGCACAAACCTTCTTAGCCATTTTCTTTATTCGAACAAGTACTCCCATTTCTACACTTCAAGGACAATCCTCAGAAGTGACAAGGTCAACGAAGCTACTATTCACAACATGGTGCAATGTCGATTTGCAACTTTTAAAAGCATAATGATATCAGGGTTGGGTTTCCCTGTACGATGGTTTAAGTTTAACCCTGTCATTTTAGACCTGATATTTTCGATTTTATTAAAAAGAACCGAATAATAAGATTATATAACTATACTTAATAAAAACGCAAATGATAAACATGTATAGTGATGTTTGAAAAAAAAAAACTAATTAATGACTTTAAATTCACCCTGATTTACAATTTCATATTTCGACCTATTATCTGAAATATATGTGGAATGTGTATGTTCTTAGTTGAAAGTGAAGAAATACACATATATAGAGAGAGCAATATTGAGCATTAAAAACTGTTTCATGGCCTAAAATAAATTTTTATAGTGCGCAATATTCGCCCCGCCATGCAAAATATGGTGGGGCGAATAGTTGCGCACGGAAAAACTCCGCTAAATAAAAAATTTAAAAGTCTAGAACCTTGTAATTTTAACTGAGGCAACTTGAGTCAATGATCATCATCCACTAAAAACTTCAGGTCATTATCTGCGATAGAAATTTTTTTATGACAAATTTATTTTTTAGGGTAATTCGGTAAAATGAATTTTCGACTAGGTACTTTTCATATGGTCTTAAATGTGATTTATTTCAACTATGAATAAATGCCTGTAAGCTGTTTTAATTTTATACAGAGTTACTTCATATTTGAGCCGGTCTATGACTATTTTTGTTATTGGGCTAGCACATTCATAGCCCTTTAAACATGTGGTGCGCAAGATTCGCCCCGTGTGCTGCTGCGCGAGATTCGCCCCTCCCGACCCTACTTTTTCGCACGGGTCCACAGACAGGACACTAAATCCCTTGATCTAAAATCCTCTGATTGTTATATATTATGTAATCATTTCGAAGGTATTTGTCTCAGAAAATTTGAAGTTGTCTACCAACTTGTATTATTTATTTATGTGAGGTCACACTTATATTTATTAATTAATTGTAGAATATTCTTCCGCGGCCCGGTACCAATTGTCCCGCGGACCGGGGGTTGCCGACTACTGCTATATAGGACATTGACAATGGTTTCAAGTGGTAGCCTTCCAAGCTGATCTAGCCCATATTCAACAATCAAAAAAAAAAAACCCGCATATTACCACACATACTAGGTGAGACCCAGCAAACATACAGATCCTCAGAGGGTTATTGGTGCCAGAAAATATGCTATTTTTTAGAAATTGGTAACCTTCCCAGTTAAGCTGACCCCCCCCCCCCTGGGCTTCTGCTCTTTAAGTACTGAGCATTTTTAGATTGCGAGGCAATATTAATAAATCACTATGATAAAACATCGCATGAGCATTCTCTATGCTCATTCGAATATGTAATCGTGGAGTCAGCTGATGATGGTGTTGTCGCATCGGGACTCGAAACAACAAGGGATGCTAGTAGGATAATTGACAATATTCCTTATTATTACATTGAGTTGATGAAAGACTATAAGAAATATGGAAAAGAAAAATTGTATGACATAGGTTGACAAGGATAAACACTAAACCACCGTCTTTTGTGAAATTTGTAATACCCAATATTATACCTGGTCTGAAAAACATCTAGATCACGGTTGGGATATTGAGGTTAATAAGAATTGGTACCGAAGTTGCGAAAGGAAACTATTTAGTAGCACTCGGTATAAAATGCAAAATTCGTATCACAAAGAAAATATATGATTTAGATGTGGTTAGCCATAAATTTTAATAATAGGATTCGACATATATTCTTCATAGGTTATCTAATAAAGAATGCACAACTGTGGAACGACAATTGGGCCCCGAACATTGGGCCCGCCGACAATTGGGCCCAGGACAATTGGGCCTACGACAATTGAGCCATTAGATATTTATATTATTTTCCCATTTTTTTCAGATTCTAATGTATTAACTTAATTAAAGATCATTGTTACTGTAATAACTAGGGTTGTGAAAAAAATGCAATTTGCATAGAAATATAGTGTCGAGCATAATTAAAATAAAAAATATTCCTAATATGACAAGAATATTCTCGTTAAGAAAAATATATATTTTTCAATAGAACATATTCTTTTCATGAAAAAATACTATTATTCTTGTAAACTATTATCATTTTCTGTTCTGAGATGGTTATATAAGCAACAAATTTCCTAGTTACAGTACCTCTATGAGTCTATATAGTGAACTCCTGTGAAGTGAATGAGTTAGGATGTAGCCAATAGAAAATAAGAATGTGGGTATTTAAAGAAGACTGTGGCCCATCAAGACATGCTGAAATTATTGAAACATACAAGTCGAATTAAAGTTAATGTGGATTTGTTGAAACTTGTTCATTGTTCAGTGTTCAATATATGTAGAAGAGTTTTATAAATTATTATTACGAAATGTATTCTCATAATCTGATTTTATCCCTACAACGGTTTAATTTTTCTTAGTTCAATGTAACGGAAATCTTTAAAATTTACCTATTTTATTTACTAAATATTACTGTGACAACTTTAGTATCTAAATGTGATTAGTATCCAAATGTGATTTAAGGCGCTTAATAATAATTATATACCTCATCAAGTATATCAATCGAATTGAATAGTTATAAACATATTTTCAAAGAATATAAGGCATATATTAAAGGTAATAGTGTCACTACCCTAGTGATAACAAAGTAACACTTCTTTATTAGGTCTTCTGCCCAGTTTTTTCTGAGCTCAATTGTTTTTGGGCCCAATTATTGTCTGGGACCCAATTGTCGTGGGGCCAATTGTCGGTGAACCTACACAACAATCATAATCAGTAAAGACGGGTAAAACATTATCCAAATGGCTGTTGATTATAAAAATATTGTTAAAGTTCGATTCATTTATATATGTACTTTCTTCAAAAAATTAGAGATGGGCTCAAAGAGAATTTAAAAGATTCTTCACTCAAATTTAAACTTTCTAATTCAGAGTTATATGATGAAAACAGATTACTCAACAATTCCTATAGTTAGCGGTTTACGTTATCGGATGTACCCTTATACATCTAATCACAAACATTTTTACAGACATTTGAAAGGCTGAAATGCTTCTCAAATGAGGACTATAAATATGTTCACTCACATTCTGATGAGAGTAAATGTAAAAATCATTGAAGTTTACAGGATGTTGTATCTTCAATTCATCTTGCAGAAGTATTATTTTAAAATTTAGGATTGTAGTTTTTAGTTAACATCAGTTATATGCAGCACAATTCATCATATGCGATTAGTGCAGCCCTTTTGTAGCTCAAACACAAATTTGATTTACTGTATAATGGTGAAGATTCAACTTTATTTGAAAACAAACATTCGCGGTGATTTCACAGTGGTATATGAAAGTTACCAGAAACTTAACAACCCTTATCTGCCAAACTTTACCGCTACTGTGGAATAATTTAACTGACGGATTATTTCCTAATTCAAACTTTTGTATGCAAGAGTAATGTTTGGTAAGTTACCTATTGGTGAACCACAAGAACTCACACAAAGTAATATAGATAAATTCAATATATTTTATATCCACATCCTCTTGATTTATCCACCATAAATCGAGATGGTGTGGATTAACCGAGGCAAACAAAACTATATGAATCGACAGAGGGACTAATCGAGATGGGTATAAATCGATAGTTACTTGCTTCAAATCTCAACAAGTCATTTTATTATGAGCTCTAAAAATGCATTGAATGGGAATTATAAGTAAAAATCAGAATATCTGGATCATTGTAATATAAACTCTTTGACTTTTGAGATCGACCGTAACATTAACAGTTCAATCACGGAATCAATATCACTGAAACCAGCAAAGTCCTTCAATCATACCCTTGAAAATTTAATGGGGACAACTAATTGGTTGACTTATGACAATTGCAAAGACGGACAAATTATATTTGCATTTAATTTATGGTCATCTGATTCGAATTACGTTCTTTAGTATCAAAAGGCAGGGTAACTTGCGGTTAAGTGCGAATACCTCCGTGAATCTTACGAAGAACTAGGTTGTATTTTTTGTCGGTATGATTAATGATGTTGTTCAGATATATAACCGCAAAACCAGTAGAACAAATAATCTAATATGAATAAGAGACAATTTAAAAACAAATATTTTTTGCAAAATATAATTGAATTTCAATGTGTTTTCTAATATAACAACATTCGGTTGGGAAACAAGGGGTATTATATTGTAAATACTATCTCTGATGCTGATGTAATGGGACATGGGCTTTGTTTTATGTCGCTGATGGCAATCAAGTTAAGTTTATAGACAGTTTTGCAAAACATCCATATATACATGAAGGAAATATTCGCAAATTTTACACCAAATTTGATGCAATTAGCTCTGTGAAGCATCAGGTTCAAGAAAACCATTCATTATTATTTGGTTTATATTGTGATTTTTGTTTTCTATGCAACTAACAAACACAGTAAGAAAATGATATTTTAATTAATATGTTTCTGGTCTACACGAACAATTTCCATAAGTTTTTCTACCCCACAATAAATATTTGAGCAGTCCAACTAAAGTATTTTCAAAAGGTCTTCTATTCGTAAAGAATTAGAAAATTTTCCATCTTTCACGAACCCATACTTTGATATTGCAATATGGTATTGATTGCGATTTTTTAGGAAAATTAGGAATGAAGATCTCGCTTGCCCTTTTTCAGGTAGTATATTCACATCTGAGATGAATTCATCAATAGGTTCCTCTTTCTCTTCCTCGTAATTTTGTTTTTGTGACAATACTTGAATTTTCACTTCATTAGGTATGTTATCATTTTCAATTTTTTTTTATTAATTTCTTCTTTGTATTCGGTTATTCTTCATTCATATGATCTTTTTTTTTAATTTATACAATCTTCTACTCTATCGAGATAAAATAATTTCATTTCGTACAATTTGCAATAGAATATTAAAAATATGTTGTCCTTTCATCCCCAAACAAAGTTTATTTTTACCTGCAAATTTAGCAGTTCTAGAGCTTAATTTATATAAAAATTTACTCTGGTTACTGTAGATTTAGTTCAGTAATCTATATTCTTGCTCTTAAGTTAATTGCTCTTTTCTAATTAAACTTATCTATTTAAGCAGTTCTTTCTATACTAGTTTTTAATCCCTTCAAATTTAGAATCAGGGAAATCATATAATTAACAAAAAATTCAGTCAACTTATTTTTTACCCTTCGTGTTTTAAGGATTTCCACAGTTTTCTACAGGTATTGATTATTGCTTATATAAATTACCTTTTATTTCCAAAATTTCCTGATCAACTATGGAATATGAAAAAGGATGTTTTTTATTTATTCTAGCAGCTTCAATTATCTTTAAATAAATATACATGGTTTAGATTTTAGTTAACCGTATTTAACGGTATTTTTTATGCAGACTTCTTAATACACTAACATTCCAACAAGGCAACAAATTCACTCTAATTAGTAAGTAAACTAACGTCTATAGGTGTTTTACAATTTTGTGTTTTAGGCGAAAGTCCGCGGGAGAATTGCACAAAATTCCGCCAGAGAAAATACACTTAAAATATTTCAGAAGAATATATGCTCATACGTAAAGAACGGATTTGTAAATAAATTGTTATGAGTTTGAAAAAATGTGTAATGAATTCACTGCCATTTTAAACTTCACTAATCGAATTTTCATTTAAATCGACTTGGAATGAAGACTTTGTCTAGGAAATGACATTATAAATATGATCAATTTTGTATGTTCTTAATTTATAATGAGAATTCATAATTGTTTCACTTATTAACCCATAACCTGAAACTAAACTAAACTAAATCTTTAAATCTTATTCGTAACTTACTTCTATCCACAGTTGTGCCTACACAGTTGTGGCCTAGAGGCGCTGCCCTGGCGGGGAGACTCTGGAACAATCCCGAGCACGGATGGGCACCCGCTGAGTACAGGATGGTGAACCACCGCCAGAGGATGGTTAGGAGAGGAATCCAAGCGGAGAGGTTGCAGCCCGAATGGTGTCACCAGAACGAGGGGCTTTGCTACATCAATAAAGAATAAATCTAGAAAGAAAAACTGGTACAAAATGAGTAACAAGCATTCTAAACTAAAATTTGAATTAATAAAAATAGATTTTCCTTGTGCGATGGAGTTTTATTGAACCGTAACTAACAATCTTATCAGAGTATAAAACGTATTTTTATTTCATTGCACAGTTCTTTTTAATGATTTTCAATAAATATTGACACGGACAGTAATTGTAGCGTATTTCTGTACCCTTAGATTCTATATATAAAAATATCTAACTGTACCTGATTCCTTATCAGCTTAAGGGCTTATCAGTTGTTATTTCACATTACGTACAGCGGAAGAAATGAGTTACTGCACCAAGCTATCATTTAAAAATCAATAAATTTGTCGTCGACTTGTTGTATACCCAGAGCAATTTCAAATTATCTACAAGCATTTCCATTATTATAGTTTCTTTTTGAAAATGTGAAATTAGTTAAGAATTAAGTCAGGTTCATTTTTCTATGACTGTACAGTCGGAGAGTGCTAATAAAGGTCAAGATAACCTGATAAGAAATTCAGTATTTCTGAAGTCACGAGTATAAGAACAACCTCAATTTTTAACTCTCAATAATCAAGGACAACTAATTCGTTACCTTAGTTTAAAACTTTAAATATTAAGAAAGGATAATTCAATATGCATTCAAAAAAGAATACTAGATATCTACGAATGTCATTCAATGTACGAGTTCATCCCTAGTGAAAGATTTTCTTCTTACAGTGACTGATATCGGGATAACTCTTAATTTACGAAATCCCCCTTTTTTGAAGTGGGTAGTTGAACGTAGCATTGGTATATATTGATGATTTACATAGAATATTAATGTTTTTAGTGGATAGATTTCAGTAAGAAAAACTTAGTCACAGAGTTAGTGATGTCTTCAAAGGGAAAACTTCGATGGTCCGAGGAAACCATTTTGGTGTTTTCTAGATATACTTTCGTCGGCATTTCACAAACCAGAGGATTTTTTAAATTTGGCAAAGTAATAGGTCTACCGTCTATCCATGAAGTAGAATCTGTTATCTGCCTAGTTAGATGCTAGATTTATAAACTTGCTAACTATGTCTGGTAGTGTGATTATTCTAAAATCTACTTTAAAAATGAATTGTTTTCAGATATATGTTCACAATAATGTATATAAAACTTCAGGTTTTCCTAACCATCTTAGTGGTTACTTCGGTGACTTCATTGATCAGGTGCGTATATACACCAATATATTAAATTGGTAATAATAAAAATACATGATATGGAAGTAAAAATACAGTGAAACTCGTGAGTTATGAAACATTGGTTACTCTATAACTTAGAGCCACTTCATAGCTCAGGGACACTGATAGTTTTCTATGATAAAAATCTTTGAGAAAACTGTGGTCTTTTAGGGATAACTAAGAAGAAATTCACGATGTAAATCGTTTTCTATAATTTAAACATAGAAAATACTTCATAATTCAGGGGCAATTCATATCTCAAGTCTCTCATTGTTCGAGTGCTTCATCACGAAAATATTCATAAGTCAGGAGTTTTACTGTAATTATTTATTCATAACAAAGTGAAAGAGAAAATTAATATCTTACTGACAGAATCTGTAGTTCAGTGTTATACAGGGTGGGGCGTAAGTTTGGAAGCAAATGAAAGTGCATATTATAATCCAACGAAAAATATATTTAATAATTTACAGTTATGTATTATTACATAAGGGTTTTAAGAATTCAAAAATCATAAATTTATTCAAAATGTCCCCCTTTGTTTTTAATAACAGCCTCAAATCTTCTCCGAACTCTTCCTACTGCGGCACGCAACTGTTCTTGTGAAATTTCCTTCCAAGATCTCCTGAGCGAAAGCTTTAAATCATCCACACTGCGATGGAATTTACCACAGGCCTTTGATTCAAGAATGGACCATACCGAAAAGTCCATAGGATTAACATCTGGGGAGCAGGGAGGCCACATTTCTTTGGACCAAAACCGTGGAAGATGGTCATGGCACTAGTTTTGAGTGACATTTGCAGTATGTGAGGTCGCGCCCTTGCTGAAATGTCCATAGAGTGTCATTACCGAAGTGATCCTTAGCTGACTCCAACATTGGCGTCAAAATACTCTCAATATAACACTTAGCATTGATTTTGGCGCCTTGTTCCACAAAAATTAAAGGAGATCTCCAAGTTTCTGAAACGGCGGCCCAGACCATTTCTGAAGCAGGTTTCATGGTTCTGTGGACAGTTTTTTGGTTGTATGGGATGTCTTTTGCACTTTTACCAATTATTCTGTCATTCCTCCGGTTGTGAGCCATTTCCACTGTGAAAATTTTCCGTCAAACCAAACAATTTCACCAGCCGTGCCAGACTTCAATTCTCTCAGAAGTGCTTTGCTTCTCTCCAATCTCTTTTTCTTTACAATTTCTGACAGAGTCTGTCTCTTTTGGAGGGAGAAAGAGGACATCTTTAGGTATTCTTTGACAACTCTTCTCATAGTTCTGGGACTCACATTAGCTGTTTTGACTAACAATCGTATTGACCTTTTCGGGTTCCTCCTGATCTTCTCTCGGGCACATTTTATCAGTTGTTTGGTGCGTTGTGAGCGTGGTCTACCACTCTTTGGACGATCAGTCAAGTCTCCTCTCTCATTAAAACACTTTACACACTTCCAAACAGTCGATCTCGCTATTGAGAGAGTCTTTGAAATGACGGAATCTGACTTCCCGGCACGGTGTAGAGCAATAATGGCTTCTCTTTTGTCTAACATTTTTGAATTGACTAAATTTTCGTAAAAAATAACACTGCCACGTCATAATGTAAAGTCTCTACTATAGTTCAAACCCTATCACCTACTTAGGAACTTATTTTTAAGAATTATATTAATGTTTGAAAAATTGCTTCCAAACTTACGCCCCACCCTGTATTTGTATATTTATTTAGATAGTTATTATTCATGTTTGTAACAATCCCTTTCTATGCGATGCTCTTTAAAATATATAATAGAGATTTATAGTGTATTTAACCTTTACTTAAACTTGTTTTATTTCCTCCCAATTACGTTATTACATTCACTAATAGAAAAAATTTAAAATACCTAGTAAATAATAAACATAGATGCATCTAAAGCAAAATAGGATCTTCTCTGAAATCGAACAATCACTTCAAAATATAAGAAATTTTTTTTCATTTACAGTTCTTCAGTTATTTAAACATGAGGTAATTTATTCCATATATCTTATGTTTTAAAGTAAATTATTACATAAATATAAATATGGTTGGTCATTTTCATAGAAGATCCGAAATATATTTTAGTTAGAGTACTGTTCTAAAACTTGATGTTAATTTCTCAAAACACAGTTTTGTATTTTTCTATTATTTTTAAATCGTAAAAATTGGTCATCGTGTACCCAGACCAATTAATTTTAAAATATCTACAAGCATTGGAATTAGTAATGTTTCTTTTTGGAAATGAGGGATTAGTAAAATGTACACTTTTCTCTCCCCCCCCCCTTCAAACCCAAAATGTTCGGTAACTAAAAAATAAAAAGATATAATGTTTACATTTTGTCTTATATCTGCCAGTGACAATAACTTCTGGACATACGAATGCGACGATCCTGAAAGCGATTCTCCACGATGTGTCAGAAGTGAAACACCGCCAGGAGATACACCGATACGACTGAATGAATGCAAACTCACTTGTGGAAAATATAGTGCTCTGTGGCCCGCTACTTCAACCCCGCTCGATATAAAAAGTTCAACTGTGAGAAAAATATGTTAACACCTATTTTATGGTATTACTCATGAGTCATGTTAGCCTTGTAAAATTTCAGGAATTCATAAAATTCTTTTAAATTGAAAGATAAATAGGGTCATTGTTGAAGGTTTTATTTTCAATAGATATTTTAGCAGTTAGATTCTATTGTCTATACTCAATGTGACTGAGGCAAACGCTCAAAATGTTCGATTTTTAGTTATAACCCCCTTCTATTCTCTTGTTCTTCAATATCTGTTAAATTTTACAGCTGACAAGATTCACCGCAAATAAAGTGAGTAAAACTATAAGCTGTCAAGGTCAAGACTGTCCAGAAGAAGTGACTGATCTAGCGTCTCGGAGTTTTGACATTTTTTTGAATCATCTGGACATGTACCATCCTGATTACGACCAAACGAGTGAAACAGCGCCATGGAGTATTCCGTCTAATTCTTCAATCAAGGAACACGTCTTGGCAATAAAGATATCTATTAAAAATTTTGATAGTCGCTTGACTTTAAATACTAGTGAAAATTACACTCTGAGTGTATTTCCGGATACATACGATAATAAGACAACAAACATTATAATTTATGGATACAACTTTTTTGGAATTAGACATGGTTTAGAAACTCTTTCTCAGCTAATCAACTATGATGAAGATAATGATTGTTTACAAATGGTGAATAAATTCTTTTTTGGCGACTCGCCTGCTTTTCCATACAGAGGACTCATTTTAGACACAGCTAGGAACTACATAAGCATGAAAGGTAAGTTATATTTTGAGTAAATATCATTGATAACTTTCCAATTGCTTACTATTTATTTCTTTAACCTATTTGCTCGCAGGAATCAAGAGGACAATCGATGCCATGTCCGGGAGTAAACTAAACACCTTCCATTGGCACATCACTGATTCTCAATCTTTTCCTTTTGTAATGAAGAGTTTACCAAAGATGCACGAGTACGGTGCTTATTCCGAAAAGAAAGTCTACACCACCTCAGATATCCAGGAAATTGTTGAATATGCAAGAGTGAGAGGAATTAGGGTGTTACCTGAATTCGATGCCCCGGCACATGTTGGTTACGGTTGGCAATGGGGTCCTACCGAAAATCTCGGCGACTTGGCCGTCTGTGTTGACAAAGTGAGATACCATCTAAGAATCAACAAGTGAAATTATGATCAATTAATTCTTTCATATTTTTCAAAAATAGTTACATAGTTCTAATCAGGTACATATATATTAGAAACCATTTTGTCATTTAAAAATTTGATAAATTATGTAGACCACTTTTTGTCGATGTTTAGTTTAATTATCATTTTATCTACACTAAAATACTAACATGATCAGACTGTTTCTTAAAATGAATTAAGATAAATTGAAATTTTTCCACTTTAGTTTATTGATCTCGACAGGAACCCTGGGTGTCATATTGTGCTGAGCCTCCTTGTGGTCAACTGAATATCGCCAACCCTAACATGTACGACGTGTTGGCTAAGATCTACCAGGAATATGTCACTGCCTTTGGTCCTCTGGATTTATTCCATTTTGGTGGAGATGAGGTAAAGTGAAGTAAATTCATAATTAACAAATTCCTTCTTTTGAAGCGAATTGTTTTAAAACAAATTAATAAAATCACAATTATTTTCCTAGATATGATTATTTCAGAGTAAGGATATTAGAGATTGATCCATTCACTTAAGAAATTTGAACTTGTTCTACTGAGCTAGGCAGGATTGACCGACTGAAACTGCCGCTATTTTTTCATTTACTCAATATTTGAAAGGAAATTAAGCAGTTGTATGAAATAATATCTTATCAAAGCAACTATTTAAAAATTGCATTAGATTTTCGTATGTTGAGAAATTTTGATCGTTGAGTTTTCGTTTGGATCGTTGAGTTTTGAAGTTAGGCCTTGTTACACGGTGCGAGTAAACGTGAGAGTTGGCCTAGCCAGTTACTGTAGTGCAGCTACTTGCACAGTGTAACCGCATCAGTCGAGTAACTGTTAAGCCCAGTTCGCACGATCATGCAGAATGTCATTCAGCATGAAACGGATGCATGATAAGCGTTCAACCTACCGTCATTCTGATAGATTTCGTCGTAACAGCACAATGTCTCTGTGTCCTCAAAATGCGATCGCAGTATCCTTAACAATAATTATAAAAGAGAAAAAAAACTTCACACCAAAATATATAAAGAAATTGAAGTAGAAATTTATAGCATGAAAAACAAAATTCGTATACAAATTTAATTTTTGTATTGGAATAATTTAATTCACTTACAAATTTATATCTACATTTTTTAAAATCTTATTACAATGATCAATAAATTGAACTTTATTTTTTTATCTATAAAAATGAATTTTAATGTTATCTATTTTAGAGCTGCTTATCCATTCTTGTGAAAAAAAAACATTTTGACTGAAGTTCTAGGCTTGTGTAGGATTTTAGCTCCGCCCCCTTGCTCACTGGATTTCCTTCATTCATCATGCCGCATGATCATGCAGCATGTCATGCAAAAAAGGGGGTTCACACGATCATGCCTTATGATATGCAGTAGTATCATGCTAAAGGTTGCCAGAATTATTCCCCTGAATTTACCAGATCAAATACTGAAAATTTACCAGATTTGAATTATTTGATAAAAAAAAGTACCAACAAATTTCATGTTTCAGAGGCTGGCCAAAATGCAAGCCAATTTTTGAGCCAAATTTTCCCTATAATTCTGAGCAAAGCCAATTTTGGCTCATTTTTGAAAATTTCAAGCCAAAATTAAAGAAGGAATTATTTAAAAATTTAAAGCCAATTATATATATTTAAGATTTGACCATTTGAAATGTAAGCCAATTAATTGGCTTTAACTGACATATACTGTATAACAAGAAACAAATTCAATTTCTGATAAAATCAAACGTAAACCGTGAAAAGCTGCAACTGAAAAATGTGGTAAAAAGTGCTATGAATGAGGGATCAAAAGTATCAAATTTGCTACAATAGTATCATGTTCGGCACGCCTCATCATGCTTGTACTATCATGCATGCATGATCGTGCGAATCGGGCATTATGGAAATTCAATGCTATGAACATTGAGATACTGGCATGCTAGTACAGTGGGACAACTGCTGTCCACTGTCACGATAGTAACTCGACCCGTGTACCAAGGCCTTTAATTAAATCAGCTGCATTTAATTCCAGTTACCTATTAATCATATAGATTCGGCAGTATGATAAAAAAATATTCTCCAAATTGAGATTTTAAATTTTAGGTTAGATCATATTGTTCCTACAGTACAAATCATTCAAAAGTTCTTCGTTTAAATACTTTTTACGTTACCTATTCGTATATTTTTCAATTTTTATACATATTTATTATCAATCAGGTTAATTTACAATGCTGGAACACTACACAAGAGATCGTTGATTGGATGATGAAACAAAATGTCACTAATGGTTCTCTGAGTCCAGACGCTTACTATGAGCAGTGGAGTATATTCCAAGATAAAGCCCACCAGATCTTTTCTGAAGCCAATGGTAACAGGGACATGAAAGGTAAGTAGTGCGATGTTAATCTGATCCATCATATTATATATATTAAATATTCAAACTTTCAAAGTCATAAATGTACAACAGGTTTCAGAATTCCGGCAACCAGTTCTGCGTATCAAATAAGTGACAGAATTTTAAATGAAACTGAATAGAGTATAATTTTAAGTGGCGATAGTAACACATTTCTATGTACTCACTTTTAGGAATTATTTGGACCTCACATTTAACGAAAGAGGGCAGAGCTGATCAGTATTTAGACAAGGACAAATACATCATACAAATATGGACTAAAGGCAAAGATCCAATTGTGAAAGAATTACTAAAGAGTGGTTACAAAGTCATATTCAGTAACTACGACGCCCTGTACTTGGACTGTGGTTTTGGGGCATGGGTTCGTGAAATTTAGTAATGAAGATAAGAATCATAAAATTCAAATTCGTTTAGTCTATTTATTTATTTCTAATTATTTGATTGAATAGGTTGGCGAAGGCAACAACTGGTGCAAACCTTACAAGGGATGGCAGACAGTTTATGACAACAATCTCAATCAATTATCGGAAGAGGAATATGAAGATCAGGTTATTGGAGGAGAGGCAGCTCTTTGGACTGAACAGACTGATGAACAAAACTTGGACTCCAAAGTGAGCATACAAATATTTACACTTGTTATGATTTATATGAAAGAATAACAGATAACGCCGCTACAGTTAGATATATAACTTACATTGCTGATCAATAATATAAGACCGTTTGAAAATTGGATAAAAAAACTAACATTTTGTAGATAGGGTTGTGAATTTTTAAATACATATAGGTTGCTGATAACAATCTACATAAATGTTCCAAATAAAAAACAATTGCACCATCAACTTTTTCTTAAATCTGCATTTTTATGAAATAAGCGTTTAACACTTAATCATAAACATAAGACCAGATAACTTAAATTAGGATAAATACCTAGAGAAAAGGTAGAGGTAGATATTAATAAAACTGAATACATTAACAAAAAATTCCATTTTCGTTTTTTTTTTCAGCTCTGGCCTAGGGTTTCAGCTTTGGGTGAGAGACTCTGGACAAACTCGAGTTGGAGCTGGGTGAGTGGATAGATAAATAGATAGTGGAAACATGAACATAAACTGTTCTGGTCGTCTAATTACCTCTAGCAAAAGTTAATGGTAAAAGTCTCCCTCCACAGCTCTCAACCGGACAGCTAACTTAATCTTATACAGTATAGTTGTATTAAGGCTGTGATCGATCCATAGCGCAGTTCGGCAATTGACGAATGATATAAATACATGCATTAAAAGAAATATAAGTAGGAGAATGCAAATATAAGGGAAATATTGTCCGTACATTCTCTTTAGCTATGGGTGAAGACATATGGGCAAAAAATAAAACAAAAAATGATGTTGAGCAATCAAACATAAAAGGTCACTTGAGAAAATGAGATGTGAGACACGAGAAGGCTCAGTCTGATAACTAGAAGGCCCCCACCACTGTCAACTAGGGTTTGTACTCGTTTGAAGAATAAACTTTTCAAAAATAATGTCAGATGGGGACAATAGTAAAATAAAGATGCACGGGCCCCTTATCGACAGCCCCCAGGTAACATTATTAGTCGGGGTAACTTTGTTCCAATATGGGCAATGGTGTAACAATATTTCTTGGGGCAATGTTGTTGTTGGGTGATTACTCTACCGGACAAACGATAGGCAAGATTTCCAATGGAATTGAGGTTGGTGGAGTCTAGGTATACAAAAACTGGATACCTATGGTGACTTTTATCTTCTACCAAAATAGAATTTTTTAGATTGACTACAAGAGCAATTTCAAACAATTCGTATCATGAATGCACATAAGTACTATCTTATTGTATTCACCTACTAATATTTCGAAAAAGTATATGTATTTATGAGCTACAACTTACCATTTCGGTAGATATGGAAACCATCTACGCAATCAAGAACTTTCTAGTGACTCAGTTTAATTATTTTATAACTACAACCATTTGTATCATCAAGTTTCATTAAATATAAGGACTTTTTTGGGTTTCACAGGTACATTTGCAGATTATTTCTGATAAATATACTGATATGTATGTAACGCTTTACTCAGAATCACTAAATCAGTTGCAAATTAGAAACAAATGTATGTAATGCTGGTAATATGATGCATATCTGCGTTAACTTCTTGTAGCTCATAATACTTCTACTCCACAGGAACAAGCCGAGTACCGACTGGTTCACCACAGAGAGAGGTTGGTTCAGAGAGGCGTGATGGCGGATTCGGTACAGCCGGAGTACTGTCATCAGAACGAAGGATGTAGAGGAGGATGAAATTAAAAATCCCATAGTTAGTAATTACGATATGGTAGTTGTCATATCGCCGACTGGTACCAATAAGTCATTTGTTTCAATAAACTTTATAATCATCAATATATTTTTTATTCTACCGGAGAGATATAGATCTGGTTGGAAAGTGATAAAGGTCCTCTCTAGGCTCAGAGAAAGAAATGAGTTTATTACATAATTTATAGAACTAAGGTCTACGATCATTATTCTGCAAACCGCATACAATTCGGTTCAGTATATATTTTATTATTTGCTTTTAAAGTTTTTTAATACTCTGTGAGCAACAATTGTACGAATAACTAACCTGACTCTAAAGAAGAAGTTTGTACACTCTTCGTTTTGATTTCAAATTTGAATTATTAAAACAATCAATGCGTTTTTGGCCTTCGTTTAAGATATTAATAATTTCCTGAAGAATGTAAACATTTCTATAATAAGTTTATCCAATTTTATACATTCACACGAATATTAAATTGGACATTATACCTAATAGCTAGTTGACAATCAAAACAAATGGTGTACATTCTTTTTCTTCAGGCTGAAAATTAGCAAGTTGGAAGTAAAATAGGTATTGTATAGTTTTGATTATAAAAATAAGCAAATAAAATTGAAAATATGCTATCAAATTTCATGTGGTTTGCAGTAAAATGATAAGAAACATTAGCCTCGTTGATTAAAGCAATTTAAAAATTTGCTTATAGGGGACCTTTAATAGTGATGCAAATGATGTGAAATTTCATCATGCATCGAAATAGATGAATTATTGACATACTAACATATGAATAAATGCTAATTTCAGATTTAACCGTTAATTAACACTGTGTGTGTTTTTCACCAGTTGTTATGCCCATTTCATACTAGCGAATTAAACGCTGCGTTTTCACCGCCTATAGTATAGATTGAATTTCAAAGGCAGAAACAGAGCGGTGAGAACGCTGTGTTTTATTCGGTAGTATTGAATGGGTCTATTTAATAATAAGTCCATCCTATAAATTAATAATGATCATTCATTTTTCTCGAAATATTATCCATGTCGATTCGGCGGTACTTTGTTTTCAGATCAGTATGGTAGAGAGTGGTTGTCAGGTAGCATAGAAGGAGATAATTAGCACTCTTCCTTTTTAGAACTTACGGTAAATTAAGAAATGAGGAATTTGTGCTATTATTAATTGAATATTTTCTCCAATAAAATATAGATCTTCAAGGAAAATTTATTCATACATGTTTTCTTGTGATGAAACACACTACCCATGCTGATAAATAATACATATGAAGAATGTCTTCAAACTGGTTACATGTTCGTATTCAGTGTTGAAATTAAAAAAATTGTAATATCAGAATTTCTTCCAAAGTTGGAACTATTCTGAAAAAAATTCACGAGCATCAGAATTCTATCTCCCTTTCCAAACCCCGTTTTTCTCTCTCTCTGATATATCGGGAACAAAACCATTTTTATATATACACTATATCTATAGGCATCTACTAAGAATAATGTTTGCAAATTCCAAAATTTCGTTCTTCTTTAATAAGAAGGATTCTTCCGTTGAAATAATTCAGTTTTTTCTAACGTACCCAAATTTTCCGCATTTCTACAACTCATACGTTTTTTCAGTTTTAACTATTATTATTATAGATTTCCATCGGTTATTACTATAATAATGTTATTTAACATTCAATCATACGTGTGATAATGGAACATAAATACTACGATTGGCAACGAATGCAAACAAAAGTTTCATCATTATTCATTAATAACCTTTGAAATTCAGTGCCTATTCATAGTATTAGCTATTATACTTTAATAATCAGGTTCAAGGAATCCTATCTACAGAAAAATGCATCACAAGATTGATAAAAGTGTTAGATAAATCATTTGCATGAAGTAAATATTATATAGGTACCAAATTACTATCCTTGAGGAACTCCAAATTTATAAACTGATTTTACGGGACCTTTTTTTTGCATAACTGCAGAACGAATAAAGAGAATATTAATCGACACATTTTGAATATAATTTTGAGGAAAATTACTATGTAAACAAATTTCATCATTATTCACTAATTGTACTTATTTAGATCAGGTTTCGTGCGATACATTTGTACAGTATTGTAGTAATAGTACATAAAATCCGATAAAGCTGAGTGACCATAAGGCTTTGACCAATATGACTTTTAGAAATTTTTCATTGACCTATCATGATGTAGTGGCAAAACATAACCAATTAACCATCAAGGAAAACGGCACTAGATTTTACAAGGATTGAAAAATTTTAACTTTAAATTTACAATGGACTCGTCAAATGTGTTTATTTAACTTGGACAATGAGACAGACAAGACATGGAAGCAAACTTGTTGAAATCAAACAGGCATACATATTGCATGCACCTCAACCAAACAACATTCACACCTCAATAAAAAAACTTGCAAAAAATAGAGAATTTGTGTAGGTAACAAATTTGGATATAACACCTAAACAATTATGAAGTATTAAAACACAATAGAAAATATTGGAATTCAATTAAAGCTGTTTACGTTATAAAATACACAGGAACATCGTGACTGTATCGTAACAAGAGAATGGAGTACAATACGAAATTGTAGGGTAATTGTTTCCGTAATCACGGTAAGAATAACTTCTAAGCAAGGTGTCACGATCGGCAGTGGCACTAGCTAGAGTATTAGCAGGGTACAGGATCATAAACGGGTATAGTACCTAGTAGACGACACAAAATTATGACGTCACCACAACAACATATTCCTTGTTTTTGACATAGCGGCTCTTAATTCCTCGTATTTGCATGTTAATATCGAATAGTTTAAAGTCCTTTTATAAGGGTTTCGTGAAAAGAAAAGCATAAATGGCGATTGAACAATAAAGTTGAATATCTAGATATAATTCAGGTGTGTTTTTATTGTTCATTTCTTTAACTTATCTATAAAAAAATAGGGTCTTGAAAATATGCTACCTAGGAGCCTAAACTAGCTCTACTTATCTGCTAAACTGTAGTTCCTAAGAATAACAATTAAGGAATAAAATAATGGAAATACAATTTAACCAATGCCTAGTTAGTAATTGATAAGAAAAAAAAAATTAGAAGTGACTAAGTTTAAGTAGGTAATCCCATGTTTCACAGTGTGGTCAGAGTCGTCATTTCCAGTTACCCGGTGGTCACGTCAAACTAGATTCGATGAGCTGATTACCATACCCTATATGTTACTGTATCCTGGTAGCCACTTTTACAGTCACAAAGCTAGGACCTCCTTTCTTTTCAAATGATCCTAGAAAATTCAAATGTTTGGATGCAAGTTTGTTATGGAGCTTTGCAAAACATGATGATAACCTTCGATGTTGTTATTCAGAATTAAAATAAATTCTTTAAGCGAAAATTACGATCGTGGAAAATTCCATGCGGTGAATGTTCTTGCAACGAAATTTCAAACGGTGAAAATACCACATGTAGGTACGATATCACAGCTAGTTTCGATTCACAGATAGAGTTAGTTACGATATCACAGCTAGGTACGATATCACAGGTAGGTACGATATCACAGCTAGGTACGATATCACAGCTAGGTGCGATATCACAGCTAGGTACGATATCACAGCTAGGTACGATATCACAGCTAGGTACGATATCACAGCTAGGTACGATATCACAGCTAGGTACGATATCACAGTTAGGTGCGATATCACAGCTAGGTACGATATCACAGTTAGGTACGATATCACAGGTAGGTACGATATCACAGTTAGGTACGATATCACAGTTAGGTGCGATATCACAGCTAGGTACGATATCACAGTTAGGTACGATATCACAGGTAGGTACGATATCACAGTTAGGTACGATATCACAGCTAGGTACGATAACACAGTTAAGTTCAATATCACAGAATAAATTTATATAAGTTCACAGTTTAGCACAAGTTTCACACAAGATTTACTTTTCAATTTAAGTAGATCTAGTTCAATCCGGAAATAAAAGAACAGTACACAAATATTGAGCACTTTCACAAAATACTGTTATCTTTGATAATCGAGCTTTTTAACGTCACTACTATTTATAAAGACCTATGAAATTTCAACATAATTCAGAGATAACGATAAGAAGTTTTTATCAGCTGCCATTTCAGTTCTACAAGTTACTTTCAGTAAACAACGTGTCATGTGCTGTCAAATTTGATGATTTAAATTATATTTCAGCTAAAGTAGTGACTGCTATTTAGAAGAACTTAGTAGAGATAGTGAACAAGTATGAATTTCATAGCGAAGATATTCGTGTTCATCCTTGTCTCGCTTGTGCTGGTCACGATTCTACTCGCTGCAGTTTTTCTGAATAATGAAGAGGAAAGGTGAGAAAGAGAATTGCAGTTTTTTTTATATCCACAGTGTCAAATTTTGCATTATTTTGAAATCCTGATTTATTTGAGATACCACATTTTGTATAATTCCACCAATTTTGGAAATCTCGCATATCTTTAGAATTCCGCATTCTTTTGAAATCCCACATTTTTTGAAATACCGCAATTTTTGAAATCCCGATTTTATAAATTCAACGTTCTTTCGAAATACTGCATTTTTTTATATTTCGTAAGTTTTTTAATCCTGAATTCTCTTAAAACCCCGCATTTTTTGTAAATCACACATTTTTTAAAATCTAACACTTTTTGTGTCCCGTATATTTTATTACTCATATTTTTTATGCAATATCGAAAACAAACATTATAATAATATTAATGAAAATATTTATGCTGGACTGACAGCACAGAATTAACCGTAAAGGGTTAGCGCAATTATTATTATTGTTTGCAGCGCCGCTCCGCTCGCAGTGTGAACAGCCAAGCGTCTCTGTATACGAATACCAAACAACATTAATGGCGCTCCGCTCGACCCGCTTGTAGTGTGTTTGAGCCCTTAGAGGCTGTAAAACTTGCAGCGTTTGTGATTTCAGACTCCTACTGGCGTATTCAATTGACAAGGAACCCATAATCTTTACATGGACACGGATTCACAATAAATAGATTTATATGGTGGTGTTTGATACCCTATCATTGATGAACAACAATGAGAGAAATAAGGCAAGCCAAATGCGAATACTAGTTTTGCCACCATGGAAGCAAATCCTCGAATTAACTTTTATATTTCAGTTCAGAAACTCTTTCTGAGAGATAACTGCGTTTATGGAAACTACTTTTAAAGACTGGAACATTATTTTATAATCAGAGTTCATATGCTTTAATGGTTTCACATTGACTTGTATTGACAGTAAACGCGAGCACGGATTTTTTTCAAGAAATCCTTAATTCAAATATTCATTTCCATCGCTAGAGAATGCTTCATTTTGTCTAATTTTTCAGAGAGGCAGAGGCAAATTTCTCAACATTCGTATGTGAAGACCCCGGAACTGAGACTGCACGATGTGTCAAGAATAAAACATTGTCAAATGATCTCATGAGAGGTCTAAATGCTTGCAAACTCAC
The DNA here is from genome assembly GCA_947561585.1 of Caprella mutica. NCBI lineage: Eukaryota > Metazoa > Arthropoda > Malacostraca > Amphipoda > Caprellidae > Caprella > Caprella mutica. The sequence goes on along the minus strand of CANNZV010000060.1, from coordinate 200,364 downwards.
CTGTGGACTGCAGAGCGCTCTCTGGCCAGCTGTCTCTGAACAACCCATCTTAGGAACCTCTGTGAGAAAAAAAAACATTTTTCATGATTTATTATATCGCTCATTTACCAGAACAAAGTCATTAATAAGGGGATCGTTTTCGGTATTTTCCATTTTTTTCGGTTTTTTTTTTTTAATTTAGTTACCCTGCAAATCTACCAAAGAAAACTCATAAAAAATTCCATTCACCTAGTACGTTTGTACGTGTGTCAAACGTGTGTTTTGAGGTTGTTTGTTGTTTTTGTGTTCTTTCTGTGTTGTTTTTTTGCCTCCCATTTATGGTTGAAGGCTTCGTCGCTGCCTGGGTTGACCCCCGAAGCGACCTGATGAGTTTTCTTGGCTGGGACGAAAAGCATATAGTTTTTTTTTAAATTTAAAAAATGTATTGAACAATATTTTTCTTCCTCCATTATCTCAGTACCATTTTTTCTCAAATTCTCCACGTTCAAAAGTATAGAACTTTTTGGGGGTTGGTGCTACAGAAAAATGTATAAGAGCTAATATGTTCAGACCGAAATTCCTAAGGTCGTGGTGAAGCCCTTTTCCTATAAACTTAATTTAAAAAAAAAAAAAAAAAAAAAAATGACAATTTTTTTTAAAATTCAAATAAAAATTTTTTCAGATAGAAATTCAAAACAAAAGCTGCACCACGACCTTAGGATAGTAGTAGAGAACATATTAGCTTCAATAAATTTTTCTGTAGCACCAACCCCCAAGCCGTTCTATAGTTTCCCGGGGGGGTCGAAAAAGAAGGTTTTTCGACCCCCACGGGGGAGGGGGGCCCCAAAATGAAAAAATCTCATAAGAGAGCATATTATTTCTTTTCACTTTACACCTTATGTTAAAATCTCAGCTCAATCGGACAAGTATTATTGGTACATCCTAAATACCGGAAACGATCCCCTTTAACACAAAAAATGTATTTTGGAGTTATCCATATTGTCATGTAAATCTTAAAATGCTGATTTTTAGGTGAAAGTTTCATTATAGCAGCTCGAAAATTGAGAGCTAGAGAGGCTAAATGTCCTAACGATATTCCATTAAATGTACGTACATTACAAGTACTAAAATGCCTCTCCTGAAGAATAGCTATTTTGAGTTATGACAGTATTCTCACAAATGAGCGATATGTTAACCAAATCACCATTTAAGAATCACCATTGTTCTTTATTCTTCTAATTTCAAAGCATTGTGCGGTAATTATTTATTATTTTCACTTGAATACCTACATATATGATAGTCATCTTTGTAGGTAGTGTATCTCAACCGTAATCTTGTACGTAACCTATAGTGAAATAATACTAAACCTAAATTCTTAACCAGCAACAATTCTGCCGATCAAGTTAGATTGGGAAATATGTAAATCTAAATAATTTCGAGAAAAAGAAATAGCCAACTGATGTAAGACCAGAATACATTGCCGGCATGCGAATGTACCATCATTTGTAAGATTCGTAATCGAGCAATCGTTTACTGCCTTACTATTAAAGCTGAATGTAGAAAGTAATATTGTTTAGCTTGAGATACAAGAGGACATCATACAGAGTGTAGGTAAACCGAAGAAAGTACAAACTTCCGCTAGATTTACGAGGACAATTATTCAAAATAGTATACCTCTCAAAAGAAGTCTTATGGAAATCCACAGTAGGTCGAGTTATGTCACATATTGATTTTAGAGATCATTTTTTTATGAATCAACTAATTCAAATTATTTTTTAAAGGTTGAAAAAGAAAAAGGTATGGAAAAAAAGGAGTAAATTAATTTAAACGGTACACTTACATTGCCATACAATACTATTGATGATAAAAATTGATTACCACATTGTCGAAGAGTTTGAATTGAAATTTGCAATTCTATCATTTTTTGTAATTGTTGCTTAACATTTATGTATTCCACTAATGACATTCATCAATTGAATGTCCTCAAAATTCCGTAGCATACTTCATACAGGCTTGAAATGTTGTTTGCATATACTTATGTATTTTTAAGTTTCTCATTAAAACTTATTATTATTTACAGCTGTCAAGATTCACCATTAAAAATATCGATACCACCTCTATAACCTGTCCTTATGAAGTGCGAGATCTAACATCTCAGAGTTTGAAAATTTTCAAGAATCATCTGGAAATGTACCATCCTGATTATGACCAAACGAATGAAACAGCCCCATGGACTAATTCGTCTGATTCTTCTATTGAGGAACACGTCTTGAAAATCGAAATAATTTTTGGATCTGCGGAGGATCGCTTAAGTTTAACTACAGATGAATCATACACACTAACCATTAACAGTACGGAAGATCAAACAAAAGCTGTTATATTTGGAGTGAACTTCTTCGGAATCAGACATGGGTTAGAAACTCTTTCTCAGCTAATCAACTACGATGAAGACAATGATTGCTTACAAATGGTGAATTCAGTGGAATTCAAAGACACTCCCGCTTTTCCATACAGAGGACTACAGCTAGACACCGCAAGGAACTACATAAATATAAAAGGTATGAAAGTAAATAACAGAAAAATAGATTGATTAACTCATAATTGTTAAAAATCTAAATCTCTTTAACCTTTTTGCTCGCAGGAATCAAGAGGACAATCGATGCCATGTCCGGGAGTAAACTAAACACCTTCCATTGGCACATCACTGATTCTCAATCTTTTCCTTTTGTAATGGACAGTTTACCAAAGATGCACGAGTACGGTGCTTATTCCGAAAAGAAAGTCTACACCACCTCAGATATCCAGGAAATTGTTGAATATGCAAGAGTGAGAGGAATTAGGGTGTTACCTGAACTCGATGCCCCGGCACATGTTGGCTACGGTTGGCAATGGGGTCCTACCGATAATCTCGGCAATTTCACCGTGTGTTTTGACGAAGTGAGATCATTTATAAAGTTAATTGTCAAGTGAAATTAATGATTATTTACTGAATATTAAAGTCATGAAATATTATTGTATGTAATATCATGCTAGAAGGTTGATCTTCACCTTCACAAAATTGCGGAAGGTTATGTGTTGATCGGTTAAATTTTCCACGTACGAATAAAATAAAATAATTTATTCGTAATCTTGTTATTCAGAAAATATTCAACCAAATTTCTTGGAATTTGGTGGGACGATTATTTATTATCAAGCAACCATTTGATTAGATTTTGGGGGCCATCGGGTCAAAGGTCAAGGTCATAACTCAAAAAGTATTCAACCAAATTGCCTGAAATTGGGTGGGACGATTATACTGTATTGTTTGTTTTCTTGTCACGAATCACATTATAATAATAAGACATCAAACTCATAAAGTTTCCTCAAACACAATTTAAATTATTGCATCGATATTTTTATGAAATAGAGGACATTGGTAATTAACATCTCTCCAATTTTTCGCACTAACAGACTCCATGGTCAGACTACTGTGATGAACCTCCTTGTGGTCAACTGAACATCGCCAACCCTAACATGTACGACGTGTTGGCTAAGGTCTATCAGGAATATGTCACTGCCTTTGGTCCATTGGAATTATTCCATTTTGGTGGAACTGAGGTAAATGTGAAAAATTGTCCTATATTTAGCATTTAATAAATTATCTTTCCAGTGAACTGTGTAGTGGCTAGGAAGGATTTTTTTTGTGCAACGTGTAGTGACTTCGAAAAATATTCTTTCCTTCTACATGAATTCCCTTTACTGTTTGTCTAACCCTAAAAATAGTAAAAAATAACAAAATCATCCACTTTCTGAACAAGATTCAAAATTTTAACAAACTGTAATACTTTTATTTTAGGACATTGGAATCGATTTCTATTCATGACAAGAAACAACTTAATTCACATAGATCCTCTACTGAAATGAAAATTTTACAATTATTATTTTTGAGATTTTATAATTTATTTTCACTTTGTTAAGTAATTCTAAAGTTACTAGTAATTAAAGATAGATAATAATATTTGTGGGAGCAAGTACAGATAACGGACCAGGGTCAGTTATCTTTACTAGCTTCATTTCTGGTCCGTTATCTTTACTAGCTACAATTCTGGTCCGTTATCTTTACTTGGTCAAATTCTGGTCCGTTATCTTTACTAGCTACAATTCTGGTCCGTTATCTTTACTTGGTCAAATTCTGGTCCGTTATCTTTACTAGCTTAATTTCTGGTCCTTTATCTTTACTAGCTACAATTCTGCTCCGTTATCTTATACTAGCTACAATTCTGGTCCGTTATCTTTATTTGGTCAAATTCTGGTCCGTTATCTTTACTAGCTATAATTCTGGTCCGTTATCTTATACTAGCTACAATTCTGGTCCTTTATCTTTACTTGGTCAAATTCTGGTCCGTTATCTTTACTTGCTTCATTTCTGGTCCGTTATCTTTACTAGCTATAATTCTGGTCCGTTATCTTTACTAGCTACAATTCTGGTCCGTTATCTTTACTTGTCAAATTCTGGTCCGTTATCTTTACTAGCTACAATTCTGGTCCGTTATCTTTACTTGTCAAATTCTGGTCCGTTATCTTTACTAGCTACAATTCTGGTCCGTTATCTTTACTTAGTTAAATTCTTGATATTTTAACAATAATTGGAATTGAAATAATATTCGGAATTATAGTTACCATTTTTAAAGGATTTGAGCAGAATTGTTTCCCGTTTTTTTAATTATTTGTTCTTCACAACTTTAAAACTTCAGCCGATATATACATTACTATTGTATAATCATTAATATTATCATCTATAAGGTCGTATACTATATTTATAAATACTAAAGGAAATAATTATTAAAACTTAATCGAAACTATGTCCTTTTTCATCAATTCTTTCAAATAGCTTATTTCTGTTCCGCCATCTTTACTTGGTTCATTTCTGGTCCGCCATCTTTACTTGGTTCATTTCTGGTCCGCCATCTTTACTTGGTTCATTTCTGGTCCGCCATCTTTACTTGGTTTATTTCTGGTCCGCTATCTTTACTTGGTTCATTTCTGGTCCGCCATCTTTATTTGGTTCATTTCTGGTCCGCCATCTTTATTTGGTTCATTTCTGGTCCGCTATCTTTACTTGGTTTATTTCTGGTCCGCTATATTCACTTGGTTCATTTCTGGTCCGCTATCTTTACTTGGTTCATTTCTGGTCCGCCATCTTTACTTGGTTTATTTCTGGTCCGCTATATTCACTTGGTTCATTTCTGGTCCGCTATCTTTACTTGGTTCATTTCTGGTCCGCCATCTTTACTGGGTTTATTTCTGGTCCGCTATCTTTACTTGGTTCATTTCTGGTCCGCTATCTTTACTTGGTTCATTTTTGGTCTGCTATCTTTACTTGGTTCATTTCTGGTCCGCTATCTTTACTTGGTTAATTTCTGGTACGCTATCTTTACTTGGTTCATTTCTGGTCCGCTATCTCTCGACTAGTCTGGTACAAATGGTGCCTAGGAAATGATTCATGGACTATCATTCGTTTAATATTTACACGAAGAATAATTTATCCATAAATTATATTTCTCCTGTAGAGAAGTTACGCAATAAATGTTCTACATAGATTTTTTGATATAATGGTTATAATTTATCGCTGAAAAATATGAAGGATTGCGGTTACTGATATATTATTTGAGATAAGCAAAGAAATAAGTATCAGTTTTTATGTGTGTCAATGTTTTAGCTAATTATATTTAACCGTTTCACGATTATAGATTAATTTAGAGTGCTGGAATTCCTCGGAAGAAATTAAGGAGTGGATGATGGATCCAACAACTGGTTCTGATGGTTCTCTGAGTGATGACGCTTACTACAAACAGTGGCGAATATTTCAAGATTCTGCCTATCATCATCTCCGTTCCGCGAATGATAGCACGGGCATATCTGGTGAGTAGTATGATGTTATAATGATATATAATTTCACATAGTTATAAATTTATTAATAACCAATATCAATCTTTGAGCTTTTAAATTTTCAAAATGGATATATAGTAGTACTCTATACTCTAAAGAAATAAAAATGTAATATATTAAACAGTATTCATGACAATAAAATTATCTCATGAAATAATCTTTATTTCTTCCAATGACACTATTTATAGTCGAATTGCCCGAAAAGTTTTCCGAACTTCCGGCTTGAAATTTTAAATTTTATGCTGCTAATTGTGAAGTAAATATAGCTTTTTCTGTATTTCCATTTTTATTGTATCTTAATTACTTCATAGTTATTCCACTGTTTACATAAATTTTATTCCAATAAAGTATTTGAAATTTATTTCGATTAAGAATTTTTTTCATCTGTTGGAACAATTGAAATTAGCTTTGAGCCTACTTCCAGGAATTCTTCGGACATCAACCCTAACAACATCAGATCAGTTTAATCTTCTTAACGAATACATCTTACAAATTTGGACAGAAGGCAAAGATTCCGTAGTGAGAGAATCACTAGAGAAAGGTTATGATGTCATATTCAGCAATAACGACTCTCTGTACTTGAACTGCGGTTTTGGTGACTGGGTTCGTGAGCTTGCCAAATGTAACATTAGTATCTATCGAAATCTATATGCCATATCTTCTATAGGGGATTTTTTCTACTTTAACTGTTCTATAGTTGTTCAATTTTGATGTTTCAGATTAAGGACCAACAGAATTCCTGTGGCGAAGAACCTTACAGGGAATGGCAGAAAATTTACGACAACGATCTCTACGCCTTGGCAGGGGGAGATTATTACAAAGATCAGATTCTGGGAGGTGAAGCAGTTCTGTCAACTGAGCAAACAGATGATCAGAACTTAGACTCCAGGGTGAAGACAAATGAAAAATTTTATCCTATTACAATAATAGCTCTCTCCCATGACATAATTCATAATTTAAGATATCTTAGTTTTACAACTTTCGAACATGAATATACAGAATAGCCCAAAAGTAGGTTTAAACTAGCTTTTAAAGAGATACAAAAATTACACACTTAGTCACAGAATGTGATGGAGAGACTTGGAGAATATTGCAATGTCGAAGGAGGACATTTTGAGCTTCTGAGAGATTAAATTGTTTATGATTTTGTTCATGCTAACAGGTATAACAAATTTCCCGCTGTTCTGAAGTCCACTTTTCAAATAAATAGTCTTCTTGATAACTCTAAACCTACTTTTGGGCCACCCAGTATCAGAAATATTGAAGGTCATATCAACTTTTATTCTTCATTATTGATATATTTTACAGCTCTGGCCTAGGCTTTCAGCTTTGGGTGAGAGACTCTGGACCAACCCGGATTCGAATTGGGTGAGTGAGGCCTCTTTATTGATGGGATAGAGTAACGGATTAGGTAAAAATGATCTTGAATGTAATAGAATGAAACAAAACTGAAAATATTCACTTGAGGTAGATTAGTGCAATTCATTGTGAAAAGTGCTAGTGTGATACTAGGTATCTATTAAAGCTCTCCTTACTTCTAATCCACAGGAACAAGCTGAGTACCGACTGGTTCACCACAGAGAGAGGTTGGTTCTAAGAGGCGTGATGGCGGAATCGGTACAGCCGGAGTATTGCCATATCAACGAAGGAAGCTGTACAGCTTCAGGAATAGTATAGTAGTCTACCAGTTCTTCAATTGAATCAACTTATGTTAAGTCTATTATAACCATATATTAAAATTCTTGATTCATTTACATATCATGCATTATTAAAATGTTGGACAGACTTGGGCCCCACTCTTGTTAGGTATCAGACCCTTTATTGGGTCCATGCCGGTTAAATTATGAGGCGGTAATTGTTGGGACAGCATTTGCCTCCTGAGGAGCTCGAGTGAGTGTTTCATCCTCTAAATGAACCAACCTCAAAACGGTTTGTCAGGTTCATTTCGAAAGACGGTGGGAAAACCCTCCTTACAATGTACACTGAAAATATCCTTCCTACCACTGCACGGACACTGAAAATATCCTTCCTAGCCACTTCACGGACACTGAAAATATCCTTCCTAGCCACTGCACGGACACTGAAAATATCCTTCCTAGCCACTGTACGGACACTGAAAATATCCTTCCTAGCCACTGCATGGACACTGAAAATATCCTTTTTAGCCACTGCATGGACACTGAAAATATCCTTCCTAGCCACTGCATGTACACTGAAAATATCCTTCCTAGCCACTGCACGGACAGTGAAAATATCCTTCCTAGCCACTTCACGGACACTGAAAATATCCTTCCTAGCCACTGCACGGACACTGAAAATATCCTTCCTAGCCACTGTACGAACACTGAAAATATCCTTCCTAGCCACTGCATGGACACTGAAAATATCCTTCCTAGCCACTGCATGGACACTGAAAATATCCTTCCTAGCCACTGCATGTACACTGAAAATATCCTTCCTAACCACTGCACGGACACTGAAAATATCCTTCCTAGCCACTGCATGGACACTGAAAATATTCTTCCTAGCCACTGCACGGACACTGAGAATATCCTTCCTAGCCACTGCACGGACACTGAAAATATCCTTCCTAGCCACTGTACGGACACTGAAAATATCCTTCCTAGCCACTGCATGGACACTGAAAATATCCTTCCTAGCCACTGCACGGACACTGAAAATATTCTTCCTAGCCACTGCACGTACACTGAAAATATCCTTCCTAGCCACTGTACGGACACTGAAAATATCCTTCCTAGCCACTTCACGGACACTGAAAATATCCTTCCTAGCCACTGCATGTACACTGAAAATATCCTTCCTAGCCACTGCACGGACACTGAAAATATCCTTCCTAGCCACTTCTTATCGAAATAGAAAGTCTTTTTGCATCTTGCTATCGGTTACTGTGCCCTACATTTGCCGAATAAATGGGCTACCTGGATTGGCTTTAGAAAATATTCCTATTAGTTTTCTTTTTGTATATGTAGCAAGTTCTTGTAATCTGTACCTATTTTTCTGAATAAATCTATTATTACTATTATTATGATCGGCTAATTTGGCATTTCGACTCTAGTTTTTTATCGCCTATACTGTGCTCTATATTTACACTTATTCATGATAAGTTTGTTTATTTCATTCTCCATCACTTCATATATTATACGTCAAACATTTCTCTTCAAATACTTAATATTGATGAAATTTAATATAGTTGGCTGATTTATCTTTATAATGTTAAATGGATATAAAAAATATTATATTGAGCTATGGTTATTCTTTTCTTCAACCCAGTTTATATTTTCTCACTATTCTTTAATTGTCTGAAATTTTTCGAACATAATTTTTTTATTTATTTATTCAAATATATTGTCCTTAAAATTAGAAGGGACAACATGCTATTTTTTACATAACAGTGAAAATAAAAAATAATTATTGGACAATCAGGTCTAATTAAACTAATGCTTCTAAACCCTAAGGCAACCTAAAAAGATTAAATATGTACCGGTATAGATAATAAGAAGATGATTTAAAGAACAAGAAAATTCACATATATGCACAAATACAGGTAGGTGAATACAATACATACACGTTCCTATGCAAAACATATACAGCTTACACCTCATTAACAACTAGATAATGTGTACTCGGTAGAGCACATACCTTCGCCGCCGCTTTGACCCGTTCTCTCCTAAAACATAATAAACTGGTAACTGAATAATAACCAATCGTTCCACCAAGTTTCATTCAATATGGTTCAATACTTTTTGAGTTATTGAGTTATAAATGACCTTGACCTTAAACCGTATCGCTCCCAAATTTCTACCAGATGGCTCCTGGACATTTACCAATAGTCCAATCAAATTTCAGACAATTTGGTTAAATAATTTTAGAGTTATAAATGGCCTTGACCTTGATCTTTGACCTGATAATTCCCAAAATCTAACAAAATGGTTCCTGTATATTGACCAATCGTCACACCAAGTTTCATGCAATATGGTTCAATACTTTTTGAGTTATAAATGACCATGACTTTGACCGGGTCGCTCCCAAAATTCTACTAGAAGGTCACTGGACATGGACCAATCGTTTCACCAAATAACAGGCAATTTGGTTGAACACTTTTTCAGCTATGCGATAAATAAATAAAAACCGGGTAAAATATAACCTCAAATTTTCGAAGCTAACTACGCCACTTCGAAAATGAACAATTCCTGGATAATAGGGTGACAATGAAGAGTATATGTTTTTATTTTTAGATGGCCATTTGTCCAATTATGTATGTACCCATTAAAAATTAACACAGGCGAAATCCTTGAACATTTTGACAGTATTTAGAGAAGACTCGAGTCAATTGAAATGTAATTTTTATAGACGAAAATTACTAATATTCATAATATGACAGTTGTTTAAAAAGTTAACAAATTGAGTTAATTCATGAGTACAATGTTCAAATGAATGGTCAATTCCTGTTTAGTATGAAGCTGCAGTGTATACTCTTACAACAAAGATTTGGAAGAGGTGGGGAGGGGGAAAAAAACAGTGCAAAGAAGAGGATCGGCTGGCTGAAATCACCAATTCATTGTTTTTCTTTTCAGTTTTGGATTCTAGGGCGAAAAAAAGGTCAAACCCCTCCCTTTTAAAACCCCGTGAAATAAAAAAAAACTGAAAAAAAAAAAACAATTCAAAAAAATAATAATAATTATAACGGTCCAATTTCGTGTTACTTCATTTTTCTTGAATTCAACTACCAAATTCAAAATACAATAAAAATTGCAATTATTAATGTATTTAGTTAGCAACGTTCATTATTATTGATATATTAAATATTGTTAATTCCTAAAAAATATTACATATTAGTTCTAGCTACTAAAATATTAAGCAAAATTCATTGCTAACAACAAACTAGTGTTCATCGCCTAATAGTTACATTGTGAAATATTTTAAATAGCTTAATTCTATGTTGTCTTTGAATTTAATTACCTAATAGAGTTCTCCCACTTAACAGACATGAATTTCTAGAATTTTGATTTTAAATTCAGTCCTTCAATCTTAGGAAATTACACCATTTGTTATATGTTTCTGTTTAACATAACCTAACCCTTCATAAAATAACAACATACTTCCTTTTTTCAGCAAATTCTATTTTTGGGGGGCTGAAAGCAAATTCTAATATTTAGCAATTAATGTCTGTTGGAAGAAACCTATAACAAAGACATTATACTACAACAAGATACACCACTCTCGACAATTTCTGTTTTTTAAAAAGCGCCATCTGGATTTGAAAGCGGGAACTAGAGAAACAACAACAAATTGGTTTGTTTAATAATATTTTAACTTTTTATTTCATTCATTAATGAAGATTATTTTACCGGAAATTAAGCTTTACATCAGTAGAATAGATACAGCTAAATTAAATAGAAAGAAAGATATGATCAATACCAAATGTTGTTGTTTCTCTAGTTCCCGCTTTCAAATCCAGATGGCGCTTTTTAAAACAGAAATTGTCAAGAGTGGTGTATCTTGTTGTACTATAATATCTTCGCTTATAAGGAATTAGACAAGGCAAAAGTGAAATTAAGCTATTAAAAATACATTAAAAATCAACACCATGCTAAAGACATTACTCAATTTTACCTACGCAGATTGCAGAATGTATATTTTAGGCGGCATTTACTTATTTCCCATCTTGCTACTCGCATAACTAAAAAAGTATTCAACAAAATTGCCTGAAATTTGGTGGACCGATTAGTCACCATCTAGGAACCAGTTTATTAGATTTTGGGAGCGAACGGGTCAAAGGTCAAGGTCATTTATAACCCATGGATTATGAGATGGCCAATGTCATTTACAATCGATGGCGAAGGTATGCGCTCTACGAGTGTACGTTATATAGTTTACTTATTGTTTTATCACTAAATATTGTGAATTTAAAAGTGGGATATAATTCACGAGTTTAAAGAACTGAATTTAAAATCTAAATTTTGGAAATTGATGTCTTTTAAATGGAAGAACTCAATTAGGTAATGAAACACAAAGACGATATAGAAAATAAGCTACTGCAGTTATATCAGGAGGTAACCACTAGGTGATGAACACTAGTTTTATTAATATTTTAGCAGCAATTTGAATAACAAATTATAGGTTACAACTTACATTAATTTGTTAGTAATGAATAGTACTAAATATAATTATTGCGTACTTCCTATTATTTCCATAGTATTTTGACTTAGAAGTCAAAGATGGGTAAAACTGCATTAATCGTTCTTTTCTTTTGCACCGGGGGGTATATTACATGGATGTTTTTGACGGGTGGGTTTAATGCACGGGGTTTTTTGACCGGGTTTATTACATTTTTTTTCCACACGGAGTCTTTTTGAACACGGAGTTTTTGTCCTAGAATCCAAAACTGAACCTCATAAGCAAAAAAAAAAAAAAAAATTGATAATGATAAAAAAAATATATAAATAGGTATTTTTGCCAGCCTATCCCATATTTTTGCACTGTACACGTATACACTTCAGTTTCAGATTAAAAAGAATTAATCATTTAATTGTACAGTGTACATATAAACTTGCATACATGTTAATTTTAAATAAATTGAAATATCATGAATACTACTATTTTTTATGTATAAATGTAAAATTTCAATTGGCGTGAGTCATCTCTAAATATTATCCAAATGACCCGGTATTTAGCCTGAGTTATTTTTTCATGTGTACGCAGTATTGGACTAAAGGTCATTCGATTTAATCTATTTTAAAAATTCTAGGGTTTTAGGGTGTCACCCTATTGCAGAGGTGGGCAGAAGATTTTTTTCGAGTGCCACAGATAAAAATTTCAGTGCTACCAAAAATTTTCTTATTTTTTTCATAGAAAATTAAACTTTAATGATGCACTTAGTTATTTTTTATAGTTATTTCTTACATAATAGGAGAAAAAGTGAAGTTGCTCCATAGGAGGCAAAATTATAAATAAAATTAACAAACATTTGCTTATTAATAGGAATGCATTTCTGTTAAAATTAATATACATAAATATTTAATTAAAATATCAATAAATATATATATTAAATCATCATGTGTAAGGGATTGCTATTTATTCAGGTGATTCTTCACTAATGAAGAATAATTAGGTAGGTACCCAAAGTAAGTAAAGTATTGAGATGAATATATTTTTTCTTCTACACTGACGGTCATTATCGCTTGTTTGCGAGAACACAATCATGAAAATAGCTATTTTTCAGAAGAAGCATTTTAGTACTTGTAATGTACGTACATTTAATGGTATATCGTTAGGACATTTAGCCTCTCTAGCGGTACATTTTTGAGTTACAATGATGATTTTTTTTATTAAAATAATCAGTATTTTATGATTTATATGTCTATATGGATAACTCTAAAATACATGTTTTTGTACGTTGTCGTTGCAAACAAGCGATATAAGGTCGAAATACTCTATTATACAAGTGTTCAACAATTAATAATTACACAGTAATCTATTTGTATAAAATAGCAAATCAGCAGGGTAGGTACCTATACTTATTAAAAAATACTATAAACAGATAAATTGCACATATGCAAAACCTTTTTTCACTGCATGCATCTCATATGTAATTTAATTCACCGCAATTAATTATCTATTTACTTGAGCATTAAAATAATAACAAGATGAACAACTCACTGAGAAATACTTTTACTAGAACAGTCTAGGGTAAGTCTGAGTTATCGGACAGTACTACGTTTGCGATCATATAACAAGGAATTAGTCAATTAACAATTATTTTAATAATAATTAATATATCTTCCCTCATATGATTTTTTTAAACTAATTAATAGGGTGAAAATAAACTATATAAAAGATTGTGATACGAAAACAGTAATAAATTTACAGAATATAGAAGTTTTAGGTTAACTTACGAATTATCGGTCAGTAACACATTTTCGGTCATATAAGAAAAAACACAATATAAAAATTATTATTATTACACAGTGCTATCTAATAATAATTTTATATTGTTTTTTCTTATATGACCGAAAAAATGTAGCACTGACCGATAATTCGTAACTTACCCTATATATATTAATATACTTTTTTGGGCAATATACTTGAATTAAAACAGAATATAATGTCATATACATATTAAAAGCATATGAAATATATAACCTAATAATTGTAAAGCATTTTCATTTTACCAGTAATACCATATACTAATTTTCAATTTATTTTCATTCTTCTTTATTTTAAAGTCTTTAATTAATAAAATAGATCTCTAATTATTTTCAATATATATATTTCCTTTTAATCCTGAAGTGATAATAACTAATATCTTCATCACGCTTCTTTCCATTTACCGAATCTTTATTATTTTAAACGAATTTCTTTATTATTCCAAACCAATTAGAGTGATTAGCTAATCACGCTGAGAGCAGCGTAACTCTGTCACGGATATAGCGCGGATAGTTACGATGGTCGCTACGTATATAAGCAGCGTAAGATCTTCTACGGTCAGTCAAGTGAAGAGTACGAACCAACTGAGTACAACTAAAGAGTGAACTGTGTGAGATACGAGTTGTAGAACGGTTTCATAGCTTCGATCCTATAAGAAAAAAAGATCGTATTTTAATTGGTATCCAGGATACCTGCTGGTACCATATTTAATATTATATCATTCAATTCTTTATTTTAATTGGTATCCAGGATACCTACAGGTATGATATTTAATATATAATTCAATTTTTTTACTGTTATTCTAAATTGGTATCCTTGGTACCTGCATGAGGTATCATGGATACAAAAAAAAATACCGAGATATTTGCTTTCTTATGTGATCGAAAATATGGAATCGTCCGATAATTCAGAATTTACCCTATTTTAGTAGGGTGGTTGAATTCATAGTTTAGATTCTATTTATACATTTAAATTATTTATTTCAGTGTTCTTCACCGTAGAAGCATCATTCTTAGTTGAATGTCCTTTTTAATATTCATAATTTGTGGTGAATTTAAATAGAATTTCCACATTCCATTAATACTCATTTCAGTAACGTAAGATTGAAACTCTCAAGCATATCCAATTTGTCCGTGAATTATGATTTAGAATATAGAGAAATTTAAAGTTTAATTGTTCTTTTAAAATAAGGCTATTTTAAGGAGAAACAGTTCTGAAGCGATGAAAAATATTAAACAACGTTAGTGGGATCATCCCAATACCATGACACTCTCCATATTCGGAAAGTGGTTGTTAACCCATTTGACCTTTTATAGGTTGACCTGACATGATCCGTGTTCAACAATTAATATTTTTAATAATCATAATCACTAAAAACTTAGTATAAAACCATATGTTACGATAAAGACGTACCCTACACTTCCCGAGTACTACGGGTGACGAGTACCTCCCAAATAGTACTTGTATAATTTTATTTTGTTAAGTAATAGGTAGGAAAATGTGCGCGAATTTTCAAAAGATGGTTTATTTTATTCTCCTCTGAAAAGTTTATATGGTTTCATTGTATTCGAAAATTTAAAATTAAATTTAATGTTCCATTTTAAAAAGAGAAAAACCGATCACAAAGTGTATTTTTAGATTGTTCTCCGAGAGAAAGTTATGGTGGGGTCATATAAGATTATGAGGGGAAAGTTATGACGGGGCCATAGAAGATTATGTTGAATCCCTCCAGCCTGCAGCAACAGGTAAAGTGTTCTCCAACTTTTTTTTCAACAAATTTATTGAGTTCAGATTGTTACGTTGAACCAATATTAGTTCAAGTGAAAACCCGTTATTTTTAACAGGAAAGGTTAATTGTTCACAGACAATACGTCCAATTATCGGCAGAAAATCTTCTATGGCCCCACCATAAATTACTATTTGGTTTCTACTTATGTTAAAAAATAGCCAAAAAACAGCAAATAAATTAAACTAAATAAGTAAGATTTCCAATCGGCAGATCGTCTGTTATTGTCCATTACGGTAAATAGTGATGGTATTTTATCGTAAAACATCATAATTTCAAACTTTATCGTCTGGATTTTTTATCGGTAGTGTCCGACGAAAGACAGCAAATGTTATAATTTATGATAAATACGATTGTACCATTTATTGTCGAATATAGATGATCTTTATACCATTGATTGTAATTGCCAATAGAAAACAGGCGGTTATAATTAGGGTTGTGACAATATGCATTTAAAATCATAGATCTTAAGAATATCACAGACGAAATGAAATGGTATCGAATACTATATATACCGCTGGTGTAGAACCATTCAATATACTTTAATTCTCTCTGTCTATATTATTACCAGGATATAGGATTTTAAACGCATATTGTCACAACTCTTTAGTTATAATTAACCAAATATTTTATTTTTCCGTTACCCTCAATTAAGCAATAAATATATATACCTACTTTTTATTTCTATTACTACATATAAATACGTATGTAGTAAATGACTCTCTTTTGGATGATTTATTTTTCAATTAGCACACTGTACTTCCTCTTATGTAATAAATAGTTAATGTGAAAGTACAAATAAAATATATAATCTCCATGAAGTTCTGTCTCTATTTACTGAGTAAATAGTTAATTAATTGTATATTAAATATTTCATGAGCATTTTACTACAAACTTTCAAGTCATTCTTTGCTTCTCAAAGATAACTTTCTTAAATTATTTTAGAACATTTAATAAGTGGGGTTATTGGATGGTACCACATTATTGGATGTGTAAGAAAGAAGTATATATTGATTTTTAATCAAAATAACGCGTTGAATACTAATTAATAAATACTTTTTTCCTATATACTTACCCTAATCAAATATTTCTTATTTTTTCCCGTATGTAGCAGTTTTACGAAATTGCAAACAAAGTTCGTACGTTTATGGTCTTAAAGAACTATCTGTTAAAAATTCATTTATTTTGACGTAATTTAAGTTTAATCAGTATGGCCCTCCAACTGAAATCATATAAACCCCATGAAATTTGATAGCATATAGTGTTTTTATACGCTTTTGAAGATTTCTATAATCAATACACTATAATACCTATTTTATTTCCGAATTGCTAATTTTTAGCCAGAAGAAACAGAATGTACTCAGTTTCTATGACTTTAGTCCTGTTGCAACCTATAATTGGACAAGATTATTTAGATAAAATATTAAGCGATAGAACAATAAGTGGGAAAAACTAGAGTAAGCATCTAACACGCTAAATTTTATAAAATTCTAATCGGAAACCAAAAAAAAAGAGCGTACAATCTTTTTCTTCATCGTCAGATTAGCTTTTCGTACAGTTGGGGCACACTGAGCGCTAAAAAACTTTAAAAGTATAGAAAAAATATATACTATATAAATTTTTATGAGATTTAAATGATTACAAACATGAGATCTGCAATAATATGTAACAAATTTTTTCTCGTAGGCTGGAGAGGACCTTAAAATATTTTTTTCTATAGTAAATCAGTTATTCGAACATTTATTTTAGCTATAATTTAGAAGATTGGCTTTTACATTGAAAAAGAGGTAAAAAGTCGCTAAATCATAAAATCCAATTCCTTACTATGAAATACAATATTTAGTAGGTAATTAAATATTGTGTAAAATATGAATGGAAATGCAATAGTTTTGTGTAATTTCATCTTCCTAGAATGATGTGCAACTTCATAATTTATCATTTAGTTCACTTTCCATCTCATTCACTTTCTTTCATTGCTGTTTAATTAACTACCTGGCAACTGTTGCTGACGCCATAACATCACAGTGACGTCATCAGTTCAGCACATAGCGCGATAAAAGCTAATGGGTTTATTAATTTCAAAAGTACGTTCTATTTTAATATAGTAATTATTACGTTTTTGTAGATTAATTCTTTTTAATTCAAACTTGTTCTTCTAAATTAGTTTATAACATTAACTAATAAATATCATTATTTGAACACATTCTATAAATTATGCATCTTAATATAATGAAACAGCTGATAAATTAGGGTTAAATGGATAAATAGTCAGTTGTACCGCTAGATGGCGTTGGTACAGATTTGGTGACAAATATTATGAACACAATCTTGTAAATAATCGTCAATTATGGTATAGAATTATCATATTTATTCGTACAGTTTAATAAGTTTTTGTTATTATCGACTGTTAATCAGAACTGTCTAATGAACGATTATTTTTTTCAAATTTATGTTAAATTAAGATTGGATTTTCGACGATTCATTTATCGTTCAATCTTTTAATGATCAATTTTAATTACCGACTGGAAGCCTAAGTTTATAATTCACCGATCGTGTCTATTTTGTACAGGGTTCTTCCTCATCCTTTCCTTTTCTCCGGTCACAGACGCTTGTGTTGCTGTCCTAGTATTTACTATAGTTGCCAAGGTCTTCGGTTAAGTCATGTACCGACCTAAATATAAAAGAGCATGTGCACTTCCATTTGAAGTCAGATTTCCATTTCATAGTAGACTGTTAAATGCTTAATTATTTAATTTAGTGGGGTTTAAGGTCTGTTTCAGAGCCAAAGGCCATATTCGCTGAAGGCAAAAGAAAATTAAATACAAGGTACTGGAAGAAGCAGTCAGAAAGAAAAGTACCTTCATGAGTAAAGTCATCTACTAGATTGAAAGTTTTTCATAGATGATGTATATCCAAGTGATATACAATTTTACTCAATTAATCTTTAGAAAACACTATAATTAAATGAAATAATTAGTCAAAACCTAATTCCTTCGCTTTCAATTACCGATATAGTTTAATATAGTTATAATCGAGGTAATGACAAACTTTCATCAAGATAGGATATAACATCAAGATAGGATATACCACTAGCAATGAGATAGGACATAACATCAAGATAGGATATGCTAGTGAGAGTATTCACTTCCGGTGATGCTAGTCGTACCGTATCGGTCTGACAGGTCAACAGAAAGAGAAACTGTTGCGGTACTCTATACTGACCGTGTAATTAAACGCGCAAAGTACTTTGATAGGAGAGATGGAAGTTAATACAGTTCAGAGAGTTTGCCTTGTTTGTTTTAAATTTGAAGCGTTTACCTTTTTGGTTTAGAATATCATGTGTTCACCTTGTTTCTATTCAATTTAAAAGTATTTGCCTTTTTGGTTTATAATATAAAGAGTTTACCTTGTTTGTTTTAAAAAATAAAAATTATTTACCTTTTCTTTAGGTTAGTATTGATAGTATTTGCCTTTTTAGTGGTTGGAATTTAAAGTAATTACTTACTATTTTTGCCAAAATTTTCAAGTATTAAATTTTTTCTAGTTATACGCAGATTTCTAGTAACGTCCCATGATACATAAATATATTCTACAAGGCTATTTTCAATTATTTTAAAGTCGATATTTGTGAAAAGTGTTTAAGGTTCTATAAGAAAAATATATAAAAACTTTTGATTTTAGTTAAAGTTTGTAGTAAACTCATGAAATTAGGTACAACAAATATCTTTTTATAAACTTTAACTTCAAAAGTTTTCCCGTTTTTACACTTATTTTGATTAGAAAAAATGAGACAACAGAAGTATGAGAAACTCCAACAATAACCTACTTAAATTAAGGCTATTTGAACTAATTAAAAATATTTGAATTATTAAATTAGGAAAAAAATATTGAATACCTTACTATTTCGACCATCATGATATTCTAAATTCTGCATTCATTTTTAAAAGTGATGTTCATGAGTATCTGAGTAATTCTACCTCCTATTTTCTCAGTATCAACAAATCAAATTCCACAATCACTTTTATGCTAGTGGAATGTATTGAAAGATAAAATTCAATTTATTTTTCGTTGCAGATTATGTTGCACTTTAGCTTTTTAATGCTCTTTGGAGCTGCATTATCAACTGCAGTATCCATTGAGAACGATTTTGTGAATAGCATCAATTTCGAAACAACAACCTTTGACAGCGTCAGAGACAACACCGACCCTCCTCAAACTGATGGATATGGTGAAGATGTGTTCGAAAGATCCACCCTTGATCCAGTTCTTTCAGGCCCAGCCAATGCGGAACAAAGGGGTCCTAGCCGAGAGAGGATGACTCAATCACGATTTTTGAGGAACTTGAGTAAGTTCCAGGAAACTTCAGTAACTGAAGATGACCTGACACCCAAAACGGAACAGAGATTGAAAATGAAAAAGATCATCAGGAAGAATATTTCTAACGACAATGTGGGGGTAGATTTTGAGGAAACGCAGGTTGGTCCAACTTGGAGTCAAATAATTTCTAATGAAAATTCTCTCAATCAATATGCAACGAAAGAAAAGAATGCCGAGTCGATTTTAGAATCTGCAGATGTTGATTCGAACGATAGTCTTCTTGAAACTACGGATAGGAATGTCCAACTTTTAAGTGCACCATCAGTGAAATATCACGAAACTGCCGATGAATTTACAAGTCATATAAGAACTGAAGAGAACGATAAATTGAAAAGCAGTCAATACTTCGAAGATAATTTTGGCAAAGATTTAAATGGCAACCAAAGGAACATTGTTCGCAGGAAGACTAATATTCAAGATATTCCTTATCCAAATTTATCTCAATATCAAAACATAGAGTTGAAGAAAACTTCCTACGACGGTAGAATTGTACCAGGAATGCAGAACTACAGAATGAAACAACAAAACAGAAATCATGTAAATAAACTGAATACAAGGGAACCAAAAATATTAAAACAGGATAATAATTTCAATGGGCATCAAAGAGTTGTAAATAGTAACACGCAAAGAAAGAGAATTAATAGACACAAATATGGTCGTAAGAATAAGCCACAAAGAGAAAATAGTGTTGACATTCATAACTCAGTAAATGGCACATCCGGCAAAGACGGAAAACAGTTTTTCGGACCAGTAATCCCCGTTGGTTTTCCACACCCAAATGGTCCAATTAATGTACACAGAGGCTTCCCAGGACCACATGTAAGGATTCATCACGGACCAGCACACAGCATCCCTGCTCCTCATTTTCAAAATCCAATTCCACAGATGCCAATCTTTCATAACGTACATCCTCAGACCCACGCCAGGCCCCCGCATGTAAGGGTACATCAGACCATCAGGACTCCTATCAGAGGTGTGCCTGTTCAGACTCTTCCTCATCCCTCAGTTAGGCCAAATTATCATCACTTAGTACCTGCAAACCAACACAACAGAGTTGCTTTGGTAAGTTTTGCATGACGTACAGTGTGAATTTAGTTAAAATGGAGAGTTTAACCTGACAAAGAGGAGGAATCAAGTGACAAGGTAAAATGTAGATAATCGTAATTGAACTAAATTCTCAACTTTATAAATTTCAGAGACAATACAACTATGGTTACAACGTAGGCAGTGATCATCATGGCACACATTTCGGCCACACGGAGAGCAATAATGGACAAACCACCAAGGGAAGTTACTTTGTGGATCTACCAGACGGGAGACGCATGGTTGTTAACTACGAGGCAGACAGGAATGGGTGAGAACTATCAGATTTACCGTAATATTGAAGATTATGTTAACAGAGCGAGTGTTCATTTGGTTTTTTCTTCAGATATCGCCCTCAAATAACGTATGAGCAAAGACCGACTCCAGTTGTAGTCCAACAGCACAACCACAACATTGGTCCCGCTACAGATGTTATTACTCCTGGTCCAGTTTTGCACAACATTGGCCCTGCTTCACATAACATTAGACCAGTTCACCACAACATTGGCCCTGCCCCACATAATATTGGTCCAGCTCCACACAACATTGGCCCTGCTCCACATAATATTGGTCCAGTTCACCATAATATTGGTCCAGTTCACCATAACATTGGTCCAGTTCACCATAACATTGGACCAGCTCCACATAACATTGGACCGGTTCACCATAACATTGGACCAGCTCCACATAACATTGGACCAGTTCACCATAACATTGGACCATCTCCACACATTATCGTGAACCAGGATCACCAACCTCCTGCCTGGAGACCAACTGTGTTGCCTAATGTAATCCACGGACCATTTATTCACAATGACAGGATTAACGAGCACAATTTCCCAACACCGAACGTTCTTGGTAGGGATCCTCATCAGAATAACATCGGGCCCTTCTTGCCATCGAATAGACCAATAGTTCCCAATGAGATCACAATATCCTCAACACCAGGAGTATCTAACAACAGACCCTTCAGTGTCAACAGAGGTCCAGGTATTCCAACTGGCTTCAATCATGGATGGGTTCCAGTGAATGCACCAAATAGACCCTGGATTACCTCCAGCGCTCCTTTCGATCCTTACACCCCAATAAGTTCGGTACCGAATAGTCTTAACCCAGGCTACACGAACGTATTGGTAGGAAATTCTCGTCCACACTTCCAGCCTCATCACCAACACATACCACATTCTAATAACCAATTCCAACCCACTTCTACCTCGAACAGTGGCACTGCCTTTCACGTCACTGACGAACAAAGAGGACCAATTGACATAACGAATCAGAACGAAAACCCAAGAGTGATTTACGAGGAGGAGATTATAACCTCAGCTCTCAACTCTAACCCGGTCGAACCAGTCCTGAACACAATCCAAGAGAACATAGATGAGGTGACCGAGAAGCAGCCTGCTAATTTCATCACAATCGTGCGGCGTCAGGAAGAACTCCCACAGAACAATGGGCACATTGCTCCAACAACAACCAGACCCACCACTTTGGTGACGGTTATACGTGAGGAAGGACCTAATGGAACCATGGAGAAAAGGCGAGTGTCTCTTCAGCCAACCTTTGCGATTGGGTTGAACAGACGATACGCTTCTACTAACTGAGATTGACCCTAGCGATGATCCAACCAACCAATCAACCGGACTTATTCCAAGTTAGCAAAATGCCAGTTTGCAGTGCTTTTTTAAAATTTCCTGTTCGAAACAATTCCTAATTTTTCTCTTACACTTGCATATAGCTATATATTTTAGAACAAAGAGCTGAATTAGAGGATTTCTTGGAGAGCTCTTAGCCAGTTTCTGCAGGCTGGACGATAAACTTAGTGAATCAAACGATTAGTAAACTAATGCTAGTAGATGCTTAATACTAGAGGAGAGTGAAGAGAATATTTGCAATTAAATATCTTTATATTTAGAATAGTGACGAATCCTTTGGCCATTTCTTACTATTAAGTTATATACATTACCAATAAATGTGAGTTGAACTTATGAGTATTGATATTGATAGTAACTTTCTAGGTAATTATTATATTAGTTGAACATAAATGAACACATTGTGAGTTGTTTGTAAATTGATGAATTCTAAACGAGAAATTGGTTGACCACAAAATTGGGTAAGTTACATTATTCTGACCGTTATGCATTTTCGAACACTTGTTGCCTAGCTATAATATAATTTGATAGAACATGTCACAGTATGTGTTTACTTTAATCGTTTATTTCAAAAATGAACCTGTTTTTTTTACAAATTCCCCATTAAATGAGGTGTAGCTACGGGAATACGTAACTGTAAATGATTCATTTACACCTTTTTAATGTACATATATCAAAATTGTAATTCATACCCACATCTACAATAAGAAAAGAACATGTGCCTTACTAAGTATGATTGATAATTGCTTTATGAGATAATATTACCTATTAAAAAATAACTCTTTTTAAATAAGCTATAATAACGTTGATGATGTTATAGCTAGCTAATGTACAAAAAAATGAAGGTAGGCTGGTAGATGCTGAACATTAATAAATGTTAAAATGAAAATGATGTATTATTTTGTAACCTGATATGAATATCACAACACCTGCTCTTTCTGCACTGAGTGCGCATGTTCCGCGCAATTCGCAGATAGACACAATCTCGAAAATGCGCAGCGGGTTTATAAACCATTTTAATTCCCTAATGCCGAGCGTGAAATAACAATTAAATTTTTATTTGAAATCGATTACTATTATATGCTCGGTATTAGAGTGTTGAAGGGATTTAAGAACGTGCAGCTATCTTTCGAGATTGCACGGAACATTCACAGTAAAATGTTCACATCCGTGGTACAGCACTGAGTTTGTTGCCATAAAGGGCGGCTAACACCCCCGTTTCTAGTACGGACACCTTGTCACCAGAAGGGGCTGATGCATAGGGGTCACTGCCGAAACTTACCACAGGCTGGGAAGAGGACCACGAGGTCAGGGCACCCTCATTTTTCCTGTGCAAGGAAAGAATCAATTAAATCACTCATTGATTTCAATAAAAAAACTAAAAACGCTAATTTTGTATCACGTACACCATCTTGTTCAGAAATTATGAATTTATTAGCTATACCATTAGGTTATTGTTTAACTTTTTTTTTACCAGAAAAGGTTCATTTAATTAATTAATTGTTTTAGTAGGGGTTTAACGTCTGCTTCGGAACCAAAGGCCATATCGCTGACGTCAAGAGTTCAACAAAGTCAGTTACCGTCGTCGGTGACAAAGCTCATGGATGCAGAAAAGCTACTCTGTGAATGAAGTCACTTATCAAGGAATGTGACGAAAAGGGACAAAAGCACCGGTGGCTGCACTAACGGATGGAAGAGGAAAATGAAGAGGTGATAGTAATTGAAGCCTACGAGTCTACCTAACACAAAATCTAAGACCTCGTAGTTGAAGAGCATAACCCTAGCGCTATCCTCTAAAACTACAAGTAGCGTTAAAAAAATAAACATTCCATAATACAAATTACAACAGTTCGGGGCCAAAGGGACGCCACCTCCCTTCCCTTCCATTCACCACAGACAGCTTCAGGATAGAGCCCCTGGGAGGGCAATTAAAGCTTAATCCTAAATGTATGATGTTGTTAAATTGAGTGGCCCTTTGACAAGTTACAGAGCAGTTCTGTTTTGAACAATCGAACACTGCAGAAAGTGTGCAGGAACACTCACATCTGCTGCAGGTAGGCTTCCTGTGAAATCTGCAGGAACTCTAGCAGTGCAGGAGGAGATGGATGGAGACTCAACACAACCTGCAGCCACCTCTCGAGACCTACCCGCCTGAACTCAAGCACCTGCAGAGAAAAGGTGACATTTAGGGTAAAGGCGACATTTAGGGTAAAGGCGACATTTAGGGTAAAGGTGACATTTAGGATAAAGGTGACATTTAGGATAAAGGTGACATTTAGGGGTAAAGGTGACATTTAGGGGTAAAGGTGACATTTAGGGGTAAAGGTGACATTTAGGATAAAGGTGACATTTAGGATAAAGGTGACATTTAGGCTAAAGGTGACATTTAGAATAAAGGTGACATTTAGGATAAAGGTGACATTTAGGATAAAGGTGACATTTAGGATAAAGGTGACATTTAGGATAAAGGTGACATTTAGGATAAAGGTGACATTTAGGATAAAGGTGACATTTAGGATAAAGGTGACTATAGAGTGAAGGTTTATCCTATATCCTATACCATATATGACCATAAATATAAGGAAAATTTTCTCTAATTGTTAGATAGCTACTCTACCATATTTGTTCTTTAATTATATAAGTAGCTAAATGTTCAAACTAATATTCTCCCTTAGTTCAAATAAAGTATAAAATAGAAATATAGCTTAAGTGGTTGATTAATTTAGTAAAGGTTTAACGTCTGCTTCGGAACCAAGGGCCATATCGCTGACGAGAAAAATACAAGGGACTGGAAGAAGCAGTCAGAGAGGAAACCTACCTACCACCAGTCTGTGACAATGCTCATGGATGCAGAAAAGCTACTCCATGAACAAAGTCAACTACCACCAGTCTGTGACAATGCTCATGGATGCAGAAAAGCTACTCCATGAACAAAGTCAACTACCACCATTCTGTGACAATGCTCATGGATGCAGAAAAGCTACTCCATGAACAAAGTCACCTACCACCAGTCAGTGACAATGCTCATGGATGCAGAAAAGCTACTCCATGAACAAAGTCACCTACCACCAGTCAGTGACAATGCTCATGGATGCAGAAAAGCTACTCCATGAACAAAGTCAACTACCACCAGTCTGTGACAATGCTCATGGATGCAGAAAAGCTACTTCATGAACAAAGTCACCTACCACCAGTCTGTGACAATGCTCATGGATGCAGAAAAGCTACTCCATGAACAAAGTCGCCTACCACCAGTCAGTGACAATGCTCATGGATGCAGAAAAGCTACTAGCGTCGGACCGGGTGGCTTTGCGCATTTTCCGCATACTTTGATTTTACGAAAAAACTAGAGAAGTCAGCAATCTGATTTTTTGTGTGCAGATAGATGAAGGGTAGACCTAGGTGCTCACCAAGTTTCAACTCTTTAAGTTCAATAGGAAAAAAGTTATCATCGAAAAACTGTGCGCAAAGATCGTGGGGATAAACCGGGTGAATTTTGCGCAATCACCAAATGTGAAACTGCGCAGTGCGCAAGCTCATCCTATGTATAAACTGTGCATAGAAAATCTAACCCCGATATGCTATGCAACTGCCGTGAATCTGCCCCAATCTGCTGTGGAATTGCCGTGAGTCTGCTGTGGAATTGCCGTGAGTCTGCTGTGGAATTGCCGTGAGTCTGCTGTGGAATTGCCGTGAGTCTGCTGTGGAATTGCCGTGAGTCTGCTGTGGAATTGCCGTGAGTCTGCTGTGGAATTGCCGTGAGTCTGCTGTGGAATTGCCGTGAGTCTGCTGTGGAATTGCCGTGAGGCTGCTGTGGAATTGCCGTGAGGCTGCTGTGGAATTGCCGTGAGTCTGCTGTGGAATTGCCGTGAGTCTGCTGTGGAATTGCCGTGAGTCTGCTGTGGAATTGCCGTGAGTCTGCTGTGGAATTGCCGTGAGTCTGCTGTGGTATTGCCGTGAGTCTGCTGTGGTATTGCCGTGAGTCTGCTGTGGTATTGCCGTGAGTCTGCTGTGGTATTGCCGTGAGTCTGCTGTGGAATTGCCGTGAGTCTGCTGTGGAATTGCCGTGAGTCTGCTGTGGAATTGCCGTGAGTCTGCTGTGGAATTGCCGTGAGTCTGCTGTGGAATTGCCGTGAGTCTGCTGTGGAATTGCCGTGAGTCTGCTGTGGAATTGCCGTGAGGCTGCTGTGGAATTGCCGTGAGGCTGCTGTGGAATTGCCGTGAGGCTGCTGTGGAATTGCCGTGAGGCTGCTGTGGAATTGCCGTGAGGCTGCTGTGCAATTGCCGTGAGGTTGCTGTGCAATTGCCGTGAGGTTGCTGTGCAATTGCCGTGAGTCTGCTGTGCAATTGCCGTGAGTCTGCTGTGCAATTGCCGTGAGTCTGCTGTGCAATTGCCGTGAGTCTGCTGTGCAATTGCCGTGAGTCTGCTGTGCAATTGCCGTCAGTCTGCTGTGGAATTGCCGTGAGTCTGCTGTGGAATTGCCGTGAGTCTGCTGTGCAATTGCCGTGAGTCTGCTGTGCAATTGCCGTGAGTCTGCTGTGCAATTGCCGTGAGTCTGCTGTGCAATTGCCGTGAGTCTGCTGTGCAATTGCCGTGAGTCTGCTGTGCAATTGCCGTGAGTCTGCTGTGCAATTGCCGTGAGTCTGCTGTGCAATTGCCGTGAGTCTGCTGTGCAATTGCCGTGAGTCTGCTGTACAATTGCCGTGTGTCTGCTGTGCAATTGCCGTGAGTCTGCTGTGCAATTGCCGTGAGTCTGCTGTGCAATTGCCGTGAGTCTGCTGTGCAATTGCCGTGAGTCTGCTGTGCAATTGCCGTGAGTCTGCTGTGCAATTGCCGTGAGTCTGCTGTGCAATTGCCGTGAGTCTGCTGTGCAATTGCCGTGAGTCTGCTGTGCAATTGCCGTGAGTCTGCTGTGCAATTGCCGTGAGTCTGCTGTGCAATTGCCGTTAGTCTGCTGTGCAATTGCCGTGAGTCTGCTTTGCAATTGCCGTGAGTCTGCTTTGCAATTGCCGTGAGTCTGCTTTGCAATTGCCGTGAGTCTGCTGTGCAATTGCCGTGAGTCTGCTGTGCAATTGCCGTGAGGCTGCTGTGGAATTGCCGTGAGGCTGCTGTGGAATTGCCGTGAGGCTGCTGTGGAATTGCCGTGAGGCTGCTGTGGAATTGCCGTGAGGCTGCTGTGGAATTGCCGTGAGACTGCTGTGGAATTGCCGTGAGACTGCTGTGGAATTGCCGTGAGACTGCTGTGGAATTGCCGTGAGACTGCTGTGGAATTGCCGTGAGACTGCTGTGGAATTGCCGTGAGACTGCTGTGGAATTGCCGTGAGACTGCTGTGGAATTGCCGTGAGACTGCTGTGGAATTGCCGTGAGACTGCTGTGGAATTGCCGTGAGACTGCTGTGGAATTGCCGTGAGACTGCTGTGGAATTGCCGTAAGACTGCTGTGGAATTGCCGTGAGGCTGCTGTGGAATTGCCGTGAGGCTGCTGTGGAATTGCCGTGAGGCTGCTGTGGAATTGCCGTGAGGCTGCTGTGGAATTAATTTGAGGCTGCTGTGGAATTAACGTGAGACTGCTGTGGAATTGACGTGATATAGGAGTATCGGGGATGAATATCACAGGTTTATTAATGAATAAGAGCTCTTTCACTTTATTAATAAATGTGCGCAAGTCCACCCGTGAATTAAAATATTCCCAGGGTGATGTTGCGCATCTAGTATATTGGTTATATCTCAATAATTTATAATTATTATTAAAATCATCTTACATGACGTTAATCTGCAGTAAATTATGCGTATCCAACGTAAATTGCAATCAAATTGGAGCATAATTATCAACACTACAGCATAGTTCGCGGAGATTCGATTCTAGTCCAAAATAATTATTTTGCCATAAAAAACATAGGTCTCTGTTTGAACACTTGGTATCTATACTTAATCTCTTACAATTTTCGTGAAATTTATGCACTAGGGGGTTTAAGAGCTGCTCTTTCCAATGGTGTTGTCAGATTTAAAATATTTTCACGCATTCACCGTCAATTACCGATGCGCAACTTCACCCGGAATGTTGAAGTGCGCAAAGCCACCCGGTCTGACGCTACATGAACAAAGTCAACTACCACCAGTCTGTAACAATGCTCATGGATGCAGAAAAGCTACTACATGAACAAAGTCAACTACCACCAGTCTGTGACAATGCTAATGGATGCAGAAAAGCTACTCCATGAACAAAGTCATCAACCACCAGTCTGTGACAGTGCTCATGGATGCAGAAAAGCAAGGTACACAGGAAAAAAGTGAAGAGAGAAATGCGCACCTTGGGATTGTTGTTCCGTAGTCGTTTTGGAGGGAAGTCAAATTGCAGTAGAAACTGTTTGCGGAACTGAAAAAAGTGAAAAAAAAGTTAATTAGTTGTTAGTAAAAAATATTCACATTATATCATTAAAATTAAAACATGTAAAAAAGTGATATAGAATTGCTATACTATATTACACCTTTATCTTTAATTCACATTCTTCCTATTTTCTACTTACATGAAGAAAACAATTACGATTACCAAAAATGGAGATAGACTTCCCTTTTTTTTGTTCAATGTTTTATTGTGCATCCCTTAAAATTTGATAGTAGGTAGAAGATTTTTCTATATGAAATAAAGCTTTAAAAGATTTTAATTACCTTCATATTCAAGCTATAATTAGGGACAGTTTGGGTGTGTTTGAATTGATAAAACATTATTTAGATCATTAAAACTAACTTCTTGTATTTAATTCAAATGTCTCTAATCTGACCAGACAAAATAAAGACATAGCTATGCTCTTACATTTCAAACTAAAAATAAAGTACTGATGAAGTTACAGGCACTTGTACAGCGCATACCTTCGTCACCGCTTCAATCAATTTCAGCCTTTATGTGACTTTGACCAGGTAACCTTGTTCCCAATTGCTCCAAAAAACTAATATGGTTCCTGGACCAATCGTCCCACCATATTTCAGGCAATTTGTTTGAATTCTTTTTAGAATCAGGGTACAGTTACTATAGATGCGTATTCGAGCGATTTTTCGCACTGACGACTTCTGGTGAAAATCAAATTCATACTTTCCAATGGGAGTGGTTACAGTGGCAGCGATTTAGTCGTCAGAATACGTACGAAGTCGTCAGAACAACTTCAGCGTTCAAATGAGTTTGATTTTTTCATGCGACTAGTGACAGCATTCGGTA
Organism: Caprella mutica; assembly: GCA_947561585.1. Taxonomy (NCBI): domain Eukaryota; kingdom Metazoa; phylum Arthropoda; class Malacostraca; order Amphipoda; family Caprellidae; genus Caprella; species Caprella mutica. The sequence continues at coordinate 170,398 of CANNZV010000060.1, read as the reverse complement.
TTTTTTGTGTTTAATTCTCTTACTGTCGATTGCTATAACTGTTTATCCTTGCGTTCTGGAAATATATTATTAGATACTATCAGGAATAATACAGACATATATTTGTTTATATAAAGGATTTAATTGGTTGTTACTTTGTACAATTTTTCTTTTCAATAAAATTGAATATCATTGAATAGCAGCTATACAGTAGAACTCCTGTATAGTGAACAATCATGAATAGTAGAGTCCTCTATAGTGAACTTACCCCTATAGTGAACATATTTAGTTCAGTCTGACACAAATGACTATAAGTTTTCTATGCATCTCTATATAGTAAATTGGTTGTATTTCACTATAGAGAAGTTCTACCAGTGCAACTCCTCTATAGTGAAGTCATGTGTAGTGAACCATCCTGATTTTTAGTTCTGAAAAATGAAAAACCCTGTATAATGAATTTATTAAAAAAACCTATTTTCTATAGTCTGCCACGAAAAGAGCAGTTTTCCTCTTATATCCTCTATAGTGGAGTAAGTTCTCTATAATGAACTATTTGAAGTTCACTATAGAGGAGTCCTACCGTAGTTATATAAAAAACACTCATTATTTTTCTATTTAGGAATTTCAAAATTGAGTGGAGTGAAAATGATAACCAAAGTGACGCCGCATTTATTATTTAGAAGGCAGGTGTTTAATTCCTCCCGAAAATTTCATCAAATAAACATAGTTTAGACCACAAAATTAATTGGTAGAAACATACTGACGATCAGGTCTGACGATATCGTCAATGCAAAAATTCGCTCGGATACGCATCCATATAGTAACCGTATGCTTATGCGAAAACAAGATTACTAATAAATAATTGAAAATATTCCTATGTTATTCGTACGGGAAAAATATTGCCGATCAAAAGATCTAAGCATAACCTTCCGCAATTTTGCGAAGGTAATGATTCCTAACAACAATCACAGCCTAGGTACAGAGGCTACCAAAGGTAAAATTAACTACAATCACAGCCTAGGTACAGAGGCTACCAAAGGTGAAATTAACTACAATCACAGCCTAGGTACAGAGGCTACCTACCTGTTGGTGCAGTCTGTGGAACTCTGAGTACCTCCTGTGCACTCTGTGCAGCTTCCCATTCACTGTCACATGAACTGTGTACACAAAGTGAGGCCTACTGTGGGGCACCAGGGAGCTACTGCCCCCTAAACCTGGGGAAGAGAGGGGGGTGTTAGAGAGGGGGAATTGAAGAGTGAAGAAAGATCCTATAGCTAGATCCTTTAATCGGAGAAATAATTTAGATAGTCTCTCTACACTATATATATGTCCTTTAATATGAAACGAATATTCTCCTTGAATGAATATTTTATTAGGAAAGAATATTTTATTAGGAAAGAATATTTTATTAGGAAAGAATATTTTATTAGGAATGAATATTTAATTAGGAAAGAATATTTAATTAGGAATGAATATTTAATTAGGAAAGAATATTTAATTAGGAAAGAATATTTTATTAGGAATGAATATTTTATTAGTAATGAATATTTTATTAGGAATGAATATTTTATTAGGAAAGAATATTTTATTAGGAATGAATATTTAATTAGGAATGAATATTTTATTAGTAATGAATATTTTATTAAGAATGAATATTTTATTAGGAATGAATATTTTATTAAGAATGAATATTTTATTAGGAATGAATATTTTATTAGTAATGAATATTTTATTAAGAATGAATATTTTATTAGGAATGAATATTTTATTAAGAATGAATATTTTATTAGGAATGAATATTTTATTAGTAATGAATATTTTATTAAGAATGAATATTTTATTAGGAATGAATATTTTATTAGGAATGAATATTTTATTAAGAATGAATATTTTATTAGTAATGAATATTTTATTAGTAATGAATATTTTATTAAGAATGAATATTTTATTAGGAATGAATATTTTATTAGGAATGAATATTTTATTAGGAATGAATATTTTATTAGGAATGAATATTTTATTAGGAATGAATATTTTATTAGGAATGAATATTTTATTAGGAATGAATATTTTATTAGGAAAGAATATTTTATTAGGAATGAATATTTTATTAGGATCTTTATTTATCTTTGAATTCAATTGAAGTATTTAAAATTAATCACAAGAAGGGCCCTACACAAAAGTTCTACAGATATATATTAGTAGATCATACGAAGTAGAGCTCTATAAAAGGCTCTTTATTGTTGTTATTGGTGGCAAGAACATTTAAACTTCAATAATTTTTTAAATATTTTAACTAGTTACATAACCAGTCAAAACAGCGGGTGAGAAATTGAAATCACCATAACTTTAACAAGAATCTACTCATCTTCGTGTCATTTTCTCTTGTTAATGCAAGAGCTATAACTAAATTGTTCGTTTTCATATCCCCAATAGTTTTTTTCTTCTTCAGGGTGGTCATAAGTAGAGAGTGTTTAAAAGATGTGTAATTGGTAATGGATAATAAAATAGGTTAGAGTACCTACTATTTTCCCGGTTATTAAAAAAAAAACCTATACTGCATATTATGAAGAACTAAAGTAAAACTTTTTTACAAAAAAAAAAAATCATTAACGCCTTCTTAAACATTCGATAGCTACTACACCATTTTTCTCGACATCTTTTTGCGCCCTTTTTCTGACTGCTTTCATTGATCATCACAATGTCGGGATTAGCTTCCAAGATATCGACACTATGCGTTATACATTCTTTTAATGGATTCAGGTGGAGAGGGATACATGTACATCATTTTCAAAACAAACCCACAAGAAAAAATTGAAAACTGTTAAATCTGCCTATGCTAGCTACCCGATGTTCAAAAACTTCCCCCAATCGATCTTTGACAAGAAGTATTGGTGTAGCTACTGGGGCACCAGCCTGCATTTTATTAAACAAGGTTTTCAATATGTTCGCGCAAGAGTGATTTCAACACCGTCTACTTCTGACCACCCTGTAGAAAAACTATTAGGAATTTAGGACCAGTTTTTTTTAACTCTTACTGTATCTAGCTTATATGGCTCTGTAAAGTCTTTCCACAAAGCAAAAAGTCTGGTGGAAAGAATTAACAAGAATCTAGTACTTTCCTTGTATCTTTTCCTAGATATAAAATAGGGTAACGTCACAGTACTCGGTAAGTGGGGGTTAAGATATGCCAATGCGAGATTTCAAATGTTAGTTTGATGCATGTCTGATAAATAGAAAAGTATACTAAGTTTCGAATTCATTGACGGTGAACTTGATCCATTCTTCAGAAACGATGTGAACAAATGGCGTCGCATACAGTACTCTCATGTATTATTAGGTGAATATTATAAGTGAATAGAGTGTAAAACGTGATAAAAACAATTTTATGTAAGTTAATTTCCATGAAAATGCACGTTTAACTGAATAGTAGAACATTTTTTATTTAAAAACAAAATGGAGAATACTTTGTATGACGTCACTCAGAGTATTTTTTGATGTTCCAATATTGTACTTGGTATACTTCTCCATTTATTTACTATGCGGTCATCCACTTTCAGAGTGCAGTGCCGTTACCCCCTATCCATAATTAACAAAAACATTAATGCGACAATTTGTAGAGTAAATAAATAGGTATTACGCATTAGCTAAACTCTATATTAAAGACTAGGGTTGTGACACTATGTTTATGAATCATAGATCTTATGAATATCACAGACGAAATGAAATGGTATCGAATACTGTATACCGCTGGTGTAGAACCATTCAATACTCTATAATTCTCTCCGTCTATAAAAGTTTCGGGATCTATGATTTACAAATCATATTGTCACAACCCTATTGATGAAGAAGCTCACCAGAGTGCTGTGATGCTGTTTCCACTGCTCTGTACCCTGCAATGCTTGCCCTGATCATTGTAACTAGAGGTGATAAACCAATAAACTAGACACACTTGGTAAACAGACACAATACCATCTAGAGATGTGCGTCAGAATGTAGTGATTAATTAATTTTATCAGGTGGCTTGAAGTCGCAAGGATTAATTTAAATATAGTAGAGGGATTATCGTCTGCTTCTGAACCAATTCGATGATGTGAAAATGAAATTAAATACAAGGAACTGGAAGAAGTAATCAGAAAGAAAAAACCTACCACTAGTCAGTGATAATTAATTAATTTAGTAGGGGGTTTAACGTCTGCTTCGGAACCAAAGGCCATATCGCTGACGTCAAAAGGAAATTAAGTACAAGGGACTAGAAGAAGCAGTCAGATAGGAAAGTGGCTCCATGAACAAAGTCACTTACCACCGTCAGTGACAATGCTCATGAATGCAGAAAAGCTACTCCGTGAATGTAGTCACTTACCAAGGAATGTGACGAAACGGGACACAAGCACCGGTGGCTGCACTCACGGATGGAAGAGGAAAATGAAGAGGTGACAGTAAATGAAGATTACGAGCCTACCTAACACAAAATCTAAGACCTCGTAGTTGAAGAGCATAACCCTAGCGCTATTCTCTAAAACTGTAGCCGGTAAATTGCTCGAAAACAATTGCTCGAATGAACAATTGCTCGAAAGAACAATTGCTCGAAAAACAATTGCTCGGAAAACAATTGCTCGAACGAACAATTGCTCGAATGAACAATTGCTCGAATTATAAAATTGCACAGTTTTATTTTATAAAAGTCAGTTATTTATGAAGTGGAGCTGCACCTAACAATCCTTGTTTCTTTTTAGTAATTGATCACACACAGAAAAAGGATTAGTTGAATTAAATCAAATTTGATTTTTTTTGACTCATATGAATGGGTTATTTTTGCACCTACCTACATGGTGAGATGAAGGTACTACTTAAAAGTAGTTAAATTGACGTGGGTTAAAACAAATCAGTCGTTTTGACTCACTCCTAAACTTAAAAAAAGTAGCGCCAACTCGCATAGTAAGTTAATTTATACACCAGATACATTATATTAACAGTCGTTGTGAGTTACTACAATACACTCTGTCATAGTAAAATTTTCAAAAAGGTAACTTTTAACTCTCATAGTAAGTTGATTCAATCTATAAAATGAATTGAATTAACTAATGTTTGATGACACACCATGTCATAGTTGTTTTAACACACATGAAAACATGAATAAAGTCCAACCAAATCACGTAATAAATTGATTCAAAGCATAAATTGATGACCCATTAGATATGAGTATACTTTTTTCTCTGTGCAGTAATCATTCTATAAATGATTTTAATTTTTACTCATTCTGCATAATCTATTTTCTTAGACCGTTTGTGTCATCTCGTGTGTAAAATTTGAATTGGAATCATGTGGTGAATCACTACTATTCATTTTTTTTATTATAAAACCCGAAAAAATTTGTAGATTTATTAAAACTCTTTGAGAAATTTCACCGATTGAGGTGCCACATACAAATAGGCTAGTGATAAATAAATTTTCAGGTTTTATGATAAAAAAACATGAATAGTAGTGATTCACCACATGATTCCAATTCACATGTTACATACGAGATGACACAAACGGTTTATAAATAGATTATATGCAGAATGAGTTATAATTAAAATCATTTATAGAATGATTAATGATCAATTACTAAAAAGAAAGAAGGATTGTTAGGTGCAGCTCCACTTCATGAATAACTGACTTTTATAAAATCGAAAACTGTGCAATTTTAAAATTCGAGCAATTTTGTTCATTCGAGCAATTTGATAATTCGAGCAATTGTTCATTCGAGCAATTGTTTTTCGAGCAATTGTCTTTCGAGCAATTGTTCATTCGAGCAATTGTTTTCGAGCAATTGTCTTTCGAGCAATTGTTTTCGAGCAATTTACCTAGAACCCTCTAAAACTGCAAGTAGCGTTAAAAAATGATAAGCATGGTAAAAATGAAAAAAAGACAATCCATAATCCAAACTACAACAGTTCGGGGCCCAAGGGACGCCACCCCCCTTCTCTTCCATTCACCACAGACAGCTCAGGATAGAGCCCCTGGGGGCTAGTCAGTGATAATGCTCATGGATGCAGAAAAGCTATTCAGTGAATGTGAAGAAATCAAGGAATATGACTAAAAGAATCACAGGCAGGGATGACTGCACTTACGGATGTAAGAGGAAAATGAAGAGGTGATATTATATGAATCCTACGAATCTGCCTAACTGAAAAATCTAATAAACATGGTAAAATCCGAATCCAAATTACAACAGTTTGAGGCACAAGGGACACCACACACTTTCTCTTTCATTCACCACAGACAGCTTCAGGATAGAGAAAAACTTGGATGCTTAGGATACCTATGCCAACACTTTCGCCAGATAGTTTACTTCGTACGTAGAATGATTGGTGCAGTCAGTGTTCATCTGGCGGTGAGAGGGTCAACATCTCCTGTGTCGGTAGTCATTCAATACATAAAAATGAGATTCACAGCTCTGGTTAGACAAGGTGTGCAAATACCTTTCTCCTTCAAAATACAGGAGCCATAGTCTTATGATGTTACTTTTACATCATAGCTACTGTAAGCAGTAAAGTTGATGATCATTGCTCGTGCATGCAAGAAAGCTAAGTGTGTTTACAATCTGCAGATATAGTAAATGAAACTTATTGCTAGCTATTTTATTAGAATTTATTAAGAAAAGACGGCACAATGACTTTCTCAGTTTGAAACAATGGTCTAAAATATTTACAAAATAGTGGCGAATGAACGGTAAAATGCTTACAACTCTATTAGGTACTCATAGATGTATATTTATATGAAAAATAAGTAGAGACTGAGTGCGAAAAGATTGCAACTAAAACATGTTTGAAACACGTCCAACCAAGTTGAAACACACCCAAGCATATAGAAACGCAAGTTGAAAAACGTCCAAGCTTGTGTGAAACACGTCCAATCATGCTTAAACTCATCCGAACATGTTTAAACTCATCCAAACATGTTTAAACTCGTCCAAACATGTTTAAACTCGTCCAAGCATGTTAAAACAAGTTCATGCATGTTTGAAACACATCAAAGCATGTTTGAAACACATCAAAGCATGTTTGAAACGAATCTAAGCCTGTTTGAAACAAATCCAAGCATGTCGAATCACGACTAAGCATGTCGAATCATGTACAAACATGTCGAATCATGTACAAGCATGTCGAATCATGTACAAGCATGTCGAATCATGTACAAGCATGTCGAATCATGTACAAGCATGTCGAATCATGTACAAGCATGTCGAATCATGTATAAGAATGTTTGAAACACGACCAATCATGTTTTATCGATAATTTAGGGTTAGTTCCAAGTTATCGGACAGTTCCACATTTTCGATTATATAAAAAGAATTTAGAATTATTTATATAAAGTATTTAGTCGTTACACTTCTTCTTACATGGTCGGAAATGTGAAACTGTACAATATCTGAGAGCTTACCCTAACTCTGTTCGATTACATTAATATTCTTTGTATGTTGCCGCCCTCAGCCATGAGAAATGTTGATATGTTCAGAGAGATACATTCTTCGCACCTGGAATACAATTGAATAGTTAGGAACTGAAGTAAATTTACTTTTACATTTCTAGAATTGTATATAGGGTTACAGGTAAATTGCGAAATATCGGTCAGTTTGATATCTTCGGTCATATAAGAAAAAACAATATTAAAATTGTTATTTCATTTTTATTTTAGTTATAATAAAAATAAAAAATAATAACAATTTTAATATAGTTTATTCTTATATGACCGAAGATATGAAACTGACTGATAATTAGCCATTTACCCTAGCTATATATATTTATTTTTTTGGCAGGTAGCAAATTTTAAATTGGTGATGAGCTTTCAAGTCTAATAATTTTAGTGATGACTTCTCTATTTTCCTAAATTGATGTTTTCTTCGTTATTTAATATATAATATTCCCTAAGATAAGTAAACAATGCTTTACATCAATGGCAATATAGAAACTCCTACCTGAGGACCTGCTTCTTCATGGCCTCTTTGAAGTCATGTTTAGTGCCCCTGTCTCCCATGCGCGTAGAAACTGTCCTCTGCTGCCTAGAAACACAAGAAAATAGTAGTGAGTTTGGATGCAAGTAGTTATCTGCTACGTTAAATGGTGATCTTCATTGTAAATAGATATTCAAAATACTTATATAAGATAGCTAACAATGGATTTTATTTTAGAAAATTATTGTTTGAATCAGAAAACGTCACCAAATGACCATGTTTTTTAAATTGTTTTAGCTAACTAGCAACGTGTTTTTTTATGTTTTTTTTAGCTAATGTTTTTTGTTTATATATCATTTATTTAATGTTTTTAAAGTGATTTTTGTTTATATTAATGTTTTTCAAAATTTAGCTATTTTATGTTTTTTTTAACTGTATAAATCTTTTTTTAAAACTTGATTTAAGTTTTTCATAATACTTCATGTTTTAGTAATGTTTTTTTTATGTGACAGCCACTCACTTGACATTAGGAGAAGGAGGCAAAATCTCCAAGGACAGAGACCCCCCCTCTCTGCCACTCAAGAACAGTAGCTCCTCCAACATGTCCTGTTGCACAAAGTAGCACAGGAAAAACTCGTAGCAGAAACTCCCTTGCTTGGCGATGATGTTAACCAACTCATGGAAAATGTTCTCGTACTTTGGCCAGTCGTACTGAATCTGAAAATATTTTACAGTATTACGATCAAATTTTTTCAATCTCTAAACTGATTAAATAAATTAACTAGATAAAGTGCACTCGGTAGACTGCATACCTTCGCCGCCGCTTTCACCCTTTCTCCAAAATCTAAATAAACTGGTAACGGGATAATGACCAATCATCCCACCAAGTTTCATGCAATATGGTTCAATACTTTTTGAGTTATGAATGACCATGACCTTGACCGGGTCACTCCCAAATGGTCACTGGATATTGACCAATCGTTTCACCAAATTTCAGGCAATTTGGCTGAATAATTTTTTTCAGTTATGCAAATAACAAGATGATAAATGAATAAATGCAGGGTAAAATATGACCTTCCCCTAATTTGCGAAACTAATTAGGACTTCAATGAGACTATATTTATTTAGATAGCTACCTAAAAAGCACAGATACTCCATACACTAGTATAGCTATAGCTATTTTCTATTTCATTTTATTAAAAAATTAAATGTTAAAGAGATCAATTGGCCGGCCCGATACAGATGCGGTGATCCCTACGAAATGGCCGATACAAAGAGAATGATACCGATAGTAGCCATCAGTCGGTACAACCTTAAAAATAATATATATCACGTGCAAACGACAGCTCTGCACTATAGATCGATAGCGCCATCATTCTGATTTGTCGTATTCCAATTTACAACTTTTTTTATTTCAAATGAAAAATGATCTGTTGAAAAGAATCACCAAAATTAGGAGGTGTCCAATACTCAGATCGTCTTGGAATTTCTGCGTCACCACCCTGGTCCTGAGGCAGTTGATGAACACGGTGATGACGAACTCAAGACAGTGCATGTGTGTGATGGGGAGAAGGTGCAGATGCCTCTCTGCACCTGTGCAGAATAAATTATAAGGCACATGTTAAAATACACAGAGAATGGGGGGAGTTGCGAGAACAGCACAACATTACAACTCGTATGTCAAATAGCACAACATTACAACTCGTATGTCAAATAGCACAACATTACAACTCGTATGTCAAAACAGCACAACATTACAACTCGTATGTCAAAACAGCACAACATTACAACTCGTATGTCAAAACAGCACAACATTACAACTCGTATGCCAAAACAGCACAACATTACAACTCGTATGTCAAAACAGCACAACATTACAACTCGTATGTCAAAACAGCACAACATTACAACTCGTATGTCAAAATAGCACAACATTACAACTCGTATGTCAAAACAGCACAACATTACAACTCGTATGCCAAAACAGCACAACATTACAACTCGTATGTCAAAACAGCACAACATTACAACTCGTATGTCAAAACAGCACAACATTACAACTCGTATGTCAAAACAGCACAACATTACAACTCGTATGTCAAAACAGCACAACATTACAACTCGTATGTCAAAATAGCACAACATTACAACTCGTATGTCAAAACAGCACAACATTACAACTCGTATGTCAAAACAGCACAACATTACAACTCGTATGTCAAAATAGCACAACATTACCTCCAGTGTGAGTCAAACTGCAGGAACTGGAGTAAGTTGGTGGCGTTAAAAAGGCAGACCCCTTAAAAACTTTGGTCGTGTGAGTTATTATCTTATTGCAACAGTCAGCAGCCCCCTGAGATAGGAGATAAAACATGTCAAAAGATATTAAAACATATCAATGGGTATTAAAACATGTCAAACGCATTTAAAATAAAACAGTAGCAATTATTAGATTAGGAGTAGCTATAGGATTAATTGTTTTAGTAGCAACTAGATATAGCTACTAGCTACACCATTTTAACTTCAAATAAAACCGTCTTCAGGGGTAGCATTTATTGAAAAACAGGCGACTTCTAATCTACCTACTCGTAATCATAATACCTATCCTAACTTCTATTTTTTCCAACATTTCAATTTTAAATTTTGACTATGTAGGAACTATTTACTAAGGGACCTCGATTGTTCCATTTAAAGTGTTATATCCTACCCATGCGTATAATACGATTCTAATTTTCTCCTATTAAAAGTATGCTGACATTGTTACAATATCTTTAATTCATCGAAATCTTAAGTATGGCCTGTATCTCTATTATGCTAATATATCTATGACTATTCTATCCTCTTAAGTACATTAGATTTATGTTGATGATGATGTCATCCCCTTCCTAGATATACTAGTTGTTAAAATACTAGATATAGGTACTAGTTGTTAAAATACTAGATATACTAGTTGTTAAAATACTAGATATACTAGTTGGTAAAATACTAGATATACTAGTTGTTAAAATACTAGATATACTAGTTGGTAAAATACTAGATATACTAGTTGGTAAAATACTAGATATACTAGTTGGTAAAATACTAGATATACTAGTTGTTAAAATACTAGATATACTAGTTGTTAAAATACTAGATATACTAGTTGTTAAAATACTAGATATACTAGTTGTTAAAATACTAGATAAACTAGTTGGTAAATTACTAGAATCTAGATATAGCTAAATATTAATAGCTAGAGGTTATTTCTCACCGAGAAGTTATTGAGAGTGTAGTTCACTGAGGCAAGTTTGAGGCAACACTCCAAGACAGAGAAAGGGGGAACTACATCATCCACCTCCATTTTCTTAACAACTGTGTGGGAGAAAGGGTTAGTGTACATTCTTAACTGGTGGTAGTAACTAACTACATCATCCACTATCTCTAGACTGGTACTATCACTCACGCTCTCTCTCCTTAGTCTGGTAGTACTCCATCATTTCCCGCAGGTCTCGACTGCACTCCGTCATTCTAGCGTCATGGAGGAGCATGTCTGTTGTGAAGTATCGGAGGGTGGGGCCGATGCGGAGTCGCTCCATCAGGGAGTTGAAATCCGACCGCAGTTTGGGGTGGGAGTGGAGGAGATCCCAACATTTGATGCCTGTGGTCAGGGCTTGAGGAAGAAGGGAGCCATTCAGTCCCTCCGCCTGAGAAGAATTAACTTTATGTAATTAGAACTATTCTGTCAAAAGAAGGCCTGTACCTACCTACCGATAACAGAATCAATGCAAATATTGATATATACTTGCTATTCTGACTATACCAGCCACCACTTAAACGAGTCAATTTTGGATGTGGTTAAAACTTCATGCCAATAACAAACAGTAACTGGATCGGGCACTAGTAGAGGGCATACATTCACAGCCGCTACCTTTTCGGTGGATGATGACCAAACGTCCCAACATATTTCTGGCAAGTTGGTTGAAGACTTTTTGAGTTAGCTATGCGAATAGCTAACAAAATTACGAAGCAAAGGGTAATAAAAACCATTTTCATATGACACAGTGACAACTGGACAAGAATAGCTAACTAGATTTTAATAGCCCGAAATGTAGCTATTTCATACTAAAATATGGACTTGAAGTTGTTTATTTTGTAATAAGCTCAGATGAATATCCGCCTATAAGCAAATAGCTATTGTACTAGATTTTTTCTTTTAAATGAAACTTATATCAAGCTATACAATCCCTATCTTAAGTTTAAACTGTATGGGCTGCTAAACGTTCAATGAACTTAAAGCGTGGCCATCTCACCTCCCCCACACTGATATGAGGCACCAGAACCTCTGCATCCTGAGATGTGCGATGTCTCTTGGCTCTGGGGGGTGATAGCACGTCCAAGTCATCACTGCAGACGCTACTGCTTCTGCTGCTCACCCCACCCCCCACCTGGTGGGATGGGGTGGGGGAAATGAAGGCCTCCACCAGTGTCATGCCAAACTGTGTCTTGGAGTTGTTTGTGATTTCTGAGGGAAGGAAGGTACCTAGCTGTTAGATGTTGCTGGTAGGTTCAGAAAAAGGTTGATATCATGTATACTAATTGAAATAATAATTATTATATTTTACTTTCATTTTATGACCGAAAATGTGGAACATTACGATATCTCCTAACTCACCCCCTAGCTTAGCTAAGTAGCTACAGCATTCAAAAAGAACTTAAAGGTCCTCTCCACTCTAAATTAAAAAAAATCTGAAATTGCTTAAAATTTGCAGAGATAAGGTTATATAACATATAACAGAATAGAAATCGATCAAGTATTCTGTTCATAATTAATTATATAAGAAATATATACATTCAAGTTTCACTCTTTCTAAGATTCAATAGAAGAACAAGGCTGCAGTCTCACTTATCATCACGTATTATCGTAAATTTAATGGTAATTAGGTATATAGGTTCACTTTTAGGTAGCTACCTAATGTTTTTTTTATAGGGTAATGGTATTTAGATAGCGCTATAGGTAGCCTAAAGCTTTATTTTAGTTTTGAATTTTTAAAAGATTATAGATCCTTTTTCTTCACTTGAAATTCTGAGGTTAGAAGTTGCAATTTTATTATCAGTAACGTTAGTTCTAACGAATAGAGTGATAAAAAAATTGGAGTGGAGAAGACATTTAAAGTCACAGGACTATAACTTTAAATGTCAGTTAGTCATCTTATAAATTAGCTATATTTAGATGTTCCACTGGTGTTTAACGTTAGGTAAATTATGAGAAATTCTTTGAGATGATCTAACTAGCTGTTAGAAAGTAATAGCTTATTTATTTTATCTATTTATTTAAACACTTAATGCCCTTTAAGCTAAAAGCTTCTTTGACAACCTATATAACTTCAAAATAAACTATTTAATACAAAAGAAATATATGAAAGTGAATCTATCCAAAGAATTGATATACGAAAACATAAATTAACTGCATCCCTATATAGCTAAGTGACCTGACTAGCTACTCCATTTCTCCCATCCAGTTTCTCACCTTTTTCGTTTCTAGAAGTGTACTCCAGCAACGCGTTGAGGAAGAGAGTTGTGGTGACGTACAACACTTCTGCTAGAACTTCTTCCGATTCGTTAGCAGCAGCTGAGGAATGATGTAAGGATTAAAGGGCCGCACACACGTAGGGTTTTTAAGTCTTTCCACTAGACTTTTTGTTAAGCTCCTCCTACTTTTTTCACGAGAATATAAGAGAAAACGATAAAATTAGCTATTATTTATTTTAGTTGGTATCCATGATACCTGCAGGTATCATGGATACCAACTAAAATAAATAATAATTATATTGTTTTTTCTTATATTCTTATGGAAAAAGTAGGAGGAGCTTAACAAAATGTCTGGTGGAAAGACTTAAAAAACCCTACGTGTGTACGGCCCTTGAGCCTATTTCACACGGGTCGTTTTTTCAACATGGCTGCAGCATGAAAAAACTCACTAGGTTAAGTGATATGCAAAACAGAAAAGTTTATTCAGTCATAGCGTTTTTTATGCACCATTTTCGTTGCTGCAGCATGGGAAAAACGCTCATGTGAAAGTGGCCTAAGACATTGCTCAAGTATGAAGAAAAGCTACTCTGTTTTTAGAGTTCTAATACTGAATTAGTTTAGTAATTTAATAATAATAAAAACTATTGGATTTTGAAAAGCCTTACTAAATTATATGAATAGCTACGTCATCTAGCAGTGATAACGTGCGTGCGTTTGTCACGTTTGTGTTCATAATACTCGTCACCAAATCTGTAGCAACGCCATCTAGCGGTACAACTGACTATTTAACCCTAATTTATCAGCCGTTTCATTATATTAAGATGTACAATTTATAGAATGTGTCACAATAATGTATGTCTATTTAATAATATAAATTAGAGGTAGGTAGTAGGAAAAAGTGGCACTGGGTGCTATTGGCTGAAAAGTTAATATTATCCGTATCATTTCACATGAAAAGATTTCAAGGAGCTAATATCTATTCTAACAAACACTAGCTACTATGAACATGCAATAACGAAGCTTTACTTATTTGGATTAATTAATATAGGTTAGTACCATTTGAAGAACCAACAATGTTAATTGAATAAAAAAATGTTGCAGAGTGGACTGACGAGGTTGAATAAATCAATCGATAAATGTGTGAGGTAGCTATTTGGTGTATGCTATAGACTCTCTCTCACCAGTGGGTACATTCTTCAGTAACATCTTCACCCTCTGTAACATCATTTCTCTGTTGGTGTCACCGTTGAAGTAAGGGGAGATGATCCAACCTAACTTGGAGCCTGAAAAGAGTTATAGCTAGCATTAATGAACAGGATTGGTGAGATGATTAAAACATGTTTGGGCTTACTAAAAAGTAATACTATTAAATGCTTGTGTGGGTTTGTTGTGACCTATTTGAGCTGTGCTAGTTAGATCATGTTTAGGCTTGTTGAAACATATTTGAGTTGTGCTAGTTAGATCATGTTTAGGCTTGTTGAAACCTATTTGAGTTGTGCTAGTTAGATCATGTTTAGGCTTGTTGTAACCTATTTGAGTTGTGCTAGTTAGATCATATTTAGGCTTGTTTTAGGTTTGTTGTAACCTATTTGAGTTTGATAAAGAACATATTTTAAACTGTTTTGTTTTTAGTAAACTTTGAGCTTACTAAAAATTTTGAAAACCTTTGAATGTTTGTTTAAGCTTACGAAAACATGTTAAGAGTTGTGCCAATCAAAACATGTTTAAGATTACTAAATATGTTTTACAAATACTTAAATTTACTACAAAGTAGTTTAAGCTTGTTAACCCTTTTCAATAGAACATGTTTAAACTTGATAGAACATGTTTAAACTTGTTAGAACATGTTTAAACTTGTTAGAACATGTTTAAACTTGTTAGAACATGTTTAAACTTGACAGAACATGCTTACACTTGACAGAACATGTTTAAACTTGACAGAACATGTTTAAACTTGATAGAACATGTTTAAACTTGATAGAACATGTTTACACTTGATAGAACATGTTTAAACTTGATAGAACATGTTTAAACTTGATAGAACATGTTTAAACATGATAGAACATGTTTAAACATGATAGAACATGTTTAAACTTGATAGAACATGTTTAAACTTGTTAGAACATGTTTAAACTTGATAGAACATGTTTAAACTTGATAGAACATGTTTAAACTTGTTAGAGCATGTTTAAACTTGATAGAGCATGTTTAAACTTGATAGAGCATGTTTAAACTTGATAGAACATGTTTAAACTTGATAGAACATGTTTAAACTTGATAGAACATGTTTAAACTTGTTAGAACATGTTTAAACTTGATAGAGCATGTTTAAACTTGATAGAGCATGTTTAAACTTGATAGAGCATGTTTAAACTTGATAGAGCATGTTTAAACTTGATAGAACATGTTTAAACTTGATAGAACATGTTTAAACTTGATAGAACATGTTTAAACTTGTTAGAACATGTTTAAACTTGATAGAACATGTTTAAACTTGATAGAACATGTTTAAACATGATAGAACATGTTTAAACATGATAGAACATGTTTAAACTTGATAGAACATGTTTAAACTTGATAGAACATGTTTAAACTTGATAGAACATGTTTAAACTTGATAGAACATGTTTACACTTGATAGAACATGTTTACACTTGATAGAACATGTTTACACTTGATAGAACATGTTTACACTTGATAGAACATGTTTACACTTGATAGAACATGTTTACACTTGATAGAACATGTTTAAACTTGATAGAACATGTTTAAACTTGTTAGAACATGTTTAAACTTGATAGAACATGTTTAAACTTGATAGAACATGTTTAAACTTGATAGAACATGTTTAAACATGATAGAACATGTTTAAACATGATAGAACATGTTTAAACTTGATAGAACATGTTTACACTTGATAGAACATGTTTAAACTTGATAGAACATGTTTACACTTGATAGAACATGTTTACACTTGATAGAACATGTTTACACTCGATAGAACATGTTTACACTTGATAGAGTATGTTTACACTTGTTAGAGCATGTTTACACTTGTTAGAGCATGATTACACTTGTTAGAGCATGTTTACACTTGTTAGAGCATGTTTACACTTGTTAGAGCATGTTTAAACATGCTAGATAGAGCATGTTGAAACTTTTTTTTCTATAATGGCTTATGATCAACAACAATCACACCCTAGGCACAGAGTCTAGTAACACACTAGGTTGCCCTTGAAGCATTTAAGCTTACCGGGCCTTAATGTTCTCTATATTTTAGTTGTGTTTTCATATATATTAACTGTATGATCCTGGAGCTCCCAACTCCTTGATCAAATTATATGGGAACATTTTGTTAAATAAATAAATAAACACTGACCAATAGTTCTGATGGTGCTGTAGAGACCATTCCAGGCAGCATTGACGTCATTCTCTCCCCGGTTGCCAGAGGTACCTTGGGAAACGGAAGCACTGTGGCTGCCCTGAGACAAAAACAGAGACTGACTTTAATATAAGGGCACCATATTGCCTTTATTATTGCTGAGTCACTCTCAAGTAACCCAAAGTTACAGCTATGTAAAAAACTACAAAAAAATATATTTGAAATGAAGCAAAAAAATTGTATATTGATACTATTTATTTTGGTTCATTTATTTCTCCATTAAAAACAAGTGTGAGATAATAATAATTATGTAATAGTTATGATATAGCTATCTACTTTGTTCACCTAAATAATAATAAAAAAATAAATGGCTAAGTGATTGCCGGAAGCTTAATTAACCACACCCTTTCTTCTTTAAAGTTCAAATCAGGTATGAGAGTTCAAATCAGGTATGAGAGTTCAAATCAGGTATGAGAGTTCAAATCAGGTATGAGAGTTCAAATCAGGTATGAGAGTTCAAATCAGGTATGAGAGTTCAAATCAGGTATGAGAGTTACAATGCTGAACAATAAAGGTCTAGATTGAAAAGATTCATACCTACTCAACGAGATTTCAACATATTATCAAGTCGAAGATCAGTATTATTAGGGATGGGACGAAGTATCGGTATCGGCATTTTTGTGGAGTATCGGCAATGGTATCGGTATCGGCATATAATGAAAAGTATCGGCCGATACTTGTATTATTATTTACATTTTATTCATTTGATAATTTTTTTTATTAATTCTCTATTATTCTATAGTCATAAATGAAATAAATAATTCATTATAAATAGTGCTCTAATAATTGACCATCTACCTACTAGAGTTCTAACTATAAATTTATTTATTTATTATGACTTGCATGACATTAACAATAAAAAATTTAATGTAGCTATATACGGAAGCTACTGTTGACCTTTTTCGCATCTATTTATTACAAGTACCACAGGATGATAACACACATCAGAAAAGTTATTTATTTAATATTTATGTATTTAAATTGATGTGAAATATGTAAATCACTTTGTTATACTACATTGAAAGAGCTTAACTGTGTTAGTTTTGAGTTAGAACTTCATTAAACTTACAAGAATAATTGATACTTAATAACTCATCAAGTATCAATAAGTTTAATAAATATAAACTTTAAAAAACTGCAAGTATCGGCAACTAAACATTGATATTTTAATAGCTAGCTACACCTCATGACAGTAGAGAATCATAGACTCCTAAAGGGCCGTACACACGTAAGATTTTTAAAGTCTTTCCACCAGACTTTTTGCTAAGCTCCTCCTACTTTTTCCATAAGAATATAAGAAAAAACTAAATGATTGAAATAAATAATTATTATATAAGATTGAAAAGATTCAAACTGAACGGGAAATCCATAATATTAGAGGTTATTTAAACTCTGCGTTGAAGGTTTTTTCAGATATCAAGCTTTCGAATTCATCATCAGGAGAAGGGTGGAAAGCTAGACCTGACAATGAAATTTATGACCAATGGTTGTATGTTGGATACCGTTTTTCTATTTAAGCTATATAATAAACTTTAGGATATATAGCTTAAATAGAAAGACGGTATCCAACATACTACCATTGGTCATAAAATTCACTGTCAGGTCCAGGTTTTCCACCCTTCTCCTGATGATGAATAGAAATCTTTCTATTCGAAAGCTTGATATCTGAAGAAACTTTCAACGCAGAGTTTAAATAACCTCTTATATTAATTATTACATAGTTTTTTCTTATATTCTTATGGAAAAAGTAGGAGGAGCTTAGCAAAAAGTCTGGTGGAAAGACTTAAAAAATCCTACGTGTGTACGGCTTTTAGACTTACCTTGGTGTGTGGCGCTAGGCTGAACAGCAAGGCAGCATAGTACTCCATGGAGAGTCTCATAAGGTGATGGAGTAGAGACACAGGCACCTTCAGACTGTTATTGGTACTGTCTCCTGACACCAACACAGGCAGTACTGAACAAACTGGAAAGAGACGAGTCTACTGGTTATTTCTTTCACAGTATTTAGTTTAATTTGAAATACTTTAAGAATTAAGAGGAACTGTAGAGAGATGAGTCTATTGGTAAATACTTTCAGAGTGAGAAAAGCTGACTGTGGGTAGAGTAGCTTCGAGTTATTGGTTCCACATTTTCGTTCATAGCTATAACAAAAAATAAAGCTAAAATTTATTATTTTAACTTTTATTACAATTGGTAGCTATCCATTATAACTGCATGGATACCAATTTAAATAAAAGTTACATAATAATTATGTCTATTTTCTCACGTGTCCGAAACAGTTGAACTGTCTGATATCTTTGAGCTTATCCATATCAATATAGCTAAGTGAAAAGAATCTGAAATTATATTGCCATAGTGAACTAGAACCAAGACATTTTATCATTTAATTTTTAATAATAAACAAATTTGTAACAGAGCAGTTGTACAGTAGTTATGCAAAAGAAATAACTGTATCTACTTGATGCTGAAGGGTTAATATTTAACCTAAAAAAGCTTAGCTGAAGTAAAAAAATAATTCATATTTTTTATTTTGAGAGAAACAATGAAGTGAAACTTATTTTGTTTTCTGACTTTTAGAAGAGTAATTAAATTCTTTTCTGATCTTTTAACCCTTCATCGCATGAAGTATTTAGCTAGGTAGGTACAAGGTAGCTAGGTAGGTACAAGGTAGCTAGGTAGGTACAAGGTAGCTAGGTAGGTACTAGGAAGCTAGGTAGGTACTAGGAAGCTAGGTAGGTACTAGGTAGGTACTAGGAAGCTAGGTAGGTACTAGGTAGCTAGGTAGGTACTAGGAAGCTAGGTAGGTACTAGGAAGCTAGGTAGGTACTAGGTAGCTAGGTAGGTACAATGTAGCTAGGTAGGTACTAGGTAGGTCTAGGTAGGTACTAGGTAGGTCTAGGTAGGTACTAGGTAGGTACTAGGTAGGTACTAGGTAGGTACTAGGTAGGTACTAGGTAGCTAGGTAGGTACTAGGTAGCTACAGCTAATATTTTTATGTATAATTTCGTGGCTTTTTGTGTTACCTAGCTACTTTAGATCGTATTTATATGATTAATAGATGAAATTGTTATAAATTCTACAGGGTAACGACTTAATTACCGACTGCTTACAGTTACCGAAAAGTTAGTGCTACGTCATGATAGGTTAAGTAAAATTTACAACATTCAGATTGGCTAATGACTAGGTATCTTGTAGCTATGGTAACTGTGAGCATACGGTAACTGAGTAGTTACCCTATAGCATATTAAATGGTAACTATAGTGACCAATATGCAAGAAATGGTGAAATGATAGACAAATAAAGTTTTTGTTTATAAACAGACACAGAGAAGCTGAAAATTCTCACCTAGTTTTTTCCTGTATGCATTGAGTGGAGTCTGACTTCTTTTCTCTGCCGACAGGAGAGTATCAACCAAATTGTGCTGAAATTGGTAAAGAGAAAGTAGTAATATTGTGCTGAAATTGGTAAAGAGACAGTAGTAATATTGTACTGAAATTGGTAAAGCGACAGTACTAATATTGTGCTGAAATTGGTAAAGCGACAGTACTAATATTGTGCTGAAATTGGTAAAGAGACAGTAGTAATATTGTGCTGAAATTGGTAAAGAGACAGTAGTAATATTGTGCTGAAATTGGTAATGAGACAGTAGTAATATTGTGCTGAAATTGGTAAAGAGACAGTAGTAATATTGTGCTGAAATTGGTAAAGAGACAGTAGTAATATTGTGCTGAAATTGGTAATGAGACAGTAGTAATATTGTGCTGAAATTGGTAAAGAGACAGTAGTAATATTGTACTGAAATTGGTAAAGAGACAGTAGTAATATTGTGCTGAAATTGGTAAAGAGACAGTAGTAATATTGTGCTGAAATTGGTAAAGAGACAGTAGTAATATTGTGCTGAAATTGGTAATGAGACAGTAGTAATATTGTGCTGAAATTGGTAAAGAGACAGTAGTAATATTGTGCTGAAATTGGTAATGAGACAGTAGTAATATTGTGCTGAAATTGGTAAAGAGACAGTAGTAATATTGTGCTGAAATTGGTAATGAGACAGTAGTAATATTGTGCTGAAATTGGTAAAGAGAAAGAAGTAATATTGTGCTGAAATTGGTAAAGAGACAGTAGTAATATTGTGCTGAAATTGGTAATGAGACAGTAGTAATATTGTGCTGAAATTGGTAAAGAGACAGTAGTAATATTGTACTGAAATTGGTAAGGAGACAGTAGTAATATTCACAGGACATTGCAGCACTCACAATAGGGAAAAAGAAAATGAATAGCTAGGTAGTAAAATGAAGCCTATCAAGACTACCAAACCTAAAATGTAAGACCTAGCAGATAAAGATTACAATATTCTTAATTTTGCTTCGTAAAGCTAGTTACTATAATAATAGCTATTTAATATCATATTTCTTTTTGTTAATTACAGTAGCTAAATGTGTTTCAAATTTAATATTATGTAGCTACAATTATAGCTATTTCTTCATGTTACATTTTCATTTTATAAAAATAATAACTAGCTAATTGTATCTAGCTATTGCAAGAACTTTTAAAAGTTGTTTTCATATTTATGTAGCTAGCCACTCTTAGAAAGTAAGAATAAAAAATTAACCACAATTTCCTACACCAGAAATAAAGTGTGACAGACAAACAGAGAAGATGCTATGATTTAAAAAAAATAATTTGGTTTGAAACAGAAAAAACAAACTTAAGAGTTTAAATACGGAATTAGTTGGTTAGCTTACGGCTTGTAGAGGAGCTGTTTCGGGAAATAGAGATGTGAGAACCAATAGTAATGAGGAATGACTCATAGTATCCGTACATCTCTCAGCTGCTGACATGATCAGGCCCTGCTGAATACCTATGGAAAAGGCATGACTGAAATATCTGACATGATCAGGCCCTGCTGAATACCTATGGAATAGGCATGACTGAAATATCTGACATGATCAGGCCCTGCTGAATACCTATGGAAAAGGCATGACTGAAATATCTGACGTGATCAGGCCCTGCTGAATACCTATGGAATAGGAATGACTGAAATATCTGACATGATCAGGCCCTGCTGAATACCTATGGAAAAGGCATGACTGAAATATCTGACATGATCAGGCCCAGCTGAATACCTATGGAAAAGGCATGACTGAAATATCTACATGAGGTTTTGATAGGAATATAATAGCTACTCAGATAAATCTACTTACACTTAGGCAGAGCATGAAATAGTTCCGAGAGGAATTTGTAGTTTGACTTGTCATCCAACTGAGCAGTTCTATCTTCCGACTGAGCAGTGCTATCTTTAGACAAGTAGTTCTGTATTTCTGAGTCGCATAACAAGCTGTTTGAGGACTGGACAGCCCTCATAATGTTATCTATTTCTAAATGGAGGGAGCTCTCTCGGGGAAATTCTTTGATTCTGAAAAAAGTATGATCAACATATAGCAATGTTGTATAGCTACTTAGCTACAAACGGCTTTTGTCTCGAATAGAGAATAATAAAGGAATATTAATTGTAATAATTATGAATCAATTAAAAATCACTCACAAGTCTCCTAAACATTTGGCGGCTTCAGTAACATTCTTGGCGATCTTCTCTATCATGTAAATTTCAAACTGGAAAGAAAAATTTATCACATTAATCTTCTATATGAATAATGCTATGTGAAACAAGTGAAAGACATGCATACACATGATTAGAGCTTAAAAATTTGAACATTAATCTTCTATATGAATAATGCTATGTGAAACAAGTGAAAAACATACATGAAAATGATTAGAGCTTAAAAATTTGAACATTAATTTTAATAAAAAAATGAAGCTACGAGTAAAATAAATCCTTAATGGTAACTACAACTGCTCTTTACTACTACAAAGCATGGCTACATGAAATATTGATGCTGCAATTTTATGTGTCGCTATTCAAAATACGTATAAATTAACAATGAGTCCAGCTTTTGGAAACAGTTTTTAATGGAAAGAAATAAAAACCATTTTAAACAAAATACACTTTAACACGTTCACTGCGTACCTGGCTAGCTGGCATTCCTCTGTTATATTAATGACAGCTATATTAATAAATCCATAAGTTGAATAATAATAATTATTTTAGTAATTACTAGCATTTTTAAAAACACAATATAAATTTGCATTCGGCACACGGGTGTCCCGATACACAACAGTGTAATCCCACAGCCGGTGCACATATGGCCCGAAACGCAGTGAACAGGTTAAGGTACAGATGCTCATTGCTGTCACCAAACCAAATGCAACACTGGAAATTAATTAATTGGGAAAATTTTGAATGAGGTTGAAAATGCAACAACAATACAAAGCAATTATAGAGCTAGACTTCATCTGACCCAAAAATTAATTACTGAATGAAAAACTTCAAATGTTCATTAGATAGCTATATGAAAACATTTATTCAAATGATGTAGAATTCTAAATACAATGTAATTAAATGGTAACAAGTTGATGAATATTTTTCTTTAATTAGTTTATAATTTCCTACAATCAGTTTATGATGTTATGATGAGATTTAAAAATCTGAATTTCTATTGAAACTATTCCAAGATGAGAAATAAAAAGAACTGTACTTTTAATGTAGCTACCATTTTGTTTTTGCAGTTTGAACATCGACAGCGTTAGAGGTTATCGACTGGTTCCACATTTTCGATTATAGAGGATAAATATGTTATTTTACATTTTTCTCTTTATTTTAATTGGTATCCATGATAAACACATGCATTATGGATACCAATTGAAATAATCAGTCAAAACGTAAAATAATTTTTTTTGTCTTATATGATCGAAAATTCTATTTTATAAAATCGATAATGTGGAACTGGTCAATAACTCATAACATAGCTACTCTAGAATGAAATTTTCAATTTCATTCTCATTTCAATAGTTAAGATTTTGAGAATACTGCAACACTTTGGTCTTTGACACGTACAGTTCTCAGAAAAGTGGGTGTTAAGAGAGGTCAATGAGAATTTTTTAAAATGTAATACTGGTTCATGATCCTGTATTAACACCCACTTTCCTACTACTGTGAGTGTGCCAATTATGGCAATATTCCATTAATTCACATGTCTATATAAAAAAAACTTTTAAACTATTTTTAAAGACAATATATTTTAATAAAAAAATAATTAACTAACCTGCACTCTGAAGTTCTTTGGGTAAAGAACCTGTGCTGTTATTAGCCAAGACTTTGAGCTGCTGGCACTAACGTCACTGAGTTCCTTGGCGCGGTAGAGAAGGAACTCCTCATCAGTCAAGAGTGACAAGTCTGCGTCAGACAAAACCATCTCGTGAAATATTTTAAAATAATCTGAAATGATTCATTATAGAGATGTTAGATAAATCAGTAGAAAATTATTGACATTACTAGTGTATACTTATAAACACTTAAAAATAATAGGGTTTCAATAGTAAGAGAAAATAAATCCAGAAAAATATAGCTATTTATAAAAAAAGATATGTAATAAATATTTATCTAGATAAAATATTGAGCGTGAAACACAAAAGCTACTTGATATTCCCAGGAAGGGCTATCAATCTACTTCATATAATGGATTATCAAGTAGCTACCATAGCAATCAACTATGGCCCATGTCTCATAGATCAAAAGAGAAGATAATTCATTTGAGAATAAAGAACTTTTAAATTTTTATTATTTATTGAAAGTGATGGAGGTTATAGCCTATTTAAAGAAATTAGATTATTTCAATAAGAACTGAGATAATAAAAAAAGTCTTTCAAATTGGAGACATTCTATTCAGCATATCAACAATTATTACAATGCTAGCTTAACCATAGCAAAAAATATCCCTGGTTTTTAAAAGCCTAATAAATTTGAAATTAATTTTATGTTTATATTTCAGTTCTTTCTTTAAATTTTTTTCTTAGATTTGTTAGTTCCTTCATAGAATAACCAACCGACTGCAGCGTCATTGACTTTGCCGCTGTACTAAACAGATCGCATCTTGGATGTCGTGTAGAACCTAATTACTGCAATGGTGATGCTTTGGATTAACAGAAAAACTATACCAGTGTATGCTATAACAAAAAGCAACTCTTGTTTCATATCCTCAATAACAGTACCACAACCAACACTATGAACACTCAGGTGTGTCACATCGATATGCTGCAGTTGACTGTTCAAGTTTGTTGATCTACATTTTCTGCCTAAGGAGAAGTTGCAACAGGACCAAGGGACTTCATCATCAGTGGCTTTTATTACACGGCCATCAAACTTCTCAACACCTCTTCTGATGGGAAGATAATAATCCGGAACTTATTAAACCGTAAACCAATCCTTGAAAGATTCAGATCCGCAACATTGCATATTCATCTAAAGTTAAACTAATTATGTGTGACTTGGGAGAATAAATCTATATTCATACATCTTGGTTGATATAGAATCTCTGGCATTGATCCAATTCGTTTATATCAGAGTAACGCTTATGAGGGAACTTGTTATCAGTATTATCTGAAATGCTATCTTGACAATGATCCATTTTCTTCCAGTTTATCCCGCACGTCTGGCCACACTTCTACGAGAAGTCGATAGAGAATTGTTGACAGAAAATGATTGTAAACCACAAAACAGCATTACATAACTGGGAGTGAGGAATAACATCATAAACAAACACCATGAAGTATCTAGAAATTCACACACAAACACTATTTTATGTAGTACATCCATAGATATCTCAGCTACATGACAGAATATCAACAAACAGGATAGATCTCCTGTCCAAATGATCCATGCCAGAATATTTCGTTATTGAGCACTAATTAACATTTTCGAATTTATAAATACTGACAGAATTATTTTATGTTCACAAATATTATGTAGTTATTGAAATTTGATTGTATCTTTGATACAGATATAGACTTAATTAATATCTTCAATAATTTGTAGTATTTTTGCTTCTCTTCCAATATAAGCCTTAGCTGTAGAGAGATATACTAATGGATCAAAGTTCTATCTAGCTATATAACAATTGCCATGAAGCACATCAATCTTCTTGAAGCCTTGCAATGCGGGGTGAATTAAGAGTCTAATTTAATAAAATAATAATTTCTTGCATATTTGAGTTTTCAAACTACAAAGCAGTAGAATTACAAATATTGACAGTACATAATTGACTACCAACCCAATGTTTCATAGTGCAACTGAAGTACAAACATTTAAACAGTAGCGGCAACGCGGGTAATTCCCCCGCACCTTGAATGTGCGGGGAATTACCCGCGTTGACGCTAATGTATGAATTTGTGGATCTTTCCCATTTGACGACCCCCACCAAAATTTAATTAAAAATTACTATTTTTATATGTATTTTTGTCCATAGAATCCGAAAATCAAAACCGTTTTGAAGTTTTAATTTTAAATGTACCTGAAAATAGTAAAACTCTGGAAATGAATACCAAGGGAATGTTGAGATCCCTGACAGTAGGTCATTTATGAAATATAACACTACTGTTCCATGTGGTACTAATTAGATTCACTCAAAATAAAGTATCAATAACAATATGGGGATTTTAGAAATAAAAGAATGAAAGGAAACTTTGTACTATAATTAATGACATTTTATTTAATTTAATAGCTATCATAATTAAATTTCATAGCAGTTAATGATGGAAAAATAAAAATAACTTGCTACTAATAACTGATGCATCATTGAAACTAAAACAAATAAATGCAAATTTTTTTCTTTTAGATAGCAAGCTACATATTTTCTCCATTTCATAGTATATTTATTTATATGAAAATAACACTAACTTTCCATTACATTAGTAATGGCTACATTACTAAAACTAATAAAGTGAAAATATAAATCTTGTTCCTTAGCTGATTAGCTAATTTCTTTTCTAATACATTAGTTATATGTAAGCTTTGGCCACATCAATAAATTATGGCAACTTTATTTTTTCAGGTAGCTTTTTTCATTTGATTTGATATGACTTCCATGATCTCTCACTGCCTGCATGACTCCTCAAATAGTAAATGGCAGAGAGCCATTCAGTTTCAGAGGCCCACAACTGAGCCGAGTAATGTCAACTTCTTCAACAATTTTTTTCATTGGCCAATCATACTTTTTTCCTGGCTTACGTACCATAAATTAAACATTCAATGTTTTATACTTTCCCTACATACCCTAAATTATCAAAGCACACAATGTAGCTACCTAATACTTTTCACATTTAACATTTTGCCCAATCAATCCCTACAAAATTCCTAACATTAAAGTGAACATTGTTAGCATTTACATTCATCTTCCTCTCCACTGAATAGCTCCTCCTCATCACTTGTACTATTTGCATAGGCTTTTGTAAGCCAGAGCTCAGTTTCTTCAATCACTTCATGGCTCTGTTTCTTTGTTTGTCTTTAGATTCTCTTTCTGCTGCTCTCTGTCTTTTCTTCTGCTTCTTCCTGCCATATCTTTGTCAGAGGTGGCTGTCTTTCCGGCTTTTTCAAATGTTGATGGAATCTTCAAAGATAAATCCCAGCGTTTCTTGAAGCCAGCCAACCAGTCCCTGCCAGGAGTGTCATTCTGCAGAATGAAATAATAGTGTCTAAACTTCAAGTAGCTAAGAAAACAATTTGACTTGTCATGATTCATTAGTTACATCTAGCTATAGCTAGCTAAATAGTTTTTACTCACCTTGAAATGACAGTATTTTCTCAGGTACTGTCCTAGAGAAGAGTCAAGTTTTTTGTTGTCAGCAACATATTCACCCACTAGCTTCATGGCCTCCTCTTGTGTGAAACCAAATCCCCCTTTTCCTTTGATTTTCAATATGTTTGCCAATTCCCTCTCACATGATTCAGGAAGAGCTGTGCGAGTACCACGTTTCTGGCAACCAATGGGTCTCTTCATACGATCCCTTAAAGTCCACTCATGGCACCCAGCCTCTTTTGCTGCTTTTCTTATGGAGATAGAGCCAGCAACAATTTTAGCTAGTGCATCCTTGATTTTCTCCTCATCAAGAGCATTAGTTTTTCTTTTATAATTATAGACCATGATAATATAGCTATATTTCACAATTACTGGAATGTGAACACGGATTAAATGTGTATTACAATTAGCATATAGTTACACATAAATAAGGCCAAAAATCTAACAACAGCAAATCTATTGATGTCTCTTGAGTTTATTATATAATGCATTGTTGTGTTACTTGTAAATGTGATAAAGAAATTGTGAACTATGATTTACTATCATCACAACTTATTATTATTATTACAAATATCTATGGATATTATATCTTATGTTGAAAATTTCACATTTCATAGTACTGTAAAAGTACGGGATAATGCCCTGCCTATTTTTTTCATGCTGGGCAAAACCCCACACTACTTCATTACCATGTGGCCAATTTTTGGCTGACCTGAAACTGTGGTGTCCCAATTATTTGATTAATTCATTATCTCCAAATAGTGCATACTTCATAGGTATGCACTATTATCTACCAATGAGCTACCAAATACTTATATTCAACGTTAGTAAGATCATAAACGTGCACTGCTATTGGTTTGAAGCATTGATGAAGAATGAGTAGAGGTGCTAAGAATGCGGATGTAATGAATTGGAATAGTTGTGGCTTCGTCCAGTTTGTTTTTAAATTGAATATTGATAAGTTTCAAGTATTATAATCATTGTTTATAATCCAAAACATGATTAATTTAATTAATTTAACTATTATTCTTAATACTCTGCTTATATTCATTGAATAGCAACGACTTATTCTATATAACCGTTTTAGTACAAGTTTGATACATGTCCGAGTCTGTTTGGAATATACCTAGTTATAGCGCCTCATCAGACAGCCATTTTGTTTACAAACTTACGTATGTAATGGTACGTGAGCATATGATTTTTATATTTAAATTGTACATTTTAAAACTTGATAATTTCTTAATTTTAACAATTTAAACAGAATCGCAATTCTTACCACCTATTTAATCATTATTATCATGATACGTCTGTCATAATTGGTTCAGTTGCCAGTCTGAACATGTTTCATTTTCAGTTTATTGTCGTCTGCTGCTGTTAAACTTAAGAAAATAACCTTTATACAAAATTAATTAGTCATGATGATAATCATCATATATTTTTTTCAACAATAGAAAATAAAGCAATTAAAGATGTTCTAAGTGAATGTTTGAAAAAATACGACTTTTTAATAGTATCGGTGATATCGGCATTTTTTAATTAACATTTGCCAATCCGATACCTAAACCTAAAAATGAGCCGATATAATGAGTACAGATACAGATAGTATTGGCACAGCCCAAATTATTGCCAATGTATAATAAAAGGATAGTGTTAGTGTTTCCTCT
This sequence comes from Caprella mutica, assembly GCA_947561585.1. Lineage (NCBI taxonomy): Eukaryota > Metazoa > Arthropoda > Malacostraca > Amphipoda > Caprellidae > Caprella > Caprella mutica. The sequence goes on along the minus strand of CANNZV010000060.1, from coordinate 141,178 downwards.
TCATAACTAGTGATTTATATAGGAATCAGGGCTGCGGAGTTGGTACATAAAATGTTCGACTCCAACTCCGACTCCTTCATTATGAATTTATCGACTACGACTCCAACTCCTTTATAAAGAATTTCACCGACACCTCGACTCCGACTTCAACAAAAAAAGCTTTGACTCCGACTCCACAGCCCTGATAGGAATACAATTTAAATGGTTTCCTATTATGCTGTTACTTTATCAATAATTCAACTTGAATATTTAAAAGCAACTTACTTAGATGTTTTTGGTAATACAGTAACAGTTCCTTATTGCTATTAACAGATGATTAATCTATATAAATTTAATACTTCCAAACTTTGTGAACTCTTAACATAAAAATTAAACCTAAGAATTTCCCTGTATAAGGTAAGTACTGTCCTTATATAAGAGATTGTATTTGATGGTAAATTCCAATGATATATCGGCAGATATTCAATTTCTCTAATAAAAAAATTCCTGCAATGTCAGAGGATATTTAGCTATTAATTCCTATATTACCATTAATTTTTGGAGGAGAAACTGGAAAAATGTTGAAGGACTAGACAAATTGATGAAAAATGTTGGCAGCTATTTCTCAGATTTTCGAAAAAGTCAAAGGAGTTCAGTGCACCAAATACAAACCGACTCCTGTGTTGTAAATATTTGCATTTTAAATAAAATTTATTAAGACTTTGCGATATCCACTGGTCTGAAATCTGGAAGAAAATGAGTTTCAATTCCCTGGGTACAAAACAAAAAAACTAGATAGTTTCTTGAAGTACCCTAATTAACCTATATGACCCAGTCTGTACTTCATGGTAAATTCCACCGACATGTCGGTGGAAATTTTTCTACTTAAAAATAATATCCTAGCAAAGTCGGTAGATTTTTAGCTATTTATCCCTATGTTATCAATAATTTTCGGTGGAAAAATGAGTAAAATGTTGGTGGATCAGCCAAATTACTGTAAATTTATGGTAGATTTTTTCAGCCTTTTCATTAAGTCAGTGGAATTTTGTGCACCAAATACAGACTGGTGTATGACATGTCACAAACCTGATCAAATTGGATTGAGAATTGTGGATTCTGCAACAAATCTTGCAAAATTATCAGATTTTATGAAAGCAAATGTTTGGTGCATTATTTTATAGTTTCCTATTTAAAAAATATTTTAAAATACTTACCAAACCTAACATGGATAATACTATTTGTCTTAAGGGTTTAAAACCTGCTCTTGTTAATGCTGTAAACAGAAATTTAAATTTTCAAATAGTTTTAGAGATAGGGGGTTGCGGGGTGATGCCCGCATATTTAAGGTGCGGGGGATTATTAGAGAATTTAGAGTAAAACATATGAAAACATATTATTAATAATCCATGTTTCAAAGTATGGGCAAAGTCGCCAGTATACTGGCGACTTTCGAAGGGTGATATAAGCGCTTAGAAACCTGTAAATAACAAGTAAATCACTCTTAGATAGATTCAAGAGATGCACATGCATCAGACATGATGCATAAGGATGTTTTCAAGTGTAAAATCTTCACTAGGGTGTCCTATTTCTTCTTTAAAGTATCTTAAATAAAATGTGGCGACCTTGATCCATTTTCTCACCAAACTGGCGACTTTCCTGCCACATTTTGAAACATGGTTAATAATATACGGTCCGCCGGTCCAGGTCTTTCATTGTTTGTGACTGTGATGAAAAAAGTTTAAAGTCGTGCTCGTGCATTTATTAAATGCTTTAAAATCTATCCATAGCATAGGCTGCATAGCTCAACTCTCACTCAGTATAGTTGAGTAATTAATAGATCCTTAGACTTCTATAGTTATTGTGCAACATTTAACAAACAGCAATTTTATGCTCAATGAAATATTTTTGGGTAGTAGGGACTAGGGAACTAAGTTCCAAGTTATATGTTGGTTCTACAATTTCGGACACGTCAGAAAAGAAAATATTATTATTTAACTTCTATTCTAATTGGTATCATATGGATACCATCATACCAATTGAAATAAAAGTTAAATAATGATTATTATATAAAGATTCTTACGTGTTCGAAAATATGTAACCGTGCGATACATGGAACTTACCCTAAAATGGGACATGTTGAATATCTGGACCAATTGCTTCTAATAACCTCATCTGCATTATAATTTTGGTATTTTCATAGTTACCGTGAAATAATCACAGAACGTTGATTCTGTGATTCTTCTGAAAACGGTCTCCGTTTTCTATATTTACGAACGCCGAACGGTTGTTAGGTATTTCGAAATTCGAATCATGACTCAAAAATAAGGACCACTTTTACTAAAGTGAGCTATACTTAAGCCCAGTCTTCAGAATATGGAACATTTTTACCAATACTCTCTGCGGGAGTTTTTGATTGAATTTTTAGAAATTGGAGATCTCTGCGGGAGATCTTGAATTAATTCCTATGTTACCATTAATTTAGCTGCGGGAGATTTTGAATTAATTCCTATGTTACCATTAATTTAGCTGCGGGAGATTTTGAATCTGCTACTGAGAGTCAGAGAGTAACTGTCTCTAAAATTAAAATCTCTGCGGGAGAAGAGACCAAGTAAAACAGTATGGCTCATAAACTCTCCATTTGTCTCTCCAAAAATAATCCAATTTCTCTCCAAAATGATCAATTATTGTAAATTCTCTTCAAAATAACATTGTAGCATAGGAGAAATTAGATATTTCTCCCCATTAGCAACTGAAGGACTCAAAAAAACTGTCACAAACTCGCCATTTTAATGGCGAGTTTGTGACAGTTTTTTTGCTTTATTACCTGGAGAAGAGACACATTCTGCAGACTGTCCTTAAAGCGAGGCCTGCCTGTAAATTAACAAAATTAAAAATTGACATAATATTACATGTTTTGAAATTAATTGATAATTAATTAAACGGTTTCAACCCACCATACCAAATTAATGATTGTTAATGTCACGCGCGTTTGAGTGATATGCAATATCGACCGATTTCGCTGCGCAATCTGTTGATCAATAGTTTCCACAGCCATCGATCGATAGCGCAACCATCGATCGATTGCTGCGCATTCGAATGATATGATTTTTTTTAGTTTTGTACATCACCAGTCTGCAGAATGTGTCTCTTCTCCCGCAGAGATTTTAATTTTAGAGTCAGTTACTCTCTGACTCTCAGTAGCAGATTCAGAATCTCCCGCAGCTAAATTAATGGTAACATAGGAATTAATTCAAAATCTCCCGCAGAGATCTCCAATTTCTAAAATTTCATTCAAAAACTCCCGCAGAGACCAGTCTGTATTTGGCCAAGTAAAATAGTATGTCTCATAAACTCGCCATTTGTCTCTCCAGCTCTCTCCAAAATTCAACAAATTCCTCTCCAAAATGATTAAATTTCATAATTCTCTCCAAAATAACATTTTAGCATAGGAGAAAAATAGATAAAACTCGCCATTTGCAATTGAAGGGCTCAAAATAACTGTCACAAACTCGCCATTAAAATGGAGAGTTTGGACATGCTTTATTACTTGGGTATTTGGTGCAAAAAATTCCACTGACTTTTTTCAAAAAGCTGAAAAAATCCACTATAATTTTCAGTAATTTGGCTGATCCACCAACATTTTGCTCATTTTTCCTCGAAAATTAATGGTAACATAGGAAAAAAATAGCTAAAAATCCGCCGACTTTGCCAGAATATTATTTTCAAAGGGGAAAAATTCCACCGACAAGTCGGTGGAATTTACCACGAAATACAGTCTGGCGCAGAGAGTCTTGGAAAAATGTTCCATATTCCCAGTCTGCAGAATGTGTCTCTTCTCCCGCAGAGATTTTAATTTGAGAGACAGTTACTCTCTGACTCTCAGTAGCAGATTCTGATTCTCCTGCAGCTAAATTAATGGTAACATAGGAATTAATTCAAAATCTCCCGCAGCTAAATTAATGATAACATAGGAATTAATTCAAGATCTCCCGCAGAGCAGTCTGCAGATGTGTCTCTTCTCCCGCAGAGATTTTAATTTGAGAGACAGTTACTCTCTGACTCTCAGTAGCAGATTCAGAATCTCCCACAGCTAAATTAATGGTAACATAGGAATTAATTCAAAATCCAAGTAAAATAGTATGTCTCATAAACTCACCATTTGTCTCTCCAGCTCTCTCCAAAATTCAATAAATTCTCTCCAAAATGATCAAATTATCATTAATTCTCTCCAAAATACATTGTAATTTGTAGCATAGGAGAAAAATAGATAAAACTCGCCATTTGCAATTGAAGGGCTTAAATTAACTGTCACAAACTCGCCATTTAAATGGTGAGTTTGGACATGCTTTATTACTTGGTTCAAAATCTCCCGCAGCTAAATTAATGGTAACATAGGAATTAATTCAAGATCTCACGCAGAGATCTCCGATTCTCCAATTTCCAAAAATTCAATCAAAAACTCCCGCAGAGAGTCTTGGAAAAATGTTCCATATTCTGCAGACTGGCCGCAGAGATCTCAAATTTCTAAAATTCAATCAAAAACTCCCGCAGAGAGTCTTGGAAAAATGTTCCATTATCCATATTCTGCAGACTGGGACTAATTTGACTTCCTAGTGACGATTTACACTTGAAAACATCCTTATACTTCATGTCTGATGCATGTGCATCTCTTAAGACTATTTTGTGAGTGATTTACTTGTTATTTACATGTTTTTCCATAAGTATCTAAAAGCTGAGCGGCGCACCACATTACGGCGCACTACAATACGGCGCCTACAATACGGCGCACTACAATACGGCGCACCACTGTACTTTCTTTTAATGACCTCAATGTGAAAAACTGTTATGTAGTGTATTGTATCCGCTAGTTTGTTGTTCTGCACGCCCACTTCATGATTGTTTAATGACCTGGCAGGGGGGTTCGGGGGGCGGCACGCCCCCCGATACATCTACCTAACAGCTAACTGATAAGTTTTTATTTACACCTCAAACTGAAAGTTTACAATAGTTACCTCATAAAATTACAAATACAGTTTTCTATGATGAATTTTATTTTTCTATTCCAAATTAAACATCTGAATCGAATAATTAAACTGTGTAGTATAAACATTAGATTCAGGTACCGTCAGGTGTCAGACATGAATTTGATACGACAATTAGAATTAGGTAAGTTAAGTACCTATCAAATTAACTCCATTTATCATTAATCTGTATTCAAATTACCTATCTAATAGAATGTACAGTGGTGCGCCGTAATCTGGTGCGCCGTACTGGTGTGCGCCGCTCAGCTTTTAGATACGTACCAAGTAATAAAGCATGTCCAAACTCGCCATTTTAATGGCGAGTTTGTGACAGTTATTGTGAGCCCTCCAATTGCAAATGGCGAGTTTTATCTATTTTTCTCCTATGCTACAATGTTATTTTGGAGAGAATTTATGAAAATTTGATCATTTTGGAGAGAATTGTTGAATTTTGGAGAGAGCTGGAGAGACAAATGGTGAGTTTAGGAAACATACTATTTTACTTGGGATACGTATCTGTTTTTCAACTTATTTAACCCCTTAACAGTCGCCAATATACTGGCGACCCAGTCTGTATTTCGTGGTAAATTCCACCGACATGTCGGTGGAATTTTTCCCCTTTGAATACAATATTCTGGCAAAGTCGGTGGCTTTTTAGCTATTTATTCCTATGTTACCATTATTTTTCGGTGGAAAAATGGGTAAAATGTTGGTGGATCAGCCAAATTACTGGAAATTTATGGTGGATTTTTTCAGCTTTTTCAAAAAGTCAGTGGAATTTTGTGCACCAAATACAGAATGGCGAGGCAACTTTGTCCACACTTTAAAACATGGCTGATGGTTTACTTTTTAAATTTAAAAAAGTATTTTTCCAGTAAAAAACAAAACAATTAATTAAATGCATTATCAAAGAAAACCTGTATCATTCGAACGCGCAAAAATCGATCGATGGTTGCGCTATCGATTGATATAAGTTATAAAATGTGCCAATTTGATGAAACTAAAAAAAATCATATCATTCGAACGCGCAGCAATCGATCGATGGTTGCGCTATCATCGATGGCTGCACAAACTATTGATCAATCGATGGCTGCGCAAACTATTGATCAACAGATTGCGCAGCAAAATCGGTCCGATATTGCAGATCACTCTAACGCGCGTGACATTAATATCCCTAATTAATTAGTGATAATAATTCCTAAACCACGGAATCGTACACATTGAAGTGGTTGCACGGGAACACTAACCCAGGGACCGTATTTCGTACCTTGAAGGAACATTCTTCGAGTTCTTCACCACGGGAACGCACCATTAATACAGGTTTAATTGGTAGATATTCATAATGACAACGGACTAAAGAGAAAGGCTAGCTTTATGTAAAACACAAAGAGCTCGTAGTTGAAGAGCATATAAACTCTAGCGCTATCCTCTAAAACTACAACTGCTCTAATTCACCACAGACAGTTCCAGGATAGAGCCCCCAGGGGCTCCATCCTGGAACTGTCTGTGGTGAATGGAAGAGATGGGAAGTGGCGTCCCTTGGGCCTCGAACTGTTGTAATTTGGCTTATGTATTGTCTTTTATCATTTTTTAACGCTACTTATGCTCTTCAACTACGATGTCTTAGATTTTTGTGTTAGGTATAGGCTCGTAGATTTCAGTTACTATCACCTCTTCATTTTCCTCTTCTATCCGTGAGTGAAGCCACCGGTGTTTGTGTCCCTTTTCGTCAGATTCCTTGGTAAGTGACTTCATTAAAGGAATAGCTTTTCTGCATCCATGAGCTTTGTTACCGACTGTTGGAAGTGACTTTGATCATGAAGCCACTTTTCTTTCTGAGTGCTTCTTCCAGTCCCTTGTATTTAATTTCCTTTTCGACATCAGCAATATGGTCTTTGGTTCCGAAGCAGACGTTAAACCCTCACTACAATCATTAATTTTCCCTCATTCTACCCCCATACTACCCTATTCTACCTAATTTCCCCCTCATTCCACCTAATTTTCCTCCATTCTACTTAATTTTTCCCATCCTCCTAATTTTCCCCATTCTACCTAATTTTACCCCATTTTACCTAATTTTACCCATTCTCCTAATTTCTCCCCATTCTACCTGATTCTCTCCCATTTTAACAGATTTTCCCCAATTCTACCTAATTTTCCCAAATCTACATGTTTTTCTCACATTCTAACAGTTTTCCCTCATTATACCTGATTTTTTTTCCAGAATTCCCTCATTCTACCTGATTTTATTCCAGATTTCCCCATTCTACCTAATTTCCCCACGGATTTCCCCCATCCTTCTGATTCTTACCCATTCTATCTGATTTATTCCCCTCCATTCTATCTGATTTTCTCCCATTCTACCTGATAACCCCCCATTCTACCTGAATTTCCCCCATCATGCCTAATTTCTCCCCATACTACCTGATTTCCCCCCATCCTACCTGATTTCTCCCCATTCTACCTGATTTCCCCTCCCCCATCCTACCTGAATTTCCCCCATTCTACATGATTTTCCCCATTCTACCTGATTTTCCCCCATCCTGCCAGCTGTTCAATCTAAATTTTATTCTGTTGATGATATTATGGTGCGCTTACCCATGTATCGACACATGACGATAAATGGGTAGTAACATGTATGACGATATTTGGTTTAACATGTCGATAATTGGAGTTTTTCAGAAAAAAATATTTGATTCAATGTCGATTAATTTATACTAAACGAATAACATAATACTTCATATGGTTTAAAAGATTTGAATGTTATCTTTTAGTTGGTTCTGTCGTGGATGCATTACGTAGAGAGGAGAGTTAAACAATAATAATAATAGTTTTGAAGAAAACCTCTAAGTGGTCGATAAATGAAGACTTCCCCCTATATACCTATATACCTAGTAGACGACGCAAAAATATGACTTCACATTTTTGTTTGTGACCCTGCGGCTTATAATACTTCGTATTTTCGTGTTAATATCGAGAAGTTTAATTAAAGTCAATTTATAAGTGTTTCGTGAGATAAATAGTATAAATAGCAATTGAACCTAGAATTTAAATGTAGGTATGGATATGATCCAGGTTTGTTCATATTATTCTCTTCTTTCACTTATCTATATGAAATGAGGTGCACCGAACTGTGAGTAGCGAGTATTGAGTCAAAAAATGGAAGTGCGAGTGAAAAAATGCGAGTGCGAGTGAAAAAAATGCGAGTGCAGGTGTAAAACTGCGAGTGCGAGTGTAAAACTGCGAGTGCGAGTATAAAACTGCGAGTGACAGTCAAAAAGAGATATTGTGAGTGAGTATTTTGAAATGCGAGTGGGAAATTCAAAATACGAGTGGGAATTTCTAAAATGCGAAGGTACCTAGAAAATAAGCAGAAATTAATACTATCCCTATAAACAACGGTCTATCGATTCGATATCTTCTTATGTCGAATTCAAAGCTGGGACTGCGGATATCTAAATTTAATAATAAATTTTAATTGAATCGATACATGAAAAAACCCTCAAATCGACATCATAAATCTCCTTCTATTTTAGATGTCGAATCAATAGATAATTTAATACAACGAAAAATAGTAACGAAATCGATATATAGATATTTTCTATGAAAACGATGCATAAATCTAGATATAAAAATCATGTGTATTCGATGCATGTAAAAAGGGTGACCGGTATATTCCATCCTGGTAAATTCCACCCCGGTATATTCCACCCCTGTATATTCCACCCTAGATATATTCCACCCTGGTAAATTCCACCCCACTTTACGTGTTAGGTTTGTTAGTTATTAATATTAGCCATTTATTAATATTATATGTAATACTAGGTAACTTGCATTTTTACGGTATCAAATTGAACCTTTTGCTGGCTAATCATAAGCTTTAAATTTTTCACTACACATGTGTCAAAACAGCAGAAAGAAAGGATGTGAGAACGCATTTATCAGTTAAGGTATTTAGATTTTCAATCTCGAGCTGATTTTCTTCCCTATCGCCAACGCAACAGCGATATTAATTATTAATAGTATTTATTTCATTTTGAATATGGTATTTTAACTTCTTGTAAGAGTGGTGGTTTTTGACCGAAGGCTTTTTTTACATGTTTTTTTTAACCAGGAAGTTTTTGATGGGGAGGGAGAATTATTGCAGAGGGTTTTAAGACTGGGAGATTTTTGCCTTTTTTACATTGAGAGATTTTGATCACTGGGAATTTGGTCCTAGAATCCAAAACAGCAACTTATAAGCAAAGAGCGAAAAAATTGAATGGGTTGTCTCTGACAGTCAATCCTTTCCACACCTCATCCAACCATTGTTGTAGGAGCACAAGTGCAGTTTCATGTTAAAAAAGACTTGATATTAACTTTTCAACAGGTAAACTTTGAAATAAACTACCATATTAAGAATATTTGTAAATTTATTAGGACAAAATTTCCATTGACTTGAGCTACCTCTAAATATTGTCCAAATGTCTCAGGATATCTTCTGAGTTCTTTTTTCATCGATACGACTTATTTAACAAATCACCATCCAAAAATAAAATACTTGAGTTTTTATTATCACCCAAATGAGCATTGTCACAGGGGTTGAATTAACCGGGGTGGAATATACCTGGGGTGGAATATACCAGGGTGGAATATACCGGGGTGGAATTTACCAGGGTGGAATATACCGGGGTGGAATATACCTAGAACCGTAAAAAGTTATGGAAAAGCTGTTATGAGTCTCATATTTTCTGTCGTCTGTTTTAGTCTTATAAAAATACAGTGAAACTCCTGAGTTATTAAATTTTTGTTTCTTCATAACTCAGAGCCACTTCATAGCTCAGGGACACTGATTCTTTTCTATGATTAAAATCTTTACGGTCTTTGATTGAGAACTAGGACGAAATTCATGACGTATGTAACCGCAATTTCTGCAGTTGTTTAAATGTCCTCACTAGGTGAACTTCTTTATAATAATACTTCCATGAACATGCAATGTACCAATGTTTAATAGGAAATTAGAATTAATATTAAAGTCAGTTCAAACCTTTATTTCTGTTTTGTACCTAATAATGTTCAATAATTTAATCCATATATACGTAGTTATTTGTATTACTGAGTTTATTTGTTTATATTTACAGATTACTCCAAACTAATTTGAAACTACCTATTAATATTTATTAATATCAGTTAACTTTGTGTGCCTCTATTGAAAAGAATAAGAAAACAACTGTGCTTTTAATTCTCCATTCCCACCTGACATTGAGCTCCAAAGTCTAATTCTATTTACAGTATCAAACTAGAGTATCAAAGGTACGGGATCTCGTTCCAATAAAATTCGAACACTAGGTTCACTTAAATACTAAAAGGACAAAAATCTACGAATCCTACAATTGTTTCAAATTAATGCTGGTATCAAGTCACCGAAAAATTTCTAGTTTGAAATAATGCATAGAACACCATTAAAAAATGTCAGTGGTGGGGTGGAGGTCCATGATGTGCATTCGATTAAAGATTTAAAAGGTGACAATGAAGAACTTTCGAATCAAGATAAAAATGCTCTACCAATATCGAAACTATCTTCTCTAACTCGTATGAAAAATGAAATTCTGGAATTATGTCCAGAATATTCCTCGAATCTTCCTCTCATTACTGCAAAGTTCAACGAATATCTGGTGCGGCTAGAAAATCTACACGCTGCATGTGACTGTGAACACTCTAAATCATGGCTTTCTACTCACTTAGCGTCTATTGAACAATTTAGAGTGAAGATTGAAAAAATAATACATCCAAATCATAGTGGTGCAATACCGAAGAAGAAATTATCCCTATCTGTGAAATCTAAGTCCGTTAAATCTTCAGGCTCCAGTGTGTCCGCAGCTCGGCTAAAACTAGCAGAACAAAAATCTAAAGCGCTGGCTAAAAAATTGGCTATTGAAAAAGAAAGTGCACTGCATCAAGAAGAATTGGAGTTACAGGCGAAAATGAACAAGATAAAATACGATAAAGAAAGAGTGAAACAGGAGCAAGAGCTTCATCAAGCTCAATTGTTAGAGGAGGAGTTGAACAGGATAGAAGCTTCGGAAAATAGCAGCATTGGATCTCGACATTCTCTTGCAAGTGAGGTAAACAATGAACAGAATCCTCCCAATTCAGTTCTGCCAAATGATACTTTGTTGGCTATTCTTCATAACCAAAATAACATATCAAGTAAGTTGATTAATAGCCAAACTAAATCTGCGCTACCTAAAACCGACTTAGAAAAATTTGATGGTTCAGATATCACTAAATTTAAATCCTTTTTGTTATCTTTCGAGCGAACTATTGAGATGAAGTGTGACAGCTACGCTGATAAAATGATATATTTGCTACAATATACAAAGGGTGATGCTAGAAAATTAGTAGAATCTTGTTCACACTATGATCCAGAAGTAGGGTTTATTAAAGCTAAGGAAATGCTGATAGAAGAATACGGTAATGAGCATAAAATTGCTAATACTTATATTCAAAAGTTGAATGCTTGGCTCCCTATTAAAAGAGAGGATTCTGATGCTCTTTATGAACTATCATTGTTTCTAATTAACTGTAATTTCTATTTAGAAAACATGTCTTACAATAACCAAATGAATAGTCCTAAAGAACTTATGAATGTAGTTATGAAACTACCTTATAAGATCAGAGAAAACTGGCGACGTTTAACCTATTCTCATACGAAATCTGGAAGAATGATAACTTTTGGAACTTTAGTAGAATTTATTTCCGAAGAAGCCAGTATGCTTAGGCAACCATTATTTAGCAACATTTCTGATGAGCGAACGCCTGAAACAAAATTAAAAGTTAGAACTAAAAATTTAACTACTTTTGATGACTGTGAGACTAAAAGTCAGACTAACATTGATAACAAGTATTGTTATTGTTGTAAAAAGAACAATCACTCTTTAGATGTTTGCAAGTTTTTTCAGACTAAGAGTAGGAGAGAGAAATCTGAGTTTATTAAAAAATTAAAACTCTGTTTCGCTTGCTTAAGAAATAATCATGTATCGAAAGATTGTCCTAATAAGAAACAATGTAAAATATGTCTTAAAATGCATCCCACTGTTCTACATTTCGCTACTGCTGATAAATTAGGAAGTAATTCAGATAGTGAAGAATCTGTGTCAATAACTACAAATAAAACTTCAAATAATGCCAGTCGTAAAGTAATGTATCCAGTTTTGCCTGTTAAAATGAGAATTGGTAATTGTAATGAAGAAATTATCACTAACATTATTCTGGATAGTTGTTCGTCGGATTGTTGGGTGAATGAAGGGTTGCTCTCAAAGTTTTCTGTCACTCTTAAAGAAAGGGTAGTAAGACTTACTACGATGCAGAACACCAATACAGAAACTACTACTAAAGTAGTAAACAACATAAGGTTGTTCAACTTGAGTGAAACGGAAGAATACGTAATTCCAGTTTGTTACACTCAAAGTAACTCTAAATGGCCATTCAGTAAGAAAGACGTACCAACAGAAGAAGATGTCAAACCTTATTCCCACCTTGCTGAAGTGCCATTTAATTTCGTAGATGAGCAAATCGGTCTACTAATTGGCATGAACGCACCTGCAGTTCTCAAACCTAAGCAGATAGTCGAGGGAGGGGAGGACGAACCATTCGCATCTCTACACATCTTCGGCTACGCTCTAAATGGACCTGTTAAGGGAGAAAAGAGGTTAGTTTGCAATAAAACTGAAATAACTGATACAAACCAAGAATTGCATGAATACATTGATAAAGTTTTTGCTAAAGATTTTCATGACAATTTTAGTGGAACTAGCCACTCTCAGGAAGATAAAATTTGGTTGTCAAAGGTAAAAAAGAGTACTAAGTTACTACCTAATAATCATTACGAAATTAGCTTACCTTTTAGAGATTCGGTCAAGTTGGTAAACAATAGAAATCAAGCTCTTGCAAGATTTAATTCAACTGTGAAGAGATTGTTGAAGGAACCTTCTTATTTTGAAGACTATAAAAAATTTATGAATGTTATGTTAGAAAATAATTTCATGGAAGAAGTCCCTGAGGAGGAAATGTATGTTAAAACACGAACTGTTTTCTACATAACTCACCATGGCGTCTATCACAAACAAAAGGGAAAATTAAGGGTGGTCTACAACTGTTCTTTGAAGCACATGGGACTCTCGTTGAACGATGCATTGCTGCAAGGACCTGATTTGACAAGCAATTTAATTGGAGTTTTGATGCGGTTCAGGGAAGATTTATGCGGATTTGCCGGAGACATAGAAAAAATGTTTTACCAGGTGAAAGTACCAGAAAGAGATCGCGATGCTATGAGGTTCTTCTGGTTCGACTCTAACTACGAAAAATTTAAAGAATTTAGAATGTGCGTTCATGTCTTTGGAGCAACTAGTTCCCCTAGTATTGCTACTTACGCTCTGCAGTTGACAGTGAAACACAACGAAAAATTTTCTGTAGAAGCTAGAAGTTCTATTCTTCACAACTTCTACGTAGACGATTTATTGAAATCTACTGGAGATTCTGGGACTGCTTTTGAACTATTAGAGGAGATCAAATTGCTAACTGCTAAAGGAGGATTCAAACTAACATCATTCTCTTCAAATAACGTGGAGCTATTAAAAAAATTGTCTAAAGATGAGTTATCTGGATCATTGAAGACCCACGATATCCTTGAGTCTGGCCTTCCTTCTGACAGAACCTTAGGGGTGGTATGGCACCCTGAAAATGACATGTTGAGTTTCAACATGAAGCCAACTTCTGAAATGAAAGAACCATTAACTAAGAGAACAATGTTAAAATTCATGGCTTCAATTTACGACCCGTTAGGTCTAGCATGTCCCCTACTGATAATTGCTAAAAGCTTGTTTCAGGAGATGTGCAGATTAAAACTTAAATGGGATGACATTCCCGATGATAAAATTCAATGCGCTTGGAATAAATGGAAGAACGATATAACTGGTTTGGCATGTTACAACGTACCAAGATGTCTACAAAGTAATTCTTCAGCGGTTCGTGAGTTACATCTGTTTCTCGATGGAAGCGAAAAAGCATACGGTTGTGTTGCATATCTGAAATGCATTTGTGCCGACAACACTAAAGTAACTATAGTTTCTGCAAAGAGTAGACTAACTCCAATGAGTGGGACAGCTCTGGTTACAACTCCTAGAATTGAACTGGCAGCTGCTAAATTAGGAGTAGATCTTCTATTGAAATTGCGTGAAGAACTCAGTTTAAAAATAGATAAAGAATACATGTGGAGTGATAGTGTCACAGTTTTGAGATATATTAAAAATGAAACTTCCCGTTTTCAAAGATTTGTTGCTAACAAGATTTCATTCATTCGAAATTTCACTACTACTAATCAATGGTTCTACGTACCTTCCATACAGAATCCAGCGGACCTGATTACTCGTGGAGCTACTGTAGCCAAGCTGAAATCCTCGTGTCTGTGGAATGAAGGTCCTAAATTTCTCAAAACTTCGGATTATCCAGCTCAAACTTATGAAGTTTCATTAACTTCTCATGATTCAGAGATCAAAAAAGAGCTAACTTGTCATACTACGTCGATCGAACAAACCCCCTTGGACAAGCTAATGACAAGTACTTCTAGTTTCTACAAGTTGAAACTAAGAGTTGCTTACTTATTAAGACTAAAATACCTACTTCGTAAAGAGACTAGAACTGAGGGCTCGATTTCTGTTGAAGAACTCGAGATTGCAGAAACAGAGATATTCAAGTACATGCAGAAAGGGGAGTATTCGGAAATGATGCAATCCATTAGTAAAGGTAAGAATATTCCAAAGAAACATCACTTAAATAAGCTGTCTCCTTTCATCGATGCCAATAATGTACTGAGAGTTGGTGGTCGAATTCAAAACTCTACGGCAACATTTGAGGTTAAACATCCTATAATTCTACCCAAGTCAAGTAGTATAACTTCCATGATAGTCGAAGAAATTCATAGAGATCTTGGTCATTCTGGAAGAGAATCTATGCTTTGTAAATTACGTGGTAAATTTTGGATTGTTGGTGCTAATAACCTAGTCAGAAAAATGGTCAATAATTGTATAACATGCCGAAAATATCATGGAAATTCTGCTACCCAAATGATGAGTAATTTACCTACAACGAGAGTTACTGCAGATATACCTGCCTTTACTCATGTGGGGTTAGATTGTTTTGGTCCATTCGACACTATTTGTGGTCGTAAAGTGCATAAGAGATACGGGCTAATATTTGTTTGTTTCAGTAGCAAAGCAGTTCATCTTGAAACTCTCCATTCCCTGTCCACTGACTCCTTTATAAGCGGCTTACGCAGATTCATAAGTCGAAGAGGCAACGTAAACTCTATTACTTCAGACAATGGTACCAATTTTAGGGGAGGTGAAAAGGAGTTAAAGAAGTCCATTGAAGAATGGAATTCTAGCACCGTAGCGAATTGGTTGAGACAAAAGAAGATCAAGTGGAATTTCAATCCTCCTGGAGCCTCTCACTTTGGAGGGATATGGGAGAGGCAAATACGGTCAGTTCGGAAAGTGCTAAGCGGTCTTCTGTCCCAACAACCCATGAAGTTCACGGATGAGCTTCTTGGTACATTACTCTGTGAAGTGGAATCTATATTGAACAATCGACCATTGACTGAGGTAATTAATGATCCCAAGGGTGATTATCCGTTAACTCCAAATCATTTGTTGCTATTGAATGCTGGAGTGACCTTTCCACCTGGTCTGTTCTCAAAGGAAGACTCTTGTGCTAAAAGACGTTATAAGCAGGTACAATATTTGGCAAATCTTTTCTGGTCAAGATGGAAAAGAGAATATCTAGTTCTGTTACAAGAGAAGCAAAAATGGCACGACAACAGGAGATCCTTGGAGGTCGGAGACTTGGTATTAGTCATAGACGTAAATCTTCCACGTAACCAGTGGCCGTTGGGCGTCATCGAGGAAACCATGAAGGATAAGTTCGACTATGTTCGAGTTGTCAAGATTCGCACTGCAAAATATAGAAACTCAAAGTCTAAATTTGGATCAGTCATGCTAAGGAGACCTATTTCTAAAGTTATAGTTCTGAAGAATAATGATAAATTTAATTATTAACTTTTGTACATTTGTTTGTTGTTTGATGTTTAAATAATTTGTATTTTGATATTGAGTGAAATCTTAATAATTTACCTATGAACTTTTAGGTATCGTCTAGATGAAACTCATATTATGGGAGGGTGTAACCGCAATTTCTGCAGTTGTTTAAATGTCCTCACTAGGTGAACTTCTTTATAATAATACTTCCATGAACATGCAATGTACCAATGTTTAATAGGAAATTAGAATTAATATTAAAGTCAGTTCAAACCTTTATTTCTGTTTTGTACCTAATAATGTTCAATAATTTAATCCATATATACGTAGTTATTTGTATTACTGAGTTTATTTGTTTATATTTACAGATTACTCCAAACTAATTTGAAACTACCTATTAATATTTATTAATATCAGTTAACTTTGTGTGCCTCTATTGAAAAGAATAAGAAAACAACTGTGCTTTTAATTCTCCATTCCCACCTGACATTGAGCTCCAAAGTCTAATTCTATTTACAGTATCAAACTAGAGTATCAAAGGTACGGGATCTCGTTCCAATAAAATTCGAACACTAGGTTCACTTAAATACTAAAAGGACAAAAATCTACGAATCCTACAACGTATATAGTTTTCTATAATGAAACAAATTGGAAAATACTTCATAACTCCGCGGTGCATTTCATAACTCAGGTCCTTCATTACTCGAGTGAACTAATTACTCGCCTATATATACTGAGTGAGAGTTAATCTATGGTCAAATTTTAATTAATTCATTGAAATTTCATCACAGAGCTTTCATCTTTATTTAGCTAAGTCATGGTCTCAAAACATTTTCTTTAATTTGAACTCATAGAGAATGAAATTTTTAAGGAGTTACAATTTTTAAAAATTTGATCCATCTTTTTATGTACAATTTGTAATAAGAATAAGTTGTGATTTTGGTTATAAGATCAGTGTTTGTCTATATAGTAATATTCACTTAAAAATATCTCAAAGTATCTCCAAGTCTTTTAATATCAAAATTTTTTTTTGGTAAAATGCATCCACGGTGGCACAGTGCCAAGGTACATGTACCTGACCGCAGGATATCTGAATGCAGGTTCGGTACCCGGACACATCACCTTATTTCTTCCCATTTAATTTGTATATAACATTATGTAACATTAATCAAATTGATATGTACTTAACCTAAGTAAATTCAATTTTACTTCAAGATTCAATTTTAGAATTTATTTGCTCATTGCATATCGAGTGGATATCGTTTCGAAGCATATTAGATATATAATCGGGCGTCGGTTCGATACAGATTCCCTATTGTAGTGACTATTCATCTCTAAATATACGTATTGTCGATGCCGTCTAGTGGTGCACGGCATCTTCGAATCGAATCCAAAACGATGTCAGATAGAATATCCTAGCTCTATTTTCGAATTCATTTCAAGAAAAGCCTTGTATCCAGATGATGTCATTTTGATGCCGCATTGTTTACTGGGATTCTATATTTTGAATGGCTCCAACTTCAGACTTTTAACAAGGCAGGTAGTAGCTAACTACCTAGACTGGTTAGGTTACTTTTCTTTCTATCTAGTTTAGTTTCATAAGGATATCTATCCTGACAGAGACAATGAGCTTATAGTAACTTAGTTAGGTAGTAACATTATTACCATACGTAAGCCTAACCAGGAATCTAACTAAACTTAACTATGAAATGCATTCAGATTTTTTTTCTCGTCAAAATTAACAGTATAGGAATTACGTAATCGAAGGCAACTTGTGTTTTGTCATGAGCATGTCGTTTGGTTGAATGATCAGTGGTCGAAAGTATATTCTAGTGATGAATGAAAGAAAACTAAATACCTTCGGTTCTAATGGGAAAGTACCAATGAAACTTAAAGTGGGGGAAAGGTTAACTCTGAATTGCGTAAAGAAGACAGTTAAGTTCGAAGGTGGCAATGTGATAGTTTGGGGATCATTTCTTCCGCTGGACCTGGTCCCATTGTTCTTCTGCACGGAAGAGTTATTGCAGAAGTATAAAGCAGCGTGCACGGACATTTCGTTCACGAACAATTCATCCACGGACATTTCGTCCAACGGACATTTCGTCCAACGGACATTTCGTCCAACGGACATTCCGTCCAACGGACATTTCGTCCAACGGACATTTCGTCCACGAAATGCTTTATTTTGTATTATATTTATGATGTGTATATAATTTATATTGAACATTATTTACAGATATTTGGCAATATAAAAGTAGAAAACACCGTTTGCTGAAGGTAATTATAAATTCATGGTCTTTGCCATAATTCTTATTGTAATCTTCTTCTCCTGCTCCTACTGGCCGGCAACAGTTAAAATAATATAACTGAAAACTTTTTAATGATATATAGGCAGGCCTCGCTTTTATTATTCCAATGTCTTATAAAATCTGTAATAATAGCAAGGCATGTCTCGAAATTATTAGAGTATAAAAACATAGAAAATATTGGACATAATAACAATAACTACAATAAACATCAATATTATTACTCAGATTAGGTTATTAGAAGCAATATTGGTACAGAAATTACTTTTTATAACACATTGTTTTAACAGTGATTGAATAAAAATTCATACATGATACAAGTATATAATATACTTCTTAACAAGTGATTGATAATGAATTATGTTATAAAAGAATTAGGTAGATATTGGTACTTTCTAGTGTTGCCTTTAATTATTTAAACGTAAAAACGTCCATGCTATTGTACTGTTCCATATTTTCGGACTCATAATAAAATAATATATAATCATTACTTACCTATTGTAATTATTTCATTTCACCCTGTTATTTCAGTTCCATATTTTGGATACTCATAACTCATTATTTTATTTTAGTAGGGGTTTAACGTCTGCTTCGGAACCAAAGGCCATATCGCTGACGTCAAAAGGAAAAGAAGCAGTCAGAGAGGAAAGTAGCTCCATGAACAAAGTCACTTACCACCGTCGGTGACAATGCTCATGGATGCAGAAAAGCTACTCCGTGAATGCAGTCACTTACCAAGGAATGTGACGAAACGGGACACAAGCACCGGTGGCTGCACTCACGGATGGAAGAGGAAAATGAAGAGGTGATAGTAAATGAAGCCTACGAGCCTACCTAACACAAAATCTAAGACCTCGTAGTTGAAGAGCATAACCCTAGCGCTATCCTCTAAAACTGCAAGTAGCGTTAAAAAAATGATAAACATGGTAAAAATGAAAAAAGACAATCCATAATCCAAATTACAACAGTTCGGGGCCCAAGGGACGCCACCCCCCTTCTCTTCCATTCACCACAGACGGCTTCAGGATAGAGCCCCTGGGGGCTCATAACTCATTAATTATTTAAGCAAATATTAAAGGAGATATATAACTTAAATATACAGTCAAACCGTTTATCATGTCTAATTTCATAACTAATCGAAGAGTAAACATTTTTTTGTGTTCATATGGAATTGTCCGGAATAAATCACTATACCTAATATTATTATGTATTTATACATTCCTATTAATGTAATAGTGAAAAATATTGTGAAATACATCCCATATACACTTTAAAATACAAAAATAAGCAATTCGTGGACGAAATGTCCGTGGACGAATTGTCCGTGGACGAAATGTCCTAGACCCATAAAACAGCTCCTTCGTCAACATACTCTCCCATATCAACAATCAGCTGACCTTCAACCACCGAATTTCATGCAGGACAACGTACCCTACTACTCAGATAAGAAAGTTTGGACCCTATTTGAAAAAGAAATTTGCTCAAATGAACTGGCCTTCACAGAGCCCTGACCTCAATCAAATTGAGATTACTTGGATCATAATTGAAGGCTGTACTCAGAGAAGAGACACAACAAATGTGGAAGAATTATGGACATTCGTCCACGAAATGCTTTATTCTGTATTATAATTACAATGTGTAGTGTATCTATTGTTTATTATATATTATTTATAATATTCTGTAATATAAAACTAGAAAACATTTATTTTTAATGGTCTTTGCCTTAATTCTTATCGCAATCTTCTCCTGCTCTAACAGGATAATAATCAAACAGAATACTTTATTTTATGATTACATGTCTGCCTTGCTTTTATTGTACCTCGGTCTTATAAAAGCTGTAATAATAGCGAGGCATGTATCGTAGATATTTAGTACATGAAGAAAGAAAATAGAAACATTTCTTTTCTATATTTACAATAACTACAATTATTTTCGGTGTAACATAAACATAAATATTGGTAATCAGATTAGCTTATTAGAAGCAATGTTGGTTCAGAAATTAGTTATTTATGACAGAATTTTTTTCAACAGTGACTACATAAAATACATATATGTATAATATATAACTAAAAAATTTGATTAATAATTAATTAAATGTTATATAAATATTGCATGGTACCTTTTAGTGATAGGTTAAATTATATAAACGTAAACACGTCCGTGTTTTCGGACTGTTCTATATTTTCTGACTCATAATAAAAGCATACAAAATAATTAGTATTTACCTCTATTGTAATTATTTTATTCTCATTCTTACGTTTCCACTTTTAGTCTTGTTAGTACCCTGTTATTTCAGTTCCTTATTTTGAATACTCATAACTCATTAATTATTGCAATATATTACAGGAGGTAAATAATTTAATGATACAGTCAACATGTTTAGCATATCTAATTTCATAACTGTAATCGATAGATAAACATTTTATATGTTTTCTAATGAAATGTTTCGGCTTAAATCACTGTAATAATATTATACATTTATACCTGGCTATTAATGTAATTGTGAAAAATAAAATGAAATATATCCCATATGCACTTTAAAATACAAAATAAAACCATTCTTGGACGAATTGTCCGTGGACGAAATGTCCGTGGACGAAATGTCCGTGGACGAAATGTCCGTGGACGAAATGTCCGTTGGACGAAATGTCCTAGAACCATTGAAGTGGTTCCGGGAATATTTCAAAGTTTACGATGGCTACTCTTAACTTTTTTGACCAGAGCTAAATTTATTGTTTGAGATAAAATATGGAACCATAAATAGAATATTTGTCCAAATGCTTTGAAATTTCATACGAACAAATATGAGCTCTATATGAAAATACATGCAAAATTTCAATAATGTGTGTTCTGTACTTTTTATGAAATTAAAGATTTAGATAACTCGTTCTTGCCTACCCTTATATTTTGGCCACTATAGTGTATATTGAGTGCTTCACACATACACTAATTTCAATATACATACCACGTAAAACTATTCAAATTCCTATTTTATGTATAATTGTTAGTAGTTTTGCGTGGAGTATTCATGCACACAAATTACATGTTCAGTAAATGAATCATTAGTGTTTTTCGTCAGTTATCCCTTAAATTTCCCTATCCGTAATTTAGAGAGTGGGTGATTTTAACTATTTTGATTTTTCTCCTATTTTGTTTCCTGAGGCTGAATGAGAAGCAGATATTATAACTCAATCTAGAATTAGGAGATAAGAAAGAAAATAGGCAGGCACAAACCTTTGAACAAAGAGAGAAAGGCTTGTAAATTGTAATGAAATCAAGGTTTCTGGAAACTGTTTCTTCACCACTTCGCATTGGAATAAGGTGTTAATGATCACTTGTGAATCTGACAGCTGTGACTATTATGGGCAGTGTGTCGCTGTGGAACATTTTCTAGGCCATATCTAAAAGTCGAGAAATATTAAATATCGCCATGAGGTGAGGAGGTTACTGCAGCCGAATGTAGTTACCACACTCGCATTCGGGTGTCACAGATACATTTGTCCTCTAAATCTTCTTTATTTTGGCAGTAAAGAAGTTCAAACTTATATGATGTTTGTTATTACCGATAATATCCAGTGAAAATATCTTCAATTAATTGAAATTTGAATTAGTAATAAGCAAAACAAACTTCGATAATAGATGTACCTGCGACACCCGATTGGGTGTCGCAGGTACATTATAAAATTGATTAATGGCCACCCTTTCTTTCCTATGGATTCATCATCACAAGAATCATATAAGACAGGTGTCAACTCAGTCACATCATGATCATAGTGACGTTGATGTTTTGTAGCCCCAGTGGCGGCCTTCATAGTGAACCACAACATCTGCTCGATGCAACTCATTGAGAGATGCACCAAAATAAATAAATGATTTATAGATAATAATCAATAAAAAATGAAAGGGGGAACTTATTGCGGAGGACTCTTGATCATCCCGGGCATTCTCAGCTTCTTAGGTAGGAGAGAAAGAATAGGCGAGGTCAGTTTAAAGGTCATCTTTCGTCACAGTAGAGAGGTACTACTTTTAAAATTCTAAAATAACTTCATGCACATCATGAGTTTGCTATCCCACAAACAAGTAGAGCAGTATTGTTATCCAGGACATATTTGAAGAATGCATAAAAATATATTATAGAATATATTCCAGCCACTAGAACTCCTCTATAATGAACTACTATTAGGTTACAATATAGAACTTACTTCACTATATAGGAATCAAGAGAAGCATAGAATACTGATGTATAGAAAAATACACAAAATAAGTTAATTAAAAAAAATCCAAATACCTACATGGTTTCTTATACCTCAGAACTCGATGCTGATCAAGATGGTTCACTATGCAGGACATTATTATAGAGCCATTGGTCTGTGGTAAATTTATAATTTTAGTATTTAAAATCAATCTTCTTGAATTATCTTTGTTTGTTTATTTAAAGAATGATTATAAAATTTATGGCCACTGAGAAAACATGGTGCAATTAAAATAATTATTCGCTGTTAGATTCAGCAGATCATTATAAAAATAAATATTTGCAAATAAATTAAATAGAACAATTTTCTATGAATAAAATATTTCTATATTTTTTTTACTTTATTGAGTACGATTTATAAACAACTCCTTTTACAAATCATAAAACATAATTCCAACAATTTAGGTATAACCATTTTTATCTCCACTGACATGTGTTAGGCTACTTTGTTCACGAGTAGCTTTTCTGCTTTCCTGTGTATTATAACAAACACTGATGATAGGTGAATTTGGTCATGGGGCCACTTTCCTTCCTGACTGCTTCTTCAAGTCCTTTGTTTTTTTAATTCCCTTAAGACATAAGCGACATGGTCTTTTGCTTTGATACGGAGGGTTTTTTTTCAGTGTTTAATCAATACGGCTAATGTTTTTAATCATTTTACTGTTAACCATATTAAATTTAGTAGCACAAATTTGTTTCTGTTACCTTTTTTATAATCAATTCTATAATATTAGAAGGGTACTTTGGGTGAATAAAAAAAATTCTATCCACAGCACCTCTATCTCAATAGTGAAGGTCAACTCACATTAATTCCGATCCCACATGATATACCAATGAATGCTCTTTGTAATTTGACTCCCTGGTAATTTGACTCTCTGGTTATTTGACTCCAGGTATATTAAACTAATTTATAAATTTAATGTTCTACAGCAAAATTTACATGTTCTAACCATTATCAAAAAGCACAGTATGCTCTACTTGAGATTAACAACAAATAACGATAAAAATTATATATTATAATCATTAGAAAATGCACAAAGTACCACCCTATTTCAAGATTAAATATAGATAACATAAATTACCAGGGGTCAAATTCCCGTCGATCAAATTACCGGGAGTAACAATTACCTGGATTGAAATTTCCGATTACGGCCACCGAGGTGCTAAATTCATAATGTAGGACAAATAATTATAACATATAGTATATCTATTTTTATATGCTTTTAAAGTTTTCGATGCTCAGTGTGCCCAACTATTCTGACGATGAAGAAAAAGTCTGTACGCTCTTTGTTTTTACTTTCGGTTAGAATTCCATAAACAAATAATATCTATTCGGCCTTCGTGTCAGTTCTAAATGAATATCTGAAGTAAATAATATTTATTAGAATAGGTTTTTTTTTTAAGTTTTCTAAGCAATTTGAGTTTTGGACATGATATATATAAAAATATATATTCAAATAGGTCTTTATTACATAGAGATTGAATTAATGTGTTCACGATGTAAAATTCAAGTTATTATGTACATGTAGCGTGAATATGAGATGAATATAATTTTAATCGATACCCCCAAAAACATTGAAAATTAACCATTAATCTATTGAACCTAATGCATATAAAAGTGCTTAGTATTTGCAAAACTACAATGGATTATTTGAGCATCACAACCAGACTTCGAAAATAAGAAAAATTGTTCAACTTTCATTTTAATTCTAATTATTGTATAGCTTTTGATCGAAAATGTGGAACCATCCGTTAACTCTGATCTTACCCTGTGTATTTTCAGTGCAGTAAAATCATTTGATCACATTTTATAATTACTGTATGAAAAGCTTTTAATCCAAATCATATGAAGTTACATTTAAATGTTAGTTCAAATATTAACGCAACTGAGTCAACAGTACTAATTCTTGCTGTGAAAAAGTGAAGATAATTTTTACTTTAAAGTTAGTTTCTTTTTATGTCTGGTCAGGTACACATGTGCAAATATAGTGCAATAGAAAAATAACCAATTTACTTGAAGTGTAAATTATTTAATATACACATTAAATAATCATAAAAATTACTAATACAAAAAATACGAAGGTTTACATCAAAAGGATGTAAACTCTTCTCCACCTGATAATCTGAATCAATTAAAAGAACGACTAACGCATGGTATGAATTTCTTGAAAGCTAATTTCGATGTTATCAAAAGATCACATGGGAACAAGTAAAGATAACGGACCAGGAATGAAGCTAGTAAAGATAACGGACCAGAAATGAAGCTAGTAAAGATAACGGACCAGAAATGAAGCTAGTAAAGATAACGGACCAGAAATGAAGCTAGTAAAGAAACTGGACCAGAAATGAAGCTAGTAAAGAAACTGGACCAGAAATTAAGCTAGTAAAGATACTGGTCCAGAAATTAAGCTAGTAAAGATAACGGACCAGAAATGAAGCTAGTAAAGATAACGGACCAGAAATGAAGCTAGTAAAGAAACTGGACCAGAAATGAAGCTAGTAAAGAAACTGGACCAGAAATTAAGCTAGTAAAGATACTGGTCCAGAAATTAAGCTAGTAATGTTAACGGACCAGAAAACTTTATTACTGTTTCAATAAATATTTGCTTTAGTGTTATATAAATATACAACATTATGTAAATGATAATATTAATGATTGTACATTAATTTTGCATATTTTAGTAATTGAAAGTTTGCCGAAAACAAATGTGATCCATTTTGAAGTTGTCAATAACGAGTAGTAAAAAATAGAAACAAAATTCTTAAATCCTTTAATGTGGTATCTGTGATTCCAAAATCATATTCTTATCTAATTATTGTTCAAATATAAATCATTTAACCAAGTAAAGATAACGAACCAGAAATGATCCTTGTAAGGCCCCCTTCACACTTGCGTTTCTCAACGCCGCGTTAGAAATACTGCTCATGGCAAAAAGTTTAGCTGCAAAATTTGTGCGTTTTTTTAGCGCAAGTGTGAACAGCTCCGTTAAAATTAATTGCAGCTAAACTTTTTGCCATGAGCAGTATTTCTACCGCGGCGTTGAGAAACGCAAGTGTGAAGGGGACCTAATCATAACGGATCAGAATTTAACCTGTTAAAGTTAACAGACTCTGATACGTTATCTATACTTGCTCCGATCAATGAAATCAGTTAGAAAACGAACACAAAAATGTACATATTGACAAAAATGGGGGATATTAATGGATATCTTTAGTAAACAATGTTTTAGATTTTCATAATACGCAAATGTTTCTTTATCATAAGAGAGTAAATGCAGTGTAAACAAACCCATTTTGAAATCCTATAACAATTACATATCTAAGTGGTTTTTGTTAAAGTTATGACGATTTCAAACTCGTACCCACTTTTTTGACTCATACTGTATATTTTTTTAAAGAATTTTTGAACCGGAAAGTAAGAAACTTCCATTAATATCTCCCTAAATAAGTTTGCTCAATTATTACTAGGTTCTCCATTCTCATTCCCCACTTCTAGTAATTTGACCCCCGGTAATTTGACCCTCGGTAATTTGTCCCGTGATAATTTAACCACGGGGTCATTTGAACCCCTGGTAATTTGACCCCCTTAAAATTAACCCCATTATTGACAATATGAAGATATGTGTTTTAGTACAAAATGGAAGGCACAAGTTTAGATTTTAACAATGGTCGCTCAGGCCGCCCCTTCAAAATGGAAGTCAGAGTCATAGAGTGATGATTTTAATTTCCACAGTGACAAAGGCGGTTAAAGTTAAAATTAGGACGGCTATTCTGTTGTGTATATTGCCGTATGTTCTGGTTGATTAATTCTTCGTTCATATAAAAAACAGCTTCGTTTCCAATGATAATATCTTTCACAAAACGAACTTGTCTTAGCAAGAACCAGTTGACAAGTTTTTTACGGCGTCAAAAATTTGTTTTCAAGTCATGGATATGTCTGACTTTCATTTTTAGGGATGGCCTTGTAGGTCATGATCATTAATTCGACTGATTGTAGACATTGATATATTTAATCCATTTCGCCTAACAAAATTTTTCTATTTTCTAAAAAGGAGAAACAAAATTGATTTTGTCTTCAGATCGTATGTCCTCTTGTGACCTGAAAGTCCCTTGTTAAATTTTGTTAACTTGCGCCTTCCTTTTTGTACTTAAACACATTTCTCCGGATTGGCAATATTTTATAAAAGGAATAGTTATTTGCACGCTTTTAAAAACTGGAAATGATTCGATCAATTCTATTAATTAATGGGGTTGTTGTCCAATAAAGATATATTTTATGTTTGAACTTACTTCATTGTCTGTTCTCTGTTTTTAACGAAAAACCCTTTTCACTACCCATTAATAAACCGTTATAATATTCACAATTTTTTTTAAACTTTATGAAAATTTAACTAACTAAATATACTAATGATTTTCAAGTTGGGTTCTGTTTTTTTTTTTTGATATAGTTGTCTTTTGAAGTTGAATTTGAAGAGTCCAGGAAAGAATGTTTTGAAAACGATAAACTAATGAACCTATCCTAAATTCTTGTAACATGGTTACTTAATATTGACATAATATTTGATTCATCATCCAAGAATACAAAAAGGGGGTCAAATTACCGGGCGTTAATTTACCGGAGGACTAATTTACCGTGGGTCACATTACCTAGCTAGAACTAAAAAGAATATACATATGTTTTTAATATTGAAATTCGTTATTGATACATGCAACTATCAGAAATACCAATAAGAAAAACAAGTTAAAATGTCAAATATATATTTTTTACATAATTGTCAATGCGGAATTTTTAAATTACCCTGAATGGAATATTTTTGTTATATTGAAAATAAACACTTGCAATAGTCAGAAAAAATTAGAAGAATATTCTAAACTCTAGGAAAGATTTAGAAATATTATTATCAAAAAATGAACACTTAATTGAATTGAAAAAGATTGAAATTGGTGATAAATTATGTACAATAAATTATATATAAATAATCAATATCAAATTTACATTTTACTAGTATTAGACTTTTGAAAAAAATAATGAATTCATAAATTACAGCGATATAATTAAAAGATAATTATAGAGTAATTTAAATAATGAACTCATTTCAATATTGGTAATTTGAATTATAATTTTGATTTACACATTGGAAAATATATATTCATTTTCTTTGAAACATTATTTATAATTAAATTCAAATGGCTTTATTTGAGAAATTGTTGTGACGATGCAGTGTTTCATTGAATACAGGGAAATCTCATACAACGGACAGTAGCTACATGTACCGGAAAAAGTGACCGTTACACCAATCACCGTCCGCTGAAACGTCACATTAAATAGTTTAGTTGGGGATTTAAATTTTGTAAGTTTTCTTTAACAGCATTTCAAAGAAACGCTACTGAAGGAGAATTATCTCAGATTATTATTGAATTCAAATGTTAATGATAATATCATAATATATTTATATAACTTAGTACTTACGAAATACTAAGATAAGTCAAATGAAACAAAGATATTAGCAACTAAATAGATATTATGAATTACGTGAAAATATAGGATTGTTACACCTCTTTTCATTTTCTATAGAGCTTTTCTAATCTAAAAAATGTATAGTGAAAGGGTAACAAAATCAAATTTCTGAAATCTGAAAAAACAATATATTAAGTGTTGATTGTAAATTATAATACCTCTGAATATAAGCAATTTATGACTAGATACTTGGAAGATGAATTGAATATTGGTCAAATCATATAATTTATAAATGTCGTTGTAGTGAGCTGTATGTCCGGTAGAACTGACAATTTTGTCCTTTAGCTGTACGAGCTTTACCTGTAGTGTCTTGTGTAGATATGTGTATCTAATATGAACTGCATTCCAAATCAGAATCTTAGAAACGATTGAATAATCAAACCAAAATGAATAAGATTTTTTAGATAGGAGTATACTACTATACATACAGAAACATCGGTAGTCTTTATGTTGGTACAGGAACTGTATCGCTACTGTAGAGCTCTTCGTGTGATCAATAAACACGGTGATGATGATAATCAAATGCCTTAGTTTAAAATATTTTTTATTATTAAAACAATACAAACATAATTATTCAATGTTTTATTCCAATCAGTATACAATGCCGTATGTGTGATCACTATTTGAAAATGACATCAGGAATACGATGGACATCTGAATCGTTGGTCTGTTGCAAACACGTTGTCGGAACTTTTCTAATCCTTCTCTACTCATAGCAATGGGTATTGCTGCGATTTCTTCCTGAATTCGCATCTTTAAATCTTCCAAATTGTATGGACGATTTAGGAATCCGGTGACCGTGTGGGCCACTCTGCATCATCCCTTCGAGATATGAGGAGTAGCGGGAACATCTATCGAAATTTGACCATTGCAGCATTCGCAGAGTGGGCAGCGGCTCCATCATATTGGACAAGAAGTCTCTCAGATTTGTTACATTACCTAATTCTTCCAAAAGTGATTCAAGAATATCTTCCAGCATCGCAAGATAACTTTGAGAGTTGACGGTGACAGATCTTCCATTTTTTTCGAAGATCTAAGGCCCAATTACCCCAAATTTAAACACATCACACAAAACAGTTGATGTTCACAGGATTTGACCAGTTGAAGAATTTTCCTTTGGAGATATCTGAAGGACTTAGTGTTTAAAAGTCGCCTCCTAAATTCAGAAGAATTGAAGTTGCGGTTTCGAGAGGAAATCGCTGCAATATACCCTTTGTGATATGCCGAAAAAAGCAACTGAAAATTTCAGAAAAAGTTTTCAACCGTGCATGGATACAGTTGTCCACTATCATCCTGATGTCAACTTCAAAAACTGATCAAGATATTGTTTACTTATTTGAATAAAACAGTAACTAATTATATAAATATAGTTT
The DNA here is from genome assembly GCA_947561585.1 of Caprella mutica. Lineage (NCBI taxonomy): Eukaryota > Metazoa > Arthropoda > Malacostraca > Amphipoda > Caprellidae > Caprella > Caprella mutica. The sequence continues at coordinate 111,657 of CANNZV010000060.1, read as the reverse complement.
TTCTCATCAAATAAATATTCTAAACTAGGACATTTAAGTTGCCCAACCCTGTACGCAGAAGAGTTTGCACAGAGGGTGGTGTTGGAACGCTAATCAGTTATTTCATTATCTTATTATGAGATACTATTGTTTATACAAACTCTAACCATTTTCTATGTTTAATTGTAATTTTTTTTAGATTGTAAACATACTATCCAAAGATACGAACAATACTCAGTTATTAAAAAAATAAAAGGAGCTATACTGTACTGCTAATAATTTTATCCAGTACTGCAAGGCATACTTTCGATAGTAATCGCATTCTGACATCATTTTATACCAGTTTTCTAGTTGGAAGTGTTTATTGCAATACATAACATCAATCATGAGCAGCGAAATAGAAACAATTGACGATATCATCAATATTATAGGACTGGGACTTTGGAACGTTCCTTTCTTCGTCACATTATTTATAAGTAAGTTGATGAATAAAGTTTTGATATATAATCAATGATATATATATATTTGGTGTTTCATAAATCTTGCATCGTGCGTTATCATCAATAAACAAAAAAATATATTCAATATAAAAAATAAAATCTCACTATTTTTTCTATTTTCCTGCAAAGTAATCAGAAATATATAATAGTTCGATCGCAGCTTTAAAGAATTATAAAATCTTGATGTGTGTTCAACAAAAGTTTGAAAATAGATATCTAACTCAAAATAATACGTACATACATGGATATCATCTCTTTCAATATACAATACAAATAGTACAATAGAAAAAAAAAATGAAACTCAATAACCTCCAGAAAACCATATTTATCTACCTATGGTGTCAGCCTGAAGTACTTCTCATGAGTTTAACTTTTTCTTTTTACACTAATGAGTACGATCATGTATGTACAACTCTAGGTACGGACTGATTTGTTGCCTTTTACCAGGATACAGTAACATAGGTTATGGTTATCAGCTCATCGAATCTATTTTAACGTGACCACGGCGTGACCGGAAATGGCGACTCTGACCACACTTTGCAACATGGGACAATCTACTTAAAAATTAGTCAGTTGCAAATTTAATTTTTTTCTGATTTAAATACTAACTAGGCATTGGTTAAATAGTATTTTCATTATTATATTCTTTAATTGTAATTCATAGGAACAACAATTTAAAAGTTAACTAGCACTAGTTCAAGCATTTGTTCAACTAGCATTTGTTCAAGACCCTATTTTTTATAGATAAGTATAAGAAATGAACAATGAAAACACACCAGAATTATATCTATATATTCAACCTTGATGTTCAATCGTCATTTTCGTTTTTTTTTTCACACGAAACTCTTATAAAATGACTTTAAACTTCTCGATATTAACATGCAAATACGAGGAATTATGAGCCGCTCAGTCACAAACAACAAATGTGCTTTCGTGGTGACGTCATATTTTTGCGTCGTCTACTAGGTACTATAGGCACCCGTTATACTTTATTAAAAAAAATGTACCTTCAATAGTTGTTTAATATACGAATTTAAAGTTGGGCACACTTTTTTGTGGATCACCTTGTATATCTGTTTTACGACAGCGTTGACCTTCATCTGCTACGACATTGAACAGAAAATAAAGATTGCAAGAGGAGGAATATCATGGAGTTTGTTACACAATTTTTTTCGTAAGATAGGTGGAAAATTTATTCCAACCAATAGGTTTCAGACTGACTCTCTCGAGAAGGGCTATGGCCAGTCTCGACAGATGATCGGAGGAGTCGCTTGTCAAGGCAGAGTTTGAAATCAGAGAGTCTTTTAAAGTCAATAATAACTACTCTGAAGCGTGGCAAGCCCTATTAAGAAACGTGAATTCTTCAATCACAGATGATGGCTGCTTTAAACTTCATGGAAGCTCTTGCGATATATCTAACCATGTCGCTGGATATATAGCACATAAAGCTCTTGAAGCATTTGGTTATTGCTGCTGATGTAAATTCTATGGGATGAGCGATGAGTTTTCAAGCACAAGCTACACATCAATCCTGTTACATGGTAGTTTGAAAACTGCACCAGAGGATCTGAACGATGCCGTTGCTAATTCATTTGCGATCCTAAATGCTAGCTCAAATGTCATCAGAATCAGTGGAATTCCGTCAATCGAAGCAGGCTTGGCAATACTAGACAACTTTGTAGATTTACCAAGATTGACCTACGAGCAGCATGAAGAACCATTTTCCAAACGTGTTTTGAGGGCAGTGTGTAATAATTATTGTTTTTTCAATGTTCAGTGAAAACGTTTCCAGTTAACCATATCCTCTCTGTCCAACGTGGGACATCCCTCGCTAGCAAGAAACAGAGAGGGACTGGGGATTTCAGACGTCTCCAGACGTCTAAAAACCCACGTCTTTCCAACGTCTGAAGTCCTACTCTCGTCCCACGTCTTCAACAAGTGGGATATTCCACGTTTGACCCACGGGGGGATATTCTACGTCTGTCCCACGCGGGATTTCCCTACTCTGTCTCACGTCTTAAATCCCACTCACATCCTACGTCTGTCCTACGCAGGATGTCCCTCTCTGTCTCACGCGGGATATCCCTCTCTGTCCCACGCGGGATGTCCCTCTCTATCCCAAGTCCACGCGGGATGTCCTTCTCTCTCCCTCGTCTGTTTTACGCGGGGGAAAAAAAACACGCGAGGAAAAGTTACCAATCTAACCATATCATCTCTGCCCCGCATGGGACAGAGGTGGACATCCCTTCCTAGCGAGGGACGGGGGATCTCAGACATCTGAATTCCAACGTCTGAAATCTTACTCACGTCCCACGTCTTACACAAGCGGGATGTCCCACGTCTGTCCCATGGGGGATATCCCACGTCTGTCCCACGCGGGATGTCCCACGTCTGTCCCACGTCTTAAATCCCGCTCACATCCCACGTTTGTTCCACGCAGGATGTCCCTCTCTGTCCCACGTGGGATGTCCCTCTCTGTCCCACGTGGGATGTCCCTCTCTGTCCCACGTGGGATGTCCCTCTCTGTCCAACACGGGATGTCCCTCTCTGTCCCTCGTTTATTCTACGCGGTAAAAAGTACGCGGAATGTCCCTCTCTGTCCCACGCGGGATGTCCCTCTCTATCCCACGCGGGATGTCCCTCTCTGTCCCACGCCTATCACACGCGGGATGTCCCTCTCTGTTCCACTCGGGATGTCCCTTTCTGTCCCACGTAGGATGTCCCTCTCTGTCCCACGTGGGATGTCTCTCTTGTCCTACGTGGGATGTCCCTCTCTGTCCCACGCGGGATGTCCCACTCTGTCCCACGCGGGATGTCCCTCTCTGTCCCACGCGGGATGTCCCTCTCTGTCCCACGCTATGAGGAGAATACACTTTACATGATGTGGAAAAAGGAAAAGTGGGTTTAGGAAGAATATAGGTCACGTTATGTGGATGGAAGAGGGCAAACTGACGAAAATGGCGGTGCTAGATAGTTGGAAATTCTAGAAACTATGGAAGAATGTCCAAGAAAGAAAAGATACAGACAATGTTGTATTAAAAGGATCGAGTTGATGAGAGAAGGAGGAATTGTGTGGACTGTGGCAGATGAGGTACCCAAAGATAGGAAAGAATAGAAAGAGTTCGTAAAGGAAAGGATGAACCATCTTGGAAAAACACAACAATGAGAGGAACATGAAACACATGGGAGTGAAGGAAGCTGAAAAATTTGAGAGGAATATTCGCAGAACGTGATGGAAGGAAGAGCTGATATATGGAATTAGGGAATGCTTCAATATCTAAAATCTAAGGAGTGACTGAAAATGTACCAAAGCGCATACTCAAGGAACTAAAAATGGAATTCCCTACAGCTTTTGTGAAACGATATTTAAGACAATGAATAACAGATCCAATCACGAAAACACATGCGACGAGAACAGGTGTCGGACGAGAGCAACAAGAGATTCGAGACTTGCGGAAAGAATTTCAGTACATCACTAGATCACTAACTATAAAAATTAGATTGACGACCAACATTGCCCATCACCTAATTAAAGGTGTGTAGAGTGTGTGACCATGATGGGAGGACATAACTCTCTCGTAGTCCAACGTTCATTGGCTGATAGTTTTCCGTAGTTTCGCCTGGAATAAACTGGTTCGCTTACCCCATGGTCAGTACCATGAATTTAATAATTACAGAAAAAGATACTCGCACTTGCAGCTGGCGCGAAAGTTTGACGCCACTCACAAAACAGGTTGAACTGCTGCGGCTTGACATGATCTTTGCCACAGTATCTTTAGAAAATCGGAAAATCTCATCACAACATTTATATGTTTGTTTTTCGTAATATCCGAATTCAATGCATTGAAAATGCAATCTTTAATCACATATATAGGTTGTTTCATTTCAGGTCCTAAAAAATTTGGCCGCTTGCATAAAACACAAAATATTTTTTTTTCAAGAATAACAGTATGTCCAGTTAAGGATATGTAAATTTATAACATTCACAGGGTTTTAATTTAGTAAGTTGGTAACTGTTGCATGCCGTGCTGGAAACATGATACATTATTTATGTAATGAAGAACTTGCTAATATAATAATTTATTAAGCATCATATGGCGGGATTCTACCTGGAACAAATCTAGACCTGAGCACCTCGAGAGAGTGATAGTCGAATATTAACAAAGTTATATTTTTATAATTGAGGTATTTAATTGTTTCTTAACATAGAAATTATGGTCAACCACCTTTTGGTAGTCAGTACGAAAATCTTAAATATAATTCAATGATAACTAAGGCCCATATTTCTATGCTCTAACAGAATAACAGCACAGAATGCTATAAAAGCATAGATGATCTATGCTTTATAGGCATTAAACTATTTTGCATACAAAATATATAAAATTCTTTTTAAGGATATTTTAGTCGATGCTACATCATGCAAAACTTTAATTAAGAAATATTAAACTTTACGCTACAGTTGCTCCATTTACAGTTTACAGTTTTAATGTAATATTTCAGCAAGTCATTTAGTTCCAAGTCCTCGTAGTCTTAACAACTCTTAATAATGACTAAAGTCAAGCGGTCTGATAACATCATGATATATTATTTAATTATCATATATTAATAATAATGTGATGCACAAGATGTAGTTTGATTTCAATTCCATTTTGAATAATTTAAAAAAATGTACTTTGATCATTTTCCATTTGAAAACGGGAAACATCATTTAACCTCATAAATACAACCTCAAAATTAAAGAAAAGTATACTGTAAGAATAAACGGACCCCACTGAGTCCAAAATTTCCGACCGACTACCCGGCATTAACAAAACACCACAAAGTTATTCTACAAATAACACAGAATACAAGATTCTGCAGACTGGAGCTACGTTTTTGTTCCAACACAAACAACGCAATCTCGGCAGACACCGTGTCACCAGAAGACAGCCTGGTCTCAGATTGTTAAAACCCTAATCTAGCAAACAAACGGCAGCTACGTACGCTTGTCCTCTATGCATATACGACATAGCTGTATTTCAGACGAAGAGAATCCACCCTCCAGTAACGACTTTCAAAGCCACTTATTCCAACAATGAAACACTAATTAAATCACAGTAAAACGATTGTCAGAGAAACAATATCAGACAACCGCACACTATGAAATCACTGACACGACAGCTTTCAAAACCGACGCACAAGTGCGAATCCAAAATCGTCCGATTAGCACTCAGGTACCAATATACAAAAATTATCTCCTAATTTTCCCCACATATATGTAATTAGGTCTACCATTTGACTCATACGGCAAGTTTTTAATGTTTTCGAATAAAGAAAACGTTATTTGAGGTATAACTATTCAATTTATAACGGCATATTTAGCATAGAATTTAGGCTATGAAGCTTATTTTTGATGATAACTGGATTGTAACATATTGATGAGAAAGTTGTATAAAAAAATATGTAAACCCTATATTACTGCACATTATAAATTTATGATTAAAATGTCGAATACAGATTATGCGATGATTGCTGTGTATCTGGTGGAAATGGAATTTTTGGCTCCTGCATCAACTATATTCGTGTAAGTGATTTGGGAATATTATATCTTGGTAATGTATTCTTTTTCTTATCTCACTTTGTATCTTCCACAGAAATGATACTGGTGAATTAGGAATTGAAGAAACTAAGTTAGATGATTTCTCGACTTACAATCATACTGGATCTATAACATTCATTGATGAGGTTAAACTTGTTGTCCAATTATTTTGAATTTAATACACCCAGTCTTAATATACCTCAATATGATTAAATAATTATTTTCCAGTTCAAACTAACAGACTCAAGAGAATATTTACGAAGTGTTCACCAAATGATGTACAGCATTGGAGCGTTCATTGGATGTATCATTGCATGTGCAATTTCTAACAGGTCAGAAATCTAGGAATATGAATTTGGAATAAATCTGTATAATCTATTTCATATTTTTTCCTATAGATATGGTCGCCAAAAATCAGTTTGGTACAGCTCCCTATCTCTAGCTGTTCTGACAATCTTGTCAGTTACTTTGCCATGGCTTGAAGCACTAATGGCAGTCAGGTTACTAGCTGGAATTTGCCTCTCTGTGAACTTCATTTGTTCGCAGTCGATAGGTAATTTTTTTAAATGGGTATATCTAATAAAATTTAAATTTTGTATTTTCAATGATTTTTTTTTCAAGGTATGGAATGTTGTACCATCAACAATAGACCTGTATATGGAATTTCAACTGGTTTGGCTTACCCCCTGATGCTCATCATAATTCCTGGGATAGCCTACCTTACGGACGACTGGAGAACAATACACGGATGCAGTTCTATTCCTGTATTCATCAGTCTATTCTTTTCCAATCCTCTGTGAGCAACTTCTAGCGTTAATTTGAAAACTTGGCTCAATTATCATTGTAATGTTATTAAAAGACATTTGATTGCATTTCGTACAATAAACTCAAATTATCTAAATGTTTCTAAGTAAATGACATTAGCGATTGTCAGAAGCTTGTTCTACCTCCATAATATGCAACATCTACTTCCATATAGTATGTACAACTTCCTTGCTAATGAAATTCTTTGCTGAGGATATTCTCGTCTTCGGTTATTTACACAATTTGAATTTAAATTGCTTTTATTGAAATTTCGATTGAAGTACGGTGAAGATGTGACGTGACTTTATTTTTCAAAAAAATTTTTTTTTTGATTAATTGTGAAGAAAATTATGGCTACTTTGATTCTTAGGGATTATGATTTTTTATTTCTTATATCGCAATGAAGTTTTCATCGACTCTAATCTTTTTGAATATTTTCAATTCATGCGAAAAAATTATCACAATTATCCATAAAATTATCTTTTTTCTACATATTGACAGAGTTTTGAAAGAGTCTCCCCGTTGGTTGATCGAAAGAGGACGAATCGAAGAAGCTGAAATTGTGCTGAGAAACGGAGCAAAATTGAACAGAAAGACTTATAACATGCCTGACGATCTTGGAGGAATACTGAGGAATAAATATTGCACAGAGGTGAAAATATCAATAAATTATAACCGTATTTTGGATGTCAACGCAGAACTAATTTTAAAGTACTATTTGATTACACAATGTTTACTGTGATATGTACAGTGATGCGTGCGCGGAAATTTGTCACTGGAAAGATTGCCATTGGGGAAATTGTCACTGAGGAAAATTGTCCCCATATAATATATTAACATTTAAACTTAAAAATTCCAAACTGAATACAAAACGATTGAATTTTATGTAAAGAAATATTCACTCTGCGTTGATAGTTGTTTGACAAGTTAAAATACTCTCCTAGATAAACAGGCCTGAGGGGCCTATTCCGGTTAAAAATATTGATGCAAACTCTGCATCAATATTTAACTAGTTAACCAGAGTAGCTGAAACTCCGTGACTTCAATTATTTATGACGTATTTACTTATCGTTAAAATATCAATGAAACTAATGCAAGATGTTTTGTTCTATTTAGTTTTTTTTATCATTTTTCATCATGCATATTTTGTGACACAATTGCATCATGAATATTAGCTACTTTTTGCTAAACGTAAATTAACTTCTTTTATTAGTAAGCTATATCCACAGATAGACTCTAAATTCATTTTTAGTTCTACTTATTCGAACAAATGAAACGTGACCACAAAAAACAAACCTGAATTCAACTGTTTGCAACTTTCGAATAAATCAAGATTTTTTGTATTGCATTATTTTCAAAAATCGTTTTTATCACATTTTTCTGAACATTAATAATAAAAAAAAAATTAAATATCTGGATTGAATTTGGTTTCCTTTATTTCAAACTGAATACAAGACTGTACATAATAAGATTCTGCGTACATTTCAGTGCACTGTGAATGAGAGGAAATAACTTAATAACTAGAAGGTAAACTAGTAGAGTAGAGAACCTTAAAATGATTTAAACACTTAAGGGAAAAATTGAAAAATAAAGCTAAGATTGATATTTTCAAGAAAAAAATTAAGTATGAATTTATATATTTACAATGGCAATTTTTCTAAGTGGCAATTTTCTGGGTGGCAGTTTTGCAGCAGTGGTAATTTTCACAGTGACAATTTTGCCGGGGGCAATTTTCCAGTGTTAATTTTCTCAGTGGCAATTTCCTTAGCACAATGGTAATGATATCCTGTGTTATGGATAGCCCTGAATAATGTGTAACTACCCTAAATACTCGCCAACAAATATTTTCAATAAGAGTTTCCATGAAAATTTTTTTACTAGTAGAATGATAAATCAGTTCAAGATTATAATATTAGAATATAAAGGAAATCATTAAAAATGTCCTTTATACTACTGAATATGCAAAACTTTATATTCTATAACGAGCTTCTTAAAATTCACAAATATACAAAAACAGACGTTCAGCAACTACAGAAGAAACAATGGAACTACTCAACTAACTAGATCATAAAATTTGTAACAAACTTATGTATATACTCTTCAAAATACCCAATCACAAAATACTTCAGGAAAATGAGGTTTTGTTGATTTGAGACGGTTTGTGGCTTCTATTTCTGCAAATGTGGTAATTTTTGGTAAGATGTAGGATTCTGTAGGACTGAAGCTTGAAATATGTATAGGGTGGAAACTGTTAAGCAGGATTTAATGGTTTGGAGAGAAAAGAAGCCATTTGAAGGATCATTTAGTAATAATGTGGGAGTACTGTGGTAGATTGGAGGAATGATGGTGTTTTTGGTCCTTGTTGACATTCAAAAGCTAACACCTAATAACCTATAAGCTAATAAGCTATGACCTAGATCTATTGATGAACACAGAATAAAAAACAAGCTTGGATGAATATAGCTATACAATTTGGTATGATATTTGAGTACGTATTCTGAACAAACGGAAAATAATAAAATTCTGTTAATAGCTCTGTTTGTATTTGCAGGATTCACGGCAGATAAATTTTGGAGAGAATGATTCACTCCAATCCGGAAAAGAAATAAGAAAAACTACCTTGAAATCACTTCTTTACTGCAAACCAATGCAAATTCTACTACTCTTCACAATCATTAATGGAATCATTATAGGAATTCTCTACGTGGCAATTCCTTTGCGGACTAAAATATCACAGTAAGCTTCAAATCTTTAACGAATTTACGTAAACCTACTTATTTTACTATATAAATCTTACCTATCATACTGTTTGACAGATCTCCATTCGTATTCATGGTTGTGCTGGGTGTTTTTGAGATACCTTCATACACACTCTTCATTCCTCTCATTAAGAGATTCGGAAGAAAGAATTTCTACTGCACCTTATCTCAAATAATGTCAGCACTTCTACTGATGTTGATGATTATGACGCTTCTCAATTATAATATAGGTATTTGATAATTATATAAGAAAGAACATAGATACAATTGCAGGTACTCATTTTATATATTACAAGGTACAATATTTACAATTGATATCAAGGAGCTCTACAGTTCGTTACACAAAAAATGTGCGCTCGGCAGCCTAGGTAGCATATAAATATAACTATACTAAGCTATCTGATTAATTGTAATTAGCATGACATCTTCATCTGTTTTTGGTTGAAGCTGAAAATTCATGGTATACAAACTTAATAAGGAAAGCTCTTCTATATATACAAAGAGCGCCATTAAATGGGTGGAACTCATATTACAGACTTTTTTTTATTTGTGGACCAATGAATTATTCTGGAATTTGCAAAGTACTGTATATGTAACATTGTTAAACGTACCCCGTTTCGTTCGTGTGTCATATTTTCAGAAAATTGCAGTAATTTTATTCCTATTAATTTTTTCGTAAAATTTCAAAAGTCTTTGAGGTTATTTGCTAGAGCGAAAACTAAGACTGTTTTAGAATATTTGTAACATTTTAACAACGTTAGGGCCATGTCACACGATCGTTTATACAGCGATTTCAACGCTCCAAAAGCGTCGCGTAACATGGATACATAATATGAAATGGGTTAAACAATAATTTCTTCAGAACCAAAAACGCTGTGAAAAGACGCTCGTGTGACATTGCCTTAAACAGCTATATTTCACCATTTTTTTATATTTTTTTTATAAGTGATTTTCGATGCCGAACTAAATTTTTTTTTTCCATTTTGAACTGTGATAAAAAACAAGAGATTGTAAAACCTGGAATGTCTCTCTGAATGTTAGAAATCCTCCAAGGATTCTAAAATTGGGTTTTCTTGTAGAGTGAAAACACATTGACTTCTATCTTTATTAGGTGGAATATTCACATTTTACTGGAGAGGCAAAAACGTAAAATATTTAGGTGGATTGTCAATTTTATCCCCATGAATAAAGTTTGAATGCTGTTTTCTATTATTTACAAATGATTTAGATACAATTTTTTTAATTTCTACCTGTGAATTACATATTATACATGCATAAGATCCACAAATGTCATAATTGATTTCTTGTTAATACTTAAGTTAACTCAGATTTCAGCTAACTTTTTTATTTGTTGTTCGATCGTTCTGCAGTTTGCTATAGTATTTGTAACTTTGCAAACAATAAACTCATTTTGTTCGATTTTGGGGTTTGTTTTTGAGAATAAGGAGATTGTATTTTTAATTTTTTTTTGTAAAATTCAAAAGGATAGAAGTCTATGTGGTTATTTGGTAGATCACAAACTAAGACAATTTTAACTAAGTCACAAAACCAGATTTCCAATTTTCCTTCCGGTTTTCTTAATTAGGATTTCGGATTTGAACTGTGATAAAATAAATTGAAATAGATGAATTGGGAATATCTCCTTTTCACTTTGTTAGAATGTTTCGAGAATTAGGAAACTGTATCTGGTTCTCTCGTACCGTGAAAACTTATTAACTTATATTCGTTTTTAGATGGAATATTCACATTTTACAGGGGAGTTAGAAACGTAATATTTGACCAAAAATGTAAATACATAAATAATAGCCAAAATTGTGAATATTCCCGTGCCTCCAATGGGTAGGATGTAGTGCCTGCAATCTCATAAAGAGTTGGGACATTGATTGCACTGTTTAGCATTCCTTTTTCACAAAAAATCATGATTTTCGACCACCCATTTGGACCCTTAGTGGATGAGATTCTAGTGTTCGTGGTTCCACAAAAATTTGAGATATGGAAGACCACTATTCAAAACACCAATAGTCAGCAAAAAATACTGTTATTTCCACTAAAATTGATGGATGGCCCCCTTAAACCCTAATCAGACTGATAAAATTTAGGTCTATATAAGACTGAGTGCGTAGGATTCACTACACATTTGATATTTAGGAAACCAGTGGATTGAATTGTATGATTTTTGTCAGTTCGTAACTATTATCATATAATTGTATTGTGCAATATTTATATACCCACGATTGATAAGAACAAAGTTATTACATTGAATGTATTCTATATTACACTGGCTGTGGGGGTGAAATTGGGGGGTGCCATATTAATTGGTATTGTGTACGTGAGCATGTTTGCCAAGTCACTACGTTTTTCCGAGGACATTTATTTGCAAATAATAGCTATGAAATGGTTAATATAAGTAATTGTGATAAATGAAAAACTTTGAAATACTATTATTTCCTGTTCTAATTGATTGCTTGGTGCGTAGCGACCTCTGGCACACATGTGTACGTATGTGCATTAGTGTCTTGCGGGAGTACTCTGGGGGTAGTCAAACGCACCTATTCTCAGTGAATTACAGAATTTTATTCACTTTCATTCTTGGCATAATGTTCTTGTTAGCATATGAGAAAAAAATTAGAGTATGACCATTTACACTTAAATATAACTAATGAAAAAGTCATGAAATCTTAATTGATTCAAATCATATAAAAATATTTAATCACTATTATAAAGTTTTGTCAATTTCATATTTCGAGCTCAAACTCCTCAGTCAGTGTTTTAAGAGTTAAATAATTTCAATTTGGGTCTGAGCGAATTGAGAGCTATACACTAGTGAGTGGATCATTAATTGGAATTCCAAACGCATTTCGGTTCGCAGTTGCACTATAAGTAAACCCTCCTCCCATCTTTATAAAACACTCAAATTGACTCAATTACGCACTTAATTTTAACTGTTCTTATTCTTGCAGATTATATTAACAAGATAGAGCGAGTTCAGGATGAATTCTGCTTTAAAATCGGAATGAAACTTTTGGTATATAGGCAATTATCTTCAACCGGGTCTCTCAAAGGATCTTCATCGGCAAATTCAACCCTATAACTATTTTCCAGCCCTCACGACACCTAACCTATCACCAAACAACCCATTTAACAGTACTGATACATAATTATATGCATACGTATATATCTTCTATGTATATCATATAACCCACATTAAAAAACCTTCAATGTTTCCACTCAAACAAGATTAACATAATGCAGACTACCTTCAATAGTAACGTCACCAATCAGAATAAGCAAAACGGTTTGACAAATACCAGCCTACCAGTCGAATAAGGTGTAATGGATTTCGCTATTTCAATATTTCAAATACGGTTGAACGAAAACAATTATTAGAATCGACGATATGAAAAAACTATATAAGAAAACTTGGTAAAATACACATCTTCTAGACTCTAGAAGAAAAGTATACAATAACTAACAAGAAATTTTCTAATATGCACAACGACACCCCACCACACATCTGACTTAAAAGGGCTGCACAATGAGATGCCTTCTTCCCCAATTTTAATACCTTAATAAATATGGATTTTGTAACAGATTAGGACAATGACTCTTAATATGTGACGCACAAAGAAGGCTCCGTTCTGCTTACGTCAGTTTGACTAATGGCAATAAATAATTTGTTCTATTATTTCTTAATACAAAGAATATCTTTTCCTGCTGTTAATTGAAACGTGAACAGACATATCTATTGAAAAATGTTAATATTATTGTATTTTGTATTTTCAGAATGGGTTGATACTGCTTTCTCCAGTCTCGCATATACTTGTGTAGGCTGCCTGGTAAATGTATGTACTCTGTAATTTTCGGCACTGTATCAAGTAGTTCTATTTTTATCCATGTATTTTGCTATTTTACAGTTGTTCCTTGTATACATTTCTGAGCTGTATCCCACCTCAATAAGGATTGTTGGATCTGGAATGGCTTATTCAATGGTATGCATAGGATACAGTATCCCCCCTTTGCTTGAAATCATCTTGGTACGTTCATGTTTGATAAATCGTTCAATTGAAATAATTGACTGATCATATAATTGATGATTTCTCTCTTCAGCCTCCTAAAAATTTCAACTGGCTCTCTTTGGTGATTTACTTCATCTTGGCTTTTGTTGGAGGAATTTTGGTGCTTCTTGTTCCGGAAACAAACAAGAAACCGCTGCTGCAGTCTGTTCAGGAGTATGTTAGATTTGCCCAAGAGAAAGAGTGATATTAGTTTTCGTTACTTTAATTGCTCGAAAATATCTTAATTTTGGATTTTCTATTATCTTTGTCGTGTTTCATATATCGCTTGTAATAATTTCATTAAAGCATTATTTATTTTAGGCATGCACTTCCTATGTATGTCCTATTTGTTAGTTAAATATGTATTGTGTTCAGTAGGTATTAGGTAAGATTAATAAAAACCTCATTTAACTTTCGACGCTACTGAGACTTGATTTCCCAGTATATTAAAAAAAATATAAGGAACAGATTCGTCTAATTTTCCCACTGAAGTACTTAAAAGTTGCCTGGATGGTTGTGAAACCCTCTGCTACACATTATGAACCACTCATATTACGTAAAATGAGAGGTGTGGGTGAAATAATAATTGGTAAAATAATTCCAATATATTCTAGCCATTCATTGTACTTTTATTTCCATAAGGATGCAGAGCAGAATTTTAAATTTTTATATATTATCTCAAATTACATGACATAATTTGAGAGAAATATTTTCTCATCAATTTTATCCAATATAATTGAGAAAATTGCCCAATAAGTCTGATGGCTTCTATTTCAATAAAAGATTAATTAAAATAGAAAAAGAAAAAGTTACCAGAAAAAGATGTATAGCGAGTATTTCACGCCTCATTCCAGTACTGGTCCGTCACCTAGAGCTGTTTATTATACAGACTAAATAAATTTTCTACAAAATAATAATAGCTAATAAAGATATTTTATAGATGCTTCTTGAAACTGTAAACAGAATAATTGATAATATCACACAACTAATATAGAACATCAATTCCATTGAAAAGTATGCATTGTAGAGTCTTTGTTTTGTTGAAACGTGGTAAATCAACCAAAACATCAAAAAAATCAGATGGTTAACATGCAGTTACTCATTATCATAAACACGTGCTTAGAAACCAAACTGGTAGGAACATGTGTAAATAGTACATTAATTATTAGTCAATTATTATTTCAAATCAGCTGTTACCAATATACAATTTTCCTCATTACTTGTCAATTACCATTTCAATAACAGGTGTTAAAAGAATCACAGCAGCTTTCAAAAAGTGACATATAAGAGAAATCTAAGGTAATTTCAAATGAAGGTAATTTAGAAATCGCAGAAGAGCTGCAATCGATAATAATTAAATTACTGTGAATTAAAGAAAGGTAAGTATTGTATATTTGAATATCGGGTTATAAAGATACATTGATATTTCAAATTTACTTCACCCACAATAGTAATTGAGCAAAATTTCAATTCTTAAATGTTAAAGTAAATAATGTTTGATGATAACTGTATTCGAGTAAGTTTGTAGGCCCATTTCAGTATTGTTAGATTGATTACAACTGCTAACTAGTTTTATTAATCCATCCATAGGTACCATGCACCATCACATTTTCTTCCAATATGGTTGATTAAGAATTTCAGAAGTTCTGTGTTCCCTTTTGTGAACTATTGTACTCATCTCGTAAACTAAAACCAAGTACTTCGATCATACTTAGTTAATGGGTAACCGAACCATGTATAGTGTATAGTAAATAGTGTATAGTAAGTGTGAAGCTTTATCACCGCACTGAGACCACTACTTTCACCTCATTGTCCAAAATGCGGTGCATTTCAAAACCACAGTAGCTACACTCGCTAAAAAGTTTTCGAATTTTTTTTGCATAGAATTGTAGGTATATATCAATTTCATACGTATCGGAATTCATTCATCTAAAATATGAATATATCCAGAATAGTAAATCAATCTTGTTTATATTCACACCGCTAGGAACCTATGGCTCCACTGTATCATTTTATAGGCTTCCTCACACATGCCACTACTGGCCATGATACATCCGGGACGTCTCCGGTTGGGGTGCAGACGTTTCATCAACATGACGTTTCGTCGACAGGACTTTTCGTCGACAAATGTTCGTAAATGGGATATTAACACACTCTTACGTTACAAAACATGTACAGCCTTGGCCAAAAGTATTAGGCCACCTCTGTTTTTCACGGTTTTCAATTGTAAAAGTCAATGTATATCGTTTGCAATTGAGAATATGGTGCATTCTTCAATATATGATAGTATTAAAATGATGTTTACCGTGCAGCAACCCGTAGTGATTTTTAATCCCTATAGTATCATCTTCACCCATAAGCCCCGTTCAGATTTAGTGCTTCATCATTGTTTATAAGCTTTTTATTATGAATTCTTCCAGGTTTTTTTTTTAGGTACAAACCTATTTATATGTACACATGCCTAAAAAAAGGGAACTGAGTGAATTTGAGAGAGGACAAATCATTGCGCACCATAATGATGGACTTAGTCAACGAAAAATCGCTGAAAAGGTGAAATGTTCGAGATGTGCAGTTCAAACAACTTTAAAACGATTTATGGTTACTAAAGATGTTGAAACTGCACAAAGGTCAAGTAGAAAGAAGTGCACATTACCTCGTGAGGACCGATCTCTGATCAGGCAGTCCCTTAGAAACAGGAGAAAAACATCTTCGGAGCTGGCTGCAGAATTTAACGAGGAGAGCGATGCAAAAAATTCTGCAAGAACAGTTAGAAGAAGGCTTTCAGATCATGGTCTGAAAGGGTGTAAAGCTAGAAAGAAGTCGTTCATATCTGAGACCAATAAAAAGAAGCGTCTCCAATGGGCCAAAAATCACTCGGCTTGGACCAGCGAGCAATGGTCTAAGGTGATCTGGTCTGATGAAAGTAACTATGAGGTATGTTAACACAATCATCTATTGAAATTACCTATTGAAACGCACCACTTTATTGCAGTGTTTGACCTGATAATGACCGAAGAAAAAATATTTCAATGTTTTACTTTTTCCCTCAGATTTTTGGCACCTCTGGCGCGACCTATGTTCGTCGCAGAGTTGGGGAAGCTTATAATGCTGAATGCCTGGTCCCAACTGTGAAACATGGCGGTGGCTCTGTGATGGTATGGGCCTGCAGGGCCCGGTGAAATGTTTTTGCGTCAAGGGAGAATGACTTCAGTCACTTACACCGCCATGCTTTCTGAAGTGTTGAGCCCATCCATTGCCATTTTGCACCCGGGAGAGTCTCCAGACAATATTATCTTCCAACAGGACAATGCTCCATGCCACACAGCAAAGAAAAGCCGTGACTGGTTCAAAGAAAAGGGCATCAACATGATGGAGTGGCCAGCTCAGATCCCAGACTTGAACCCTATTGAGCACCTGTGGGGAACTCTTGGAAAGGCCATTAGGAACATTCCTATTAAGAACAAAGATCAGTTATACCAAAAACTAAAAGAAGAATGGGACAAAATTAATCCAGAAAATTGTAAAAGGCTTGTCGACTCCATGCCTAACCGCATAAAGGCGGTTATTAAAGCCAAAGGGGGCTCGACCAAGTTTAGAATAGTTGTTTATTGATTAATATGTAATATTCATTTGATTAAAACTAGTTTCATTACCTTTTCTTAGAAAAAACATAAAAAATCGTGGTGGCCTAATACCTTTGGCCAAGGCTGTACTTTAACATAATAATGTATCAAACGATCAAATTACAAATAGAATAATGGGGAATAACTAGACCAAAACTATTCAAAAGTAACAAATTATTTTAAAGTAATTGAATAACTTTGGTTCGAGTTACGTTTGTGATTTTAAAAATTTAAAACAATTTCCTCTCAATAATTTACGTTTCATAAGATTTATTTCATCGGATTTGTATTTGACAAGTCACTTTCAGTCGATAAATGCCCACTGTTCGACTACTGCGGATTTTCTGTACGGTAATCTTAGATTGAAAGTCAAGATTTTATATAAAAAAACTCGCCGTTGAATGTTTATTGATACTCATAGGTTATTGTTATACCAAAAGTTGGCTACTGGTTTTCGAATTTTGATAGTGTATGAAAAAAACGCTCTTCACACTTGCGTTTGAAAAATTGCTGCATTTTTCTAACGCAAGTGTGAAGGGCTCCGTTAAAATTAATTGCAGCTAAACTTTTTGCCATGAGCAGTATTTCTACCGCGGCGTTGAGAAACGAAAGTGTGAAGCGGGCCTTAGACAGACTTAACCACTTTACTTTGAAACAATTACCTAATATTGAATATTACTTGGAGAAGTTGGAAATAAGTAAACCAATAATTTATGAATCACTCCTACATAATAATTCTCCTCGGTGATTTAAGTGATTGCTCCTAATCAACCTAGGCAGCCTGCAGAATAACTACCTAAACATCTTCAATGAATAAGTTTATAGGTACTTTAAATGATGTGCAGTGATTACTGGTCTAAATACTTAATCTAAAAATTAAATATAATAACTATTTCAAATGAATTTCATATGAATTAATGTATGTTCAATCTTCAATCTATAATATACTGTAAAACTCCTGAGTTATGAAGCACTCGAGTAATGAAGGACCTGAATTATGAAAGGCACTTGAGTTATGAAGTTTTTCTATGGTTCAATTATAGAAAACGATACATGTCAAGAATTTTGTCCTATAGTTATCCCTCAAGGCCAACTTTTTCCTCCAAGATTTTAATCATAGAAAATATTTAGTGCACCCGAGTTTTGAAGTGGCTCAGCATGAGTTAAGAAGGAACCAATACTTCATAACTCAGGAGTTTCACTGTATTTAGATTTTCGCTGTTAGATTAGATTCTCCATGTTCTTAAAGTCTAATGATTTGCTTATCTGTGCTGCTGTGTTGTAGTTAGAAATATAAATATTAGCTAGGCAATCAAATCGATAGAGTGTCAACAGAGATGTTGTGTGTGCGGTGTTATAACCATTGATGTTAGTTGCTTAAATTAATATTTCAAGAATATCTATCTTCTATATAGTTGTTTTCATAATGAGTAGAAGCAATCTTGGAGCTTTATGTCAATATCTCTTGATTATAAACATTTGATTATAAACAGTTGAAGATCTTGTAATACACTCGAGCGTTTTAATATTTGTAACATGAGTCATAGTAGGATTGGTCACAATAAGAGTATATTATAAGAGACCATATTCTAGGTTTCGAGTCTTATTCCTATCTCTCTACTATACAGTATGGGCAACTAAAATGTTTTCGCTTTTTCAAATACTTGTAAATCGTTAGCCAATCGACGAAAAAACTGTATCTTGGTCTATTTTTCTCCGCCTCTTATTGTACTATTTACTGGTAAGAACAATTTTGAACTGATGGACATAGTTTAAGAACAGGTAAGCAAAGAGTGAGGGTGATTATTTTTTGTCATTGCGCGAAGGTTATTCTTAGAGCTAACTCTGTGATTTTACTTACTAAAAGGTGAAAAATAAGCTAAGTGAAAAATAGTAAAATATACATTTTTATCACTATTAAGGCCGCCAGAGGAGGGGTGAAGACAATCCTCTAGAGTCCTTGACCCTCAATAGGAGTGCTAACCCAATCAAATGAAATCATTTTTAAGGCTGCCTTCAATTTCAATATCTCTCGAACACGCAGCGATCGATCGATGGTTTACCAAAAGATGGATCAGTAGATTGCGCAACAGAATCGATCGATATCACAGATCGGCCAAAAGCACATGACATATATATTATCGTTCTAATTTTTATTAAATGTGTAAATCTTTTTGAACCCATTGTACTATCAAAGAAAAGAGTCTCAACATTATTCTGATTTATCAAATGACAGTTTTCAAATTTACAATTAGTTTAATATCTCCTACTAAAATTAAATATTTACGAGCATTACAATTGGTAATTAAAGTTTCTATTTGGAAATGTGAAATTAATGAACAGTGAGAAAATCATTCACACTTTTCTTTGACTGAACATTATTGAAAGATTCAATATTAATTGAAAGATTGGACACTTGTGCTAATGATAATTGGTTTGGAAACTAATGTTTTGGGACATTTTAAGCAAAATAGCCTTTAGATATCATTAATATATCTTAATCATTGATGAATTTCTCAATTTAAACGATTCAATTAAAAACCAAAATTGAATAATATATGTATAGGTGCTAGTTTTAGATATTAATATAATACCTCTTCCAATATCAGAAGTGATTAATGAAATATTTGAGAAGACGACTTACCTAACAATTAACATAATCATATTTTCACATTTGTGGGTTGATTTTTCATCAGATGTAGAATCCCTCGTGAGTAATTACTTTAATTATATAGATTTGAATGCATTGGAGCATTTGCTGCAGTGTTGCAGTGTTCCACTGAATCGTTAGGTGTGCGGTTATACAGCATGCCTGGAAGTAAGGAGCTATGAGGAACATTTTTATTGTATTTAAGAGAGATAAATTTATACTATTTATTTGAAGAATGTCTGCTTCTTCTGTCAGGGGGCCTTTAAAAAATTATACTGCCACAGATGACAATTTTAAAATATTTTCAGATATCAAACTTTATAAAATACCTAGTTTCTGATGATGGAAAATACATTACAGCTACTATCATTTCGACCTATTTTATATTTTATAACAACTTTTCTCACCAATTATTTGTTTGAGGTCAGGGTAGAGTCATTGTTGTTTTGGGGAAGTGGGAGTAGTTTCTATCATAGATCTTAGTACGTGCGGCATTCAGCAATTACATGATTCACTGTGAAAGAAAAATGCGGTCCTCACAGTTTGGAGGGGTCAATGTTCCATCGCTCACTTTATCTATGAACATACTCCCCAAGCAAGTTCGGAAATTTTGCCGGATAAAAGTTCTCTTTCATCGCAGGAAATTTTTTGCCGAACGACTCTTTCACCGAAAATTTTAAAAAGACTATATACGTTATGAATATAATGAGATAAAACGCATGAGGTTAGGTTAGATTACCAGTTAGGACCCCCTTCTCCCTCCCTCCATCCAGGTTCGATAGTGACAAAATGATACTATGATGTTTTTACTATAAAATAAGCCGTGGACCGACAATTGGGCCCGCCGACAATTCAGACCCAAAGACAATTGGGCTGAGGTCAATAGAGCTCGAAAGAATTCGGCTCCTGGGAAAATAGGGCTCAAAAAAAGTTGGGACACTTTAAAAAAGTGTTACTTTGTTATTACAGTAGCAATGGTCTTTAATTATAAGGTCCCCTCCAATCAATTTTAAATAAATGAGGCTTCCGTTTCTTATTAATTTTGCTTTAAACCCCATGAAATTTGATAACATTTATTTGATTCAATATTTTTTGAAGATTTTTATATACGCTCTACAACAAGCGTATATAACTTCTGACTGGCTAATTTTCAGTCCAAATGAAAATATTTATACCCTTTGTTTTGAATATCAATTAGTTAGGTATAATCATGCATTAATCAATCCAATATTTAATATTTATGTGAAGGTATAAGATCGAGGAATCTTATTACAGATCGTTAATATACTTCAGTAAACGAAGGCCGAATTTGCATTGTTCGTTTATAGAATTTAAATTTGAAATCATAGCAAAGAGTGTGCAATCTTTTTCTTCAGCGTCATATCTGTATCTAGTTCAATTTCTGTAGTCTTACGTAACACTCATTGGTATGGTACTGCATTCCCCTATGACCTTTGTCACCAACTGTTGGTAGGTTACTTTCTTCGTGAAGTCCCTTTCCTTTCTTACAGCTTCATCCAGTCTTTTGTACTTAATTTATTTTGACGTCAGTAATATGGTCTTTGGTTCCGGAACAGACAGTACACCCTACAAACATAAATTCTTATCTATTATATATGGTGTTAGAATACAGGTAACAAAGAAATAGATCTCAATGAAGCATTAAGTTAAAGTTGAATATTATGTACTCACATTTTTTCTTTCAAAGAGAAATCTGAAAAAAAATTAGTAAATGTTTAATTTTCTTTACAAATTTTTATCAGATTCTACTGTATTAACCATTGATAATGTCATAACAAAGTAACACTTCTTTATTGTGTCGCCCCATTTTATTGAGGCCCAATTATCTTGAGTCCCATTTGTTCTGGGCCCAATTGTCTTCGGTCCTTAACTTAAAGTAATTACAGAATTCCTTTTGAATTGATTAAGTACTAATTTTAATTCTATCCATAGGAAAGGAACTCCCTAATACTCAATATTCCTGTGAAATGTAAATATGAACTGTTATTGTCCAATTCTATAGTCTGTTCTTTAAAGAGCTATTCATATAAGGAATTGCTATTGAGCGTATCTAACTTGAGATTGCTATTCTGCACAAGTTTTACAATGTTATGTCTCTAAGTTGTATATCCGAGTTACAAGTTATAAAGTTATGTTCTGAGGTTACAAGTTATATTAGCGGCTCACATCAAAAGCTATTCATTCATACTTATATTCGAGCACCTAGCGAGAATAACAAAATCATAAATTTAAATGGCATTTCCTCCTATTGAACAGTTGTGCACGATTAAAAGATTATCAAAATTATAGGCATTAAAAAGTTTATCAAAATTATAGAGATTAAAAGATTAAGGCTGAATAATAGAGTTATAGCTTTTCAGCGTATTAACAATTGACGATTATTAATAAATATATATCTTCAAGATCAGATATTTTTGATGATGAAAAGGAGGAATATATGTACCACAGGAATGATAATAATTATTCATTTTATAGTATTTAGACAACTAGAAGTTTATATCGCAATATAAAATATCAATCATGAACAGTGAGATAGAAACAATTGACGACATCATCAATATCATAGGACTGGGATTCTGGAACGTTCCTTCATTTATCCTTTTAGTTATAAGTAAGTATAAAGATGAATCAAAACAGTGTTATATGTAGTGTTTTATAAATATGTGATCGTTCATTTTCCTCATTATTATGAAGTAAAAAAGGCAGTTCGACTGCGAACTAATATCGGAAAATGTGTAGTATTTACTATTTGTAAGTTAGTTAATTGTCTTTTGGGGTATTGTCATACTTTTCTCAAAAGTATGCACTGATTTTCGTCATTTTTTATATATGACATTTATCTCTAAAACATTTATTTTGTACTATAGTAGATAATACAAAGTAAAATTTAAATTAATAGGGTCTACAGATATTATATATGAATACTATAAGTAGTATTGGAACCATATCATTGCACATACTTGAAGTTCATTTTGATTTTGTAACGTGCACTTAACCAATCTCAAAATTAGATGGATACGGAATTATTAAACTAACTTTTTGGGATTATGTTATTGGGAGACAAAATAATTATAATAAAATAACTCAAATTGGTTTATCAGTAATCTTAGACATAAAGCAATGCTAATTCAATCAAAGCAATATCTTTAATTATAAACTATTTGAAACAGATTACGGAATGAGTGCTGCGTATCTGGTGGAAATGGAATTTCTTGCTCCTGCATCAACTGTACTCGTGTAAGTGATTTACGAATATTATTTCTTGATGATGACTTCATTTTTCATCTCTAAATGTATCTTCCACAGAAATGATACCATTGAATTAGGGAGTGAAGAAATTCAGTTAGATAATTCATCGGTTCACAACCATACTGGATCTATAACATTCATTGATGAGGTTAGACGTGTTGCATAATAAAATTGAATTTATTATAATCTAAGTTTCTATTTACTTGGTATGCTTATGATATACATTGTTTTCCAGTTCGAATTAATAGATTCAAGAGAATATTTACGGAGTCTTCACCAAATGATGTACAGCATTGGAGCGTTCATTGGTTGCATCATTGCATGTACAATTTCTAACAGGTAATACCAGAGATCTGGGAATGTGATTAAAGGTCCTCTCTACTCTGAATTGAAAAAAATCTGGAATTGCTTTAAAAATGTAGAGCTATGGTTATATAACAGTTAACAGAAAAGATATTGATCAAGTATTCTGTTCATAATTGATATACAGGCATACCCCGCTTTAGTTACCAAATCACGACTCAGTTAAGTTACCAAACGGTAACTTAAGCGGATAAAAGTAACAAGAAATTTATAATTGTCACTCCTCGATTATATATCTCATTTTCTATCAGTTAAAGAAAGAAAATTTGTTTTAGAGTTATTAGAGTACAACGTATATAAGCATATTAATAATAATATACAGTCTTTCATTGTTTGGGACTGTGATGAAAAAGTTTAAAGTCGTGCATTTATTAAATGTTTTAAAATCCATCCATAGCTTAACTCTCACTCAGTATAGGTGAGTAATTAATAGATACTTAGACTTCTATAATTATTGTGCTACATTTAACAAACTGCAATTTTATGCTCTATGAAATATTTTTGGTAGTAGGGTACTAAGTTCCAAGTTATTGCTTGTTTCTACAATTTCGGACACGTCAGAAAAGAAAATATTATAATTATTATTTAACTTGTATTGTAATTGGTATCATGGATACCAATTGAAATAAAAGTTAAATAATGATAATTATTTAAAGATTTTCACGTGTTCGAAAATATGGAATCGTGCAATAACACGGAACTAACCCTAAAGTAGGACATGTTGAATTTCTGAACCAACTGCTTCTAATAACCTCATCTGTATTATAAGTTTGGTCTTTTTGATAGTTACCGTGAAATAATCACAAAAATTGTCTCCGTTTTCTATGTCTATGAACGATCCTTATTTCGAGACATGACTCGAAATAAGAACCACTTTTATTAAAGTGAATGGTACTTAAAGTGAGGCCTGCCTATATACAAGTCTGACTGAATCTGTCCCAGTGAACATGTTTTAAATTATATTCGTTTTCTTCATATAGATATGGTCGTCAAAAGTCAGTTTGGTACAGCTCCCTCTCTCTAGCTGTTCTGACAATCTTGTCAGTTACTTTGCCATGGCTTGAAGCACTAATGGCAGTCAGGTTACTAACTGGAATTTGCCTTTCAGTGAACTTGATCTCATCGCAATCAATAGGTAACTCGATACAAGATATTCCTACTGAGATCTTTATTAGGAATTTTAATAAATTGATAATATTTTAAGGTATAGAATGTTGTACCATCAACAGCAGAGTAGTATTCGGAATTTCAAATGGATTGGGCTTCCCACTGATGCTCATGATAATTCCTGGCATAGCCTACATTACAGAAGACTGGAGAACAATACACGGATGCAGTTCTATTCCTGTATTCATAGGTCTATTCTTTGCCAATCCTCTGTGAGTACTTCCATATTTAATTTAATAAATTAATTGAATTATCATTTATGGGACAAATTCTTTACCCACTTATTATATGCAGAATTTTGAAAGAGTCTCCCCGTTGGTTGATCGAAAAAGGACGAATCGAAGAAGCAGAAGTTGTGCTGAGGAATGGAGCAAAATTGAATAAAAAGACTTATAACATCCCAGATGATCTTGATTCAATATTGAGGAATATTAATTCTTCTGAGGTAATGTAGCAATGTAGTTCAGTTTCATTTGTGAGTGAACTATTGACGGTCACTCAGCTGCAAAGATCTTGTTCATAGGATTAATAGACAGTAGTCGATATCTGATATTATCTGATAGCGATATTGTTACCTAAATTTGTAGCACTTCTTCGTTATTTGCTATCAAGTTGCAATTGCTCGATATTTGCTATCGGGTAGTACTTGCTCGTTATTTGCTATAGGGTAGCACTTTCTCGGTATTTGTTCTCGGGTAGCACATGCTCGATATTTGCAATCGGGTAGCAATTGTTCATCACAAGTTAAAACTGGAAACCACCTAATCTCTTATGCTGAAAGGAAACCACATGGAATATTATTTGATCGTCAATCTATAGCCTTACCTCTTAAAAGGATCAAGAAGCGAAGACTGCTTGAAAATGATCCACTCGTCTCATAGAGCTTTGTCTATTTTTATAAGCTGTGGTTTCTAAATATTTCCCAGGCTCAAACACAACAACATTATGATGAGCCACATTAGCATAAATTATCTCCTAATCGCTATTTGTATTTACAGGACTCTTATCAGTTGAATTTTGGAGAGAATGATACAAATCAACACGGTAAAGGGTTACGAAAAACTACCTTGAAATCAATTCTTTACAACAAACCAATGCAAATTCTGCTACTCTTCACAATCATTAACGGAATCATCATAGGAATTCTCTACGTGGCAATTCCTTTGCGGACTAAAATATCACAGTAAGTTTAATTTTTGTATGAATTTACGTAAAACTATATATTTTACTATATAAATCTTACCTATCACACTGTTTGACAGATCTCCATTCATATTCATGGTTGTTTTGGGTCTCCTGGAAGTACCATCCTACACTCTTTTCATTCCTCTCATTAAGAGATTTGGAAGAAGGAATTTCTACTGCACCTTATCTCAAATAATGGCAGCAATACTACTGATGTTGATGATCATGACGCTTCTGGATTATAATATAGGTAATTGATATTTATATGAAAAAATACATAGATGCAAATGCAGCTAATTATGTTTTCCATTTACCTATTTTGCATAAATGTAATTCTTATTTCAACTTTATTTGTGAATGATTGCCAAGTATCTCAAACTCATTAGTCAGTCAAAAGCATTTTTCACTCAACCTTTTAATGTGCACTAATATCAATTCAGTAAATCAAATACTATTTCCCTGTTCATAAAGCGCTTTGGAGTCACTAATGGTAGAGATATCCACTAGAATCTCACTGAAATGTTACCAATGAAGCAAAAAAAAAAAAACGTACACCATCCAAGACCAATCACCTCCGATCGGTATTGGTGACAACTCGAGTATTATATTTCAGCCTCTACAGAATAATGTGATAGTTGTGTCTAATCATGTCAAATGTAATCTTTCCTTTCAGTATAGATAACTAATAGCCTTCCAGACCTTCTCTTAAGATATATCTAGCAAAATCAGGTTATTGCAAATTGCATAGAGAAATTAAGCGTTACAGATTTGCGCTGAGTAAACGCTCCTTCTTCGTGAGGTCAGTCGCTCAGCAAATGACATCTCACAAATAAATCTACAAACGTCAAATTTAAAAAAGGAATCTGGCTTATTTTTGTTCAACATATTATGTTAGTCTGAGATGCACTAATTATGATAAACTGGCGATAAACACTAAACATTTTTTTATTGCACTTACTATAGATGCTATAGAAATTTTAATAGAAAGATTAGACTTATTCTGAAAAAAAAAACGTCTTATTAATATTGTAATTTTATCTTCAGAATGGGTTGATACTACCTTCTCTAGCCTCGCATATACCTGTGCAGGATGCATGGTGACTGTACGTAGTCTGTAATTCTCGGCACTGTATTAGTAGTTCTATTTTAATTATGAATGCTGTTATTTTTCAGTTGTTCCTAGTGTACATTTCTGAGCTGTACCCCACCTCAATAAGGATTGTTGGATCTGGAGTGGCTTACTCAATGGTTTGCATAGGATACTGTATCCCTCCTTTACTCGAAATCATCTTGGTACGTTCATGTTTAATAAATCGTACATGTGAAATAACTAACCGATAATGAAATCGATGCTTTTTTTCTTCAGCCTCCTGACAGCTTCAACTGGCTCTCACTGATGATTTATTTGATATTAGCTTTTGTGGGAGGAATTTTGGTGCTTCTTGTTCCGGAAACAAACAAGAAACCGCTTCTACAGTCTGTTCAGGAGTATGTTAGATTCGCCCAAGAGAAAGAGTGATAGCAGAGTTTTGTCAATTTTAATATTGATTAGTATATTACTTGAAAATATTTCAATTTAAAATTCTCTATCAGGTATCACTATTGATGAATTCACTACAGCAATATTTTTAAAGTCATCTACCCCATGTTTATGTCCTACTTGTAAGATAATAAAAAAAAAGAAAAAAACTAGAGACGAATCTCATCAAGTTACGGTGTTTTGTGAATAGCATCGATAGTTAATGAGTTTTCTCTACAATTTTAGAATTAGAGATTTCAAATTCAGATATACCTAATAAGCATCAAATCTAGATTAATGGTGAATGAAATTCAAAAAGGATTTTTATTGAAAAAAAAATATATTTTTTTTATTTGCACGAATTACTCAATCCTTTTATTAATCTGCGAGACGATCATACGACACCATTGGGGTGCTCCAGTCCCGATTGTCAAGACTTTGGAAATTGGAATATCATATGTGATATTCGAGTTACAATTGATAACAGTGTTGAAGTTTAGCTAAATATTTATTAGGTGTTGATCGTACAGACATAACACGGGGTTGAGAAAACTCGTTTGGCAACGTTAGTTCTTCAGTTTTTACATGGCGTCACAACCGTTGTCGTAGAGAAACTGGCAACGATTTTACACAGAGAACGGTTTTGTTGATACAACTAAAAAAGTAGGTTTTTGGTTGTATCAACAAAATAAGTTAGTCAGCTATGAGCCATCAAAATAATTTTGTTATAGTTTATCATTTTGCTATAGTTACACTGTATTTTTTAAGGTAACAGTAACTAGAGCTTATTAGTTATAGAAACATTACAATACTGTTACTTCAAAAAATGTATTTTGTTATGTCAACAAAAAGTATATTTAAAGCAACACAAATAATTTTTTGTAGCAACGCAATCATCTTGTTATTTTAACTGAAACCGTTTGGTTTAAAAAAAAAGATTATGCTGTTTTAATTACCATTTCATATATTATTGCATATACTGTATATGTACGTTTGGCGGTAAATCAATTAGCTTAATATTACATGTTGTTATATACAAATTAAAAGTGAATAAATGAACATAGAAATGAAGTGGTGTATCCGGGACTCGAGCTGACTATCTGCAATATCCTGTCGGCTGCTCTATCCTCTCGGCCATCTTAGACATAATACAAGTCGGATTGGAATGAACTATAAGCAATATGATAACACGCGTGCCTTTTAAAGTTATTATTAAATATAATTTAATATTCTACTGATTTTGTATCTTTTCTTTCTTATTATTAAAAGCTATAGAGCATTTCAATTGAATATTTTTATTATAGATATCTATTAATATTTATCAATATCCACCTATCTACCTAGTTACTTACTAGTGTTTATCAATAAGTACATAGATACCTACTAGTGTTTATAATTACTTATGTAGTTATGATACGTAAATAGGACTTTAGAATGAACTTTCTGCAATATGTATCAATATTTTCACCCTTAAGATTTGCACCACGTCTTAATATATTACTTTTTCCCGCATACTTATCCCCGCGTAAACCAGACGGGGGACATCACGCGTGTGAAAGACGTGGGAATATAGATACAAAAAGGAACTCAAGAAACACTTATGAATTTATATATTTTGATTCTGTACGAACAATGAATACATATTGGGCTAATTTAAAATGGAAGATAATCATTATTACTGACAATGCATTATTGTTAATATTAAAAAATATCTCAACAAAAATATAATATTATTGTAGTAAAATTATTATGTTTAGGGTGAAGAACTCAACAAGAAGTAGTTTTGAATTTTCCCAAGCTTTCAGAATCCTTCGTGGTTTCCGTCAAAAAATTCAAAACTACTTCTTGTTGAGTTCTTCACCCTAAACATAATGTAGCAACCAAGGAGTCCTCTATTTTCTTCAATCAAGTAAAATTATTATTTACAAAAACAAAGTTATTTTATTAAAAAATAATGTTACATTTTAACTAAATATTTCAAGTTAGTTTACTACAAAAACATTTTGTTATACATAAAAAGCATTGAACAATATTGTATTGCTATCATAGAAATATTTAAGTTAATATGAACAAAACTTTTTTAGTAACCTTAACAATCTTCCATTACAAAAATTGTACAGTTAACTTAAAGAATTTTTTTGTTGTAGTGAAGAAATCTTTGAACAATGTTATATTGCTGATTTAACTCAATTGATGGTTAACATAACAAATTTTTCCCATTATCATAACCAAATGTTATCGACAAAATACGTTTTGTTAATTTAACAAAACCGTTCTCTGTATGATTCTCTCAATATGAATCAAAAGTCCCCGTGCCAATTTTCGATTTCCCTGAACTGAGATATTGGACTATCCACGTTGTGGACATCATGCACAGATTTCTAGAGGCCGACATGAACAGTTGAACACCCAATTTTCATTCTGAAAAAAAAAAAGATTGATCTCGTAGATGTTTGGAACAATCTTGTGGATTTGAATCTGCGGATATCCTCACAGGGTCTTATCCACTGGGGATTGTCTGACTTTTAGTTGGATATTAACATTTTGAAAACGTTTGTGAGGGCTCTGTTGCATCTATCGGAAGTCTGATAAATGTGTTGACAGTAATTTGTCTTCAAATTTCCTTAGACCCACATAATATATCGATTTGAAATCGGTAAAACTTGGCTGATGACTGGGAAATAACAAGACACCAACAATCACACCCTCAGGAATGCTACAGAGAGAACAAAACACACACTTAAAGACATACATCAAGATAAAGAAAAATTAAACAACAAAAATCGAACCTCCCCCATTAATAATTTGCTTATTTTAATTTATCTGTCTGTTGTCTGTCACGCTTTAAGTAATATTCTGAAATTAGGCTAAATAAGTAAACAGGTGATAGCATGATTACTAATTCTTATATGAGTGGAATAAATGATTACATTAACTGAAATAGAAATTACTTAAAATGAGACCCCCTTCACACTTGCGTTTCTCAACGCCGCGTTAAAAATACTGCTCATAGGCAAAAAATTCAACTGCAGTTAATTTTAACGGAGCTATTCACACTTGCGTTAGAAAAAATGCTGCAATTTTTGTAACGCAAGTGTGAAGGGGGCCTAAGAAATGTGAGTCTACACAGAACTATAGACAACCACTGTCGTAAAATTCGCATACTCAATATATGTCTAAGATATAATTATTCTACAATCATACTTCAATTCATAATATCCGTTAAATTAGAGAGTACGGATAATTAAATTATAACTACATATATTAATAGTGATACAATTGAGAACACGTTGTTCTTAACGGGCAATTAGTGCAGTTAGTACTAAACATAAAACAACTTGAAAAAAAGCTCAAAGTACACAAGACAAAACACAAAAAATGGACGAGCACAAAATAAAAAAGACGCAGAAAAAGTTCAGAGTAAATGTAGAATACTAAAGATTAAGTTATACACTAGTTTCAGATGTTATAATAATTACCTCTTCGTATCGACAGTTGGTAATGAAAATACACATAAATTAACTCTCAAATAATGATGCTGATTATATTCAAATGAGTGCATACATCAAGGGTAGCTTCAATGTTGCAGTGTTTCATTGATGTGCAAGATGTGTGGGTGTATATATTTAAAATACATTACAGTGGGTAGCAACATTATTTGCTGCATTGAATTTTCTTTTATTTCTCAAGAAATATATAGTTAAATTCAATGAAATGTACACTCAATGTGTGAACAGACATTATCTATCCAAATATATCATTTAAATGGAGAAATAATTTGTTGATACTTATTTATTAACAAAAAATCAAGTTATCTATATGCAATAGTATTTGACACTCTTGTCGAATATCTTGCAAAAGCAGTCATTTCGTAGTAAAATCTGGCCATATTGACATGCTTTAATATTTCAAGCAATCAGAAGACAGTACGTGGCTTATGGCTGTATGACTGTCAGATGAAAACAACTGTGTTACATTGTTGAGGTTGCTTTTCTCAATATTGTTATTAAAATGATTAGAAAAAAGAATTGTCAAAATATTTGCACTAAGAAATAATGGCAGGGAATAAAGATGGAAAAGGGTACAGAAAAATAGCTTCAGAACAAAATACGGGAGTGAGTGTACATGTACAATTAAGAGCTGTCGTGAGAAAGTGGAAACGAGGTGTTACCTTACTCAAAATCATTAAAAAACTGGTTGGCCACGTAACTTAAATGATATTAATGTTCGATTGATTGTTCGTAAGGTGAAAAAAGAAACACTTTTGACTTGATCAAAAATTCTGGATGCTCTACAGAAAGTAGGTATTGAAATCAGCAAGGACACAATCAAGAGAGTTCATTGAATGGTGGTGGCCTGAATTGTAGATCACATAGAAAACTCCATTGCTGAAGCGTATGCATGAGCAAGAACATCTGAAATTTGTAAATAAATATCAATGTAAATTTCAGTAATTCTAAAATAAGGTAGTTTTGTCAGATGAAACAAAAAATGTGCTTTTCGGAAGAAACATGCACACCCAGGTATAGAGAGAAAAAGGAACAGAAGTTGAACCTTCTAATACCATTCGCACTGTAAAATTTGCAGGTGGAAATGTGATGGTTTGGGGCTGCTTTCCTGCATATGGTTTTGGGGAATTTGAAATCATGGAAGAGAATTTTACAAAAAATATTTTGTCCACACATTTGTTCAAAAGTGCAGCAGAATAAGGATACAGCCGTCGTTTTGTCTTCCAGTCCGGTACTTTTTTCCATCTTCTTACCGTGCTATGATTTAAATTTCCATCTTTAAACCCTGCCACGATTTCGTAGTGCAAATATTTTAACAATTATTTTTTAGGTCATTTTATAAACATTATTGAGAAAAGCAACCTGAGCAATGTATCACAACTGTTATCATCTGACAGTCATACAGCCATAAGCCACGTACAATATTTTAATTTGTTGAAATATTGACTGCTTATTGCATGAAACTTGATTGAGTACTTTGACAGAGAAATTTGAAAAGAGTGTCAAATACTTCTGCATATGACTAACTTGATTTTAAGTTAATAAATAATTATCAACAGATTATTTCACCATTTAAATGATATATTTGGATAGATAATGTCTGTTCACATATTGAGTGTACATTTCTTTTAAATTTAACTTTACATTTTTGAGAAATAAAATAAAAACGAATGTGCAAATTAATTTTGCTACCCACTAGCTGTATATTAGCTTTTTCATTTCAGACTTTAAAGAACAATCAATTAGCTGGTTAAGTTTTTTAAATGAAATAAATGACATTGAACTTTATAATCAATAGTTGTATGTTGGATGCTATCTTTCTTTTAAAGCTAACTATCTTATACAGTAGTTTATTATTATTAACTAATCTATTAACGCTCCATTAGTCCACTGCCCCCCCCCCCATTAGTTCGACAGTTACATCTTTCTGTGTTATTCCTCGTTATATTTTTTGATTATATTGAAATATGAAGTCACAAATGTAAAATTTTCTACGACCTGTAGCTACTGCAGTCAAAATTCATTCTCTAGAAAAATTCTACTTTCTTTATACCTGTAACAAAAAATGAGATGTATACGATTAAAACAATTAGTATAACCTCTCTAAACTTATACAATTTACCTGATTTAAGAGACTCAATCCGACTACCTCTGAAAAAGCTAAAAGAGATGTGATTAAAACCATCCGTACATCTCTAAAGCTCTAGTTAATTAATTTTTTTCCATTTTTCTTTTAATTAAATATCTTCATGTTGTTCAAATATTTATTCCTTTTTGGTATTAATTGTCTATGTAGTTAAGATACTATATGTTCTGTAAATTAATAATTTTTAGTGCAATATATTTTAATCAGACAAAAGGATAGGAAACGATCATTTTAAAATATGCTCTTCCTAGTTCGCGTCCCTTAATCAGTTAGGGACGTGAACTAGGAAGGGGGTATTTGGATCGTTTCCTAGTTTGCGTCCCTTAATCAGTTAGGGACGTGAACTAGGAAGGGGGTATTTGGATCGGTTCCTAGTTCGCGTGCCTAAATCAGTTAGGGACGTGAACTAGGAAGGGGGTATTTGGATCGGTTCCTAGTTCGCGTGCCTAAATCAGTTAGGGACGTGAACTAGGAAGAGGGTATTTGGATCGGTTCCTAGTTCACGTGCCTAAATCATATATTTTTGATGCGAACTAAGATTTAACATAAAGTAGTTGTATTGCACATTGCAGTGAGTTAAGTTCTTCTATTTATATGAAATCTGCAACTTCTGAATAATTATGTTTATCGGTTCCTGGAAAGAAGCCCACAGGAAAAAAGCCAACAGGAAAGAAGCCCACAGGAAAATAACCAACAGGAAAGAAGCCATCGCGAAAAACACCCATAGGAGAAAAAAGCACACAGGAAAGATGCGTACAGGGAAAATGCCCTCAGGAAAAATGCTCACAAAGAAAAATGCCCACTGGGAAAGCCACAAGGAAAAAGCCCACAATAAATAATAATAATATGAATTACTAACCTTGCTTTAGTTTTTTGGAGCCAAATAGATTCAGCATAGTAGGTAAAATTATACCTACCATTATTACCAACTCTTCCCGTTTAAATTTTTCTAAAATTTAAATTTTATTTATTTATTTTAGTAGCGGTTTAACGTCAGTTTTCATCCATATGATTACATTGCCGACGTCAAAAGGAATTTAAATAGAAGGGACTGGAAGGAGCAGAATTAATAAAACCAGTTTGAATACTTTTGAATGTTCAGTTCAATGCTTCCTGTTTATCCTTACTTATTTGCATAGATAAAACATATTATAACTGTTTAAACTCAGTTAACACTAATACATTTTTTAAATATAGATAAATAATGAATAATGACTAAAGATTTAATTAATTTAGTTAATGAACAATAACGATCATTTATAAGTCATTATCATTATTTATTTAATTTAATATTTAAAAACTATAATTCATTAAAGCTCCATCACAAGTGTACTTTACAACTGTGTTCCGTTAGAAACGGTTTGTTTGAATTGAGAATTAAAAGTACATAAATGCGTCAAATGCCAAAGAAGGTTTTATTCAGTTGCAAACAAGGTTGGTATTCATTCAGTTGCAAACAAGGTTGGTATTCATTCAGTTGCAAACAAGGTTGGTATTCATTCAGTTGCAAACAAGGTTGGTATTCATTCAGTTGCAAACAAGGTTGGTATTCATTCAGTTGCAAACAAGGTTGGTATTCATTCAGTTGAAAACAAGGTTGGTATTCATTCAGTTGCAAACAAGGTTGGTATTCATTCAGTTGCAAACAAGGTTGGTATTCATTCAGTTGCAAACAAGGTTGGTATTCATTCAGTTGCAAACAAGGTTGGTATTCATTCAGTTGCAAACAAGGTTCAACTAGGTACACTGCTGGGAAGAAAATGGAAACTATTTAACTAGCTGTAAAATTGAACTCAACAAATAAACTCTAAGAAAGTTAAAATAGAAAATCAAACTTACACATTTCACACCACCTGGAGATCACGTCTGTTGAACATACAAACAGAAATTGACAATATTAAGAATAAGAACGTTTGAATGTTCGACATCAATTATATTTGTAACAGCTACAAAAATAGATTACAAATATGTACTTTATATGGTGACACAATAGTGGGGAACAAATACGACAATAGTTTTCATAGCTACATCACTTTGAAGGGTCGTATCACTTTTCAAAAAACTTGTATTTATTTTTGGACAGATTCTTCTGAAATTAGCAAAGTATTTACTACTTTTGAATAAAACACAGGATGTATTATAAACATAATAAAGAGGGAGTGAAAACATAAACACACTTTTCTTTTCTGATTAGTGAATCATTGTTTATTATTGTAATGGGACAAACTGTGACTGAGCGTTGTTTGGGCAGTGATTTTACGAAGAGGGAAACTACTGCTCCTCAACCCTTGCAATATTTTGTCCAGCTGAAAACCTTCGGAGTGGCGAGGGAACCTAATCAGTCGTCTACGGGGACCAACTTGCTTTAACGGGGACCATCTACTGTGAACGTTAATGAGCGGTGATAAATTTTCAGTATTGTATGAAATATAGTTTATCTTATAATCAGATTTGCAGGGATCTATAGTTAGATAGTTAATTAGGAGTGAAATATCTTGCATTTGGTAATAATTATTTGTTTTCTAGTTTGTTGAAAAACTGGAAGTATATATTGCATTACATAATTAATAATATCAGTTATGAACAGCGAGATAGAAAACATTGACGACATCATCAATATCATAGGACTGGGACTCTGGAACGTTCCTTCCTTCGTTATTTTATTCATAAGTAAGTTGATGAAGTTATAAAATTATGATGTTTTGTAAATCTTGCATCGTTCGTTTTCGTCATTATTGTTAAGTAAAAAACGTAAATCGACTGTAAACAAATATCTAAAATGATGTAGACCACTGAACTCAGTTTTTAGTAATTTATTATTTGCAATGTAGCTAATTGGAAGATATTTCGAAAATTTTACACAAGTATTGGACTATTCGTGCAATCTTTACATATGACAGTGTCATAGATATATATATTTATTTATAAAGAATTTATTTACATATAATTCGGCAATACTCCTATCAAGAATAAATAGTATTGAAATCAATTTACTCCGTATCCACGAGCGCCCGAACAACAAATTTAAATAAATCTAATAAATTCAACGTTACACAAATTATTTTTCATTTATTTCAATATG
Source organism: Caprella mutica (assembly GCA_947561585.1). Lineage (NCBI taxonomy): Eukaryota > Metazoa > Arthropoda > Malacostraca > Amphipoda > Caprellidae > Caprella > Caprella mutica. The sequence continues at coordinate 75,468 of CANNZV010000060.1, read as the reverse complement.
TCTATTAAAAGCGAGGGATGCAAAACTTATGAGACTCCAAGTAATAATGGCTGCGTACCTATTACTAATCTTTTCTGGAGTAGAATTAGAGGTATACTTCAACACAGTATCCAATAATGGGCTGTTCAGCATTGTTCACCGACTCTAGAAAATGCTTCAAACTACGATTTTGCATCTGAACTTTCGGCATCTAGCACAAAATAAATTTAAATATGGGATAGATGCGAATTGCACAATATTTAAACTTTCTATTAATAGAAATATATGAAAATAGTGGAAAATATATAAATAAATAGAAATGCTCAAAAAATTTAGATGAGAAATTCTGGTTTACTCCACATTACATCATATCTATAATTAGATTATTTTAAAAACAGATTATGGAATGAGTGCTGCGTATCTGGTGGAAATGGAATTTCTTGCTCCTGCATCAACTGTACCCGTGTAAGTGATTTACGAATATTATTTCTCGATGAACTTTTCTTTTTCTTCATCTCTAAATGTATCCTCAACAGAAATGATACTGGGGAATTAGAAACTGAAGAAAATCATTTAGATGATTTGTCACCTTACAACCATAGTGGTTCTGTGACATTCATTGAAGAGGTGAGACGTGTTGTATAATAATATTGAATTGAATATAGTCTTATTTTATTTTTCCTGAACATTTTTATGTTTATATTAACAATTATTTTTTAGTTCAATTTAGTAGATTCAAGAGAATATTTACGAGGTATTCATCAAATGATGTACAGCATTGGTGCGTTCATTGGATGTATCATTGCATGCACAATTTCTAACAGGTATGACAATTTATAAATTAGTCATACAGATCAGTGTTCAGTGTTTTACACCATTTTTTATTTTGGAAATACAGATCCAGGCATATGAATAATTTTAAATAGTCCATTGTATCTTTTTTCCTATAGATATGGTCGTCAAAAGTCAGTTTGGTACAGCTCCCTCTCTCTTGCTGTTCTGACAATCTTGTCAGTTACTTTGCCATGGCTTGAAGCACTAATGGCAGTCAGGTTACTAACTGGAATTTGCCTTTCAGTGAGCATAATTTCTTCGCAGTCAATAGGTAATTCTAATCCAATAAATTCCTAATGAAATCCTTATGACGAATTCCCAGTAATTAAAGAATATTTTTAAGGTATAGAATGTTGTACCATCAACAGTAGACTGGTATATGGAATTTCAACTGGATTGGGTTACCCGCTGATGCTCATCATAATTCCTGGAATAGCCTACATTACGGAAGACTGGAGAACAATACACGGATGCAGTTCTATTCCAATATTCATATGTCTATTGTTTGCCAATCCTCTGTGAGTACTCCCACCATAAATTTAATAAATCGATTGAATTGTATTATATAGTTTTATTCTGTAGATACTTATCATACGCAGTTTTTTGAAAGAGTCTCCCCGTTGGTTGATCGAAAAAGGACACATCGAAGAAGCAGAAATTGTGCTGAGAGCTGGGGCAAAATTGAACAAAAAGTCTTATAACATCCCTGATGATCTTGAAGTAATATTGAGGAACATTCATCACCTTGAGGTAATTTAGCGTTTTGGACGGTCCATTTACAGTCAAACCATTAACTGCCAAACAGTTACTAAGATCTCATTGACGGGATAGACAAAAGGATTACAGGAAAGTTCACCACCCTCAATTCAACGCCGGAAAATTCACCGCAATTCAATTCACCGCAATTCAGTTCACCGCAACACAATTCACCGCATATAATTATGAAAATTAAATTTTAAGTTATGTTTATCGATATTTATTTTCATTGAGGTTAACAAAAGGTTTGACAACTGGATGCATTTATTATAATGGAGAGAAAAAATGTTCAAATAATTTTTACATTACGTCTAAGAAAATTCCTAATATATTCAATCTATGAGTATCGTGTAAATAAAATGACTACAAATAACAAAAATAAATACTAATTGGAAATAATGCAATGGAATAATTAAAAATTAATAACCTAAATTATGAGCAATACCTCATACATATTCTCGGACATCGAAATTGCCATCGTAGGCCAACACTAGTCTTTGTAAACGAGCAGCAGTTTGAATGCAGACCTTCCTTCCCTTGGTAGGCATTTCACCAGCAACTATAATAATTGTTCAATTTTAATTTCGGTTAGCTTTTGCACTTGCTTGATGCAGTCCAAAAACTTCAATATATTTGGATGTTCATGTACCGAAGTCATCTGTTTATTAAAAGCCCTATGCCACCCTTCGACATTATTATTGGGTTCTGATCTAATTTCTTTAACAAGAATATATACATTACACATTTATAAAGAATATTTGGGAGACGTACGATGTCCTCTTCTGTCTGGCCGTCCAAGCCACGTATCGTTGAAATTGAGTTGCGGTAAACTTTCCATGCGGTGAATTGAGTGCGGTGAACTTTCTGCCGATGAATTGAGTGCGGTGAACTTTCTGGCGATGAATTGAGTGCGGTGAACTTTCTGGCGATGAATTGAGAGCGGTGAACTTTCTGGCGATGAATTGAGAGCGGTGAACTTTCTGGCGATGAATTGAGTGCGGTGAACTTTTCGCATACCAGACAAAAGACATGTAAAAAGCTTCTTTCTCAGCGATTCACAAAATTAGTGAAACCTAAATGCAAGCGAGTCGGATAATTATTGGCGTAATTGTAATATGTGGAGAGGAGTGTTGTTTGTGTAAGGTGACTTATAAATGTTAAGAACCTCCGAATAGAGTACTCGATTTTCAAAATTTTGGTTCGAACATTTATTCCAAACATTTGTCTGCGAACCTTCGAATCATAACTCCGATACCTTCTGAAGACTTCCAATCCTAAATATACTCATTCTTAATCTAAACTTAAATCTTTCTGATTTTTTTAAGATATCTACATAATTAATTGAACAAATTATATCTAGAAAAAACAATTATTAATACAATCTGAAAGAATATATTTGTGAAAAAGTATAATACTGTATATAGTGAAAGGCAGGCGTGCGGTTGAATCAGTACTTGTACTGTACATGTTCAGAACCTAAATCTAACAAGTTCAAATTCAGTTTGAAAACATACAACACCAGTTAATTCATGTAGTACATATATGATCTGTTTCTCTATGTTTGATTAAAGAGAAGCTAAATATCTTATGAAATAGCTGTATTAAAAGCTAGTTGCTAACTGTTAGTGCATGACTAAAGAGCTAGATTTAGTCGGAAAAAATTAAATTGGCAACCCTGGATAGATCAAAAATGTTGATAGTTAGAAATATCATAAATGTTGCGCGCATCATTACAACTCTTCAAGTTTGGATGTCTCTGTTTTTTCGATTTTCTTTTTCGCGGGATACGGAGGTTCGGATTAGAATAAAGACGTTCCGACACACAGTTGTATGAATCTTTTTTGACGTCGATTTTGGACCAATTTATTGTTCCGAACGTATTCGCGAATAATGGTTCACGAATTTCTGGATGGAATGCCCACCTCTGAATTTTTGATGTTAAGCCATAAAGGACATTGAAGAGATGTTCAGTAACGCCTTTTACTTGCAGGATTCATATCAGTTAAACTGTGGAAAAAATGATGCACTTCAACACGATAAAGGATTAAAAAAAACTACCTTGAAATCACTTCTTTACAGCAAACCAATGCAAATTCTACTACTCTTCACAATCATCAATGGAATCATCATAGGAATTCTCTACGTGGCAATTCCTTTGCGGACTAAAATAGCACAGTGAGCTTCAAATTTTACGAATTTAAGCATACATATACCTATTATATATTATACATTTCAAATTTTAACTAACCCACTGCTTCATAGATCTCCGTATATATTCATGGTTGTTTTGGGTCTCCTGGAAGTACCATCATACACTCTCTCAATGGCTCTAATTCAGAGATTTGGAAGAAAGAATTTCTACTGCACCTTATCTCAAATAATGGCAGCAATACTACTTATGTTGATGATCATGACGCTTCTCGAATATAATATAGGTATTTGATATTTATATGAATTATGTTATTGATGCAGATACAGCTAATTATGCTATTCTTTTACTTTTTTGATAGTTCAAAATTCATTTGGATCATTAAGAGCAATGTATCTCGATCATCAGCCAATTAATTAAGGGAGGTTTTCATTGAAATCTTTGAATAAATTTGTAAGAATAAAAATAATGATAGGTGATGCCAGCATCTGAAGTATTTTGGCATCTGCATAAAAATGTAACAGTTACGAGTGCCAGTCCTAGTTATCACTGATATCACTAGGATTTTTCCCCGCCGGACTCTTCCCCGCCGAATAAAATAATAGTATTTTGGACTATTAAATTATAATTTCGAAAAAAAACAAACCATTTATCAATAGAAGACGCATTTCATTAACAGACTTACACAATAAAACAGTCTTATTTTTAGCTTTGATTTCCGTATGTGTCGATATTGGTCGTTTTCATTTTAAGATTGTACCTTCGTACATTTGCATATAATTAATTACAAAATTCAAACATTATGGCAATACTAAGTGATAGCCAAATGTCGCAATTTGGTCTATGCAGTTACGATTAATTCAGTTTATTCCAGCTCTAAAGTTATACATACATATAATGTAACATTTTCTTTGCCAGCTTTTATAACAAATGGTGATCTATTTACTTCTCGTTCAAATATATACTTTTCCAGTACACTAATAAATTTAATTGTATTTTATTAATTTGACAATTAATATATTACAGAATTTATAACCATACTTTATATTTATTATTTCACTTAATATTGGCCTATTATTATAGTGTCTTTTTTCTATACTATGCATATTGAATATTTATACCTTAAAGAACTTACAATTGATAAACCATTATTATAAAAATTTATAAGTTTCAGTGTAGAAATCCTTAAATCAAAACTTTTCAAGAAGTCAGATTTGAGGACGATTTTTTAGATAAATTTTTAGATAAATAAAATTATGTCTAAAAATCTCTAATAAAAACTAATTATCCAAAGAGTAATTATTATGCCAAACGGTTCGGTTCAAAGAGTTAGTAAGTGACAAGTTTCCATGCAACAATATTTATAAAAAAAAATTGGCTAGTTGCGACTGCAGACTTTGATTCACAATTTCACAACAATAGATTTATTGGTCAAAACGATTCTTTTCAAAAACTAATTAAAAAATCTAAATATTAAGTTATCTTCCAGAGTTTAAAATTTGATAGAAAATTAGGCGGGAAAAATATGGCGAGGAAAAACCCGGCGGGGAATAGTGCGGTGGGGAAAAGTACCTGTGGGAAAAAATCCGGCGGGAAAAGTGCGACGGGGAATAGTCCGTTTATTGACTAACTGAAACCAGATTGAGATTATACCAGATTATATTATATTAAACCAGATTGTAATTAACCTGATCGATTTTTTATGATGTTATTAGTTTATTTAAACACAATTTGGATTTAACAGAAGGTTTTTTGTGAAGAATAATCGTTTTCTAATTAAAACTTAATTAGAGTGAAAAATGATAACGATTGTACACAAATAAACATGTAAATTTTTACATGAGTTTTTTCGTGATTAATTAAAAACATAGTTGCAATATTAATGAATATAATTAGATTTAAAAGATTAGATATATTCTAATAAACATTGTAATAATATTCTAAATAATTTCTATCTTCAGAATGGGTTGAGACAACTTTCCTCAGTATCGCTTATTCATGTGCTGGGTGCCTGGCATCTGTAAGTACTCCGTTATTATTGTCAGAGGTTTATCAATAAATATCGATCTATTTCTATCCGAGAAATTTGCTATTTTTCAGTTGTACCTAGTGTACATTTCTGAGCTGTACCCCACCTCAATAAGAATTGTTGGATCTGGAGTGGCTTACTCAATGGTTTGCATAGGATACAGTATCCCTCCGTTACTCGAAATCATCTTGGTACGTTCATGTTTAATAAATCGTAATGTGAAATAACTAACCGATAAGGAAATCGATGCTTTCTTTCTTCAGCCTACTGACAGCTTCAACTGGCTCTCACTGATGATTTACTTCATCTTGGCTTTTGTGGGAGGAATTTTGGTGTTTCTTGTTCCGGAAACAAACAAGAAACCGCTGCTACAGTCTGTTCAGGAGTATGTTAGATTCGCCCAAGAGAAAGAGTGATAGCAGAGTTTGGTGTTGATTAGTGTATTGCTCGAAAATATCTCTATTGTAAATTTTCCATTATTTCTGTCTTGTTTGATATTTCGCTAGTGAAAATTTAACTAAATTATTATTTGTTTTAGCTACCTACAATTTTTTTTATGTATTTCCTACTAAATAATCATGTGTGGTGTATGAAAGCTAGAGAAGAATCTTATCAAGATTCAGTGTTTTGAGAATAGCGTCGATTACCTTTATAACAAAACTAAAATCTCTTCCTGGAAACGATATTCACTAAATTTGTTACTATTTTTCATCTCGCATTGAATATAACTGAAATTATTCTATAATATAGAATAGTTGCACCTCTTTTTATTTTCAATAGATATTTTCTGATCAAAGAAAATTTATAGGGAAAGGGTAACTAGATCAAAATAGGTTCTTATAGTTTGAAATAATACATTAAAGTGTTGATTGTAATTTTGTAAATTGTAATACATTTGAATATAGTTAATGTTTGACTAGATACTTGATAGTTGGATGAAAAATATGTTAAACCATATAATTTAAGGAGGTCGTTGTAGCGATCTTTTTTTTGTCCTTTGTAGGGGTGTCCATTCAAAATTTGTCCGCTGTAAGGGATTTACCAGTAAATCGAGAGAAGTACCAATCGAGATGAGGATAAATCGGAAGTTACCTGTATATAGTTTATACTCAACAAACATAGCAAAATACGTCTATACAGCAAAATACTAATATTTAATAATTATATCCCCAATGGGAATAATTTATTTTATAAAATAGCAATAAATTATGAGTGAAGCAAATTTTTATCCTAAAATGGAAATAAATAATGATTACTCATATAAAAATAATATGCATATTTTATCACCATCCTTTAAGTTTAAGAGGCTTGATTATATCTATTAGGGTGGCAATTGTCTGGTCACACCTAAAAAGATTGGCAAAATTTTTATGAGATACTCTGTATTTATTTTACTCCTGCTAAGATAAATAAAGAGGTACTTTTTCTCTAATCTCCGGATTAATTTTCTTAAAATGTTGAAATTTAGACGTAATTTGATGAGCTAATAAAGCCAATTATCACTACAGCCCTCTCAATTGGGCATAGATGATTATCATCGATTGCGCTGAAGATAGTCTTAATAGCTGGTAATAATTGCAACTAATTGGTGACCACAAGCTGACCATGACCGGGACAAGGCATTATTTTTAAGGAGCTTATAAAGCCGTAGATATAATTGTCAAGCGTTGTTCAAAAATGTATGAGCTGTGCAAGAATCAATAATTTCGTGTTCTACACAAATATATTTCAATTCAAAGACAATATTCCTATATTAAAAATACAAGAGAAATTTAAAAAGAAAGAACGAGTGAGGGGACGAGTTCCCTAAAGAACGAGTTCCCTAAAGGAGTAGAGATGGCCCTCTAAAACTATCTTTGCTTCTGAGAAAATACTGAAGCCATTCTCTCTCTGGATCCCACGAGTCATTCTTAAATGAGACCACTGATTTCCATTGAGTCGTACCATGTCTCATCATGATGTCTTCCACCCAGTTAAAAATGCAGATAGCGATAGAGTTTCTATATTGTTTTGGGCAATTACTGTATATCTAAGTAGCGCCCAGCAGATGATCTGTGCGCTTCATAACAATTTGTTAATCACATCTGGACAAGGCTGTGGTAGCGCAATGACAATTAAAAAATCGACTAAAGTAAGAGCTGCTTCAATCAGTTGAACAATGAATAGAAATCTTGAAAATTTTATAGCAGTTATTATTGGATTTGAATATAGAGTTTAAAGAAGCAAGAAATTGCTCATAAATTATAACTAGGGTTGTGACAATATGCGTTCAGAATCATAGATATTAAGAATATCATTGACAAAACGAAATGAAATTGTATCCAATTCTGATTCAGAACGATTGAGTGGTCTTTAATTCAATCTGCCTATAATATCTGCCTATATTCAGGATCTATGATTTTAAACGCATATTGTCACAACCCTAATTATAACTTAACAGCTGGTATACATAAGTATAATTATATGCACGTGTAGCTATTAGGCACGTAGACACTCAGTAACTATTAATAAATCCATTGAGATAATAAGATATCTTTAAGTCATGTTAATAATGTATGTCGTAAGAGTTATATTGTGGATATACTAACATTTTATTTTCTAAATTATAAAAAAAACGATAGATGGATACAGTAAATATATGGGATGTTTAACTCTGAAACGACCAGGGTGCCAGATATGCTAATTGTTCCGGAAGAATTATAATTTTTTATTATTTATATTGATTCGAGTTGCAGGAAATCAGAGATTTTTATTATTTAAGACCTACTTAAGCAAAGTCAATGAAAATAATGCGACATATTTAGTATTTATTTAGTTTTATAACATTTTATTAAGATGCATAAATCTAGACCTCTGGAGAAATCCTTCCGCTGTTAAGTCAAATTACAATTTACACTAAAAAATTAGCTAATATACCTATAAAAATGATGTGAAACAAAATCGAACAAATTTTGTTGAATTATTTTCACTGATATTATTATAAGATGAATAAATACGTCATAGACAAAGACAATCATAAAGTTTCAATAACTTAAGTCAATTAGTTTTCCTATTATCCATCAATATTTAAAACCGTAGAGGGCTTCTTAGGAAGGCTGATCATTCCAGGGTTTAACTCTGTTCAATGTTGTTATTAATGACATTAGCTCCCAAAGTTGCTACTCGCACGCAGTTTTTGTAAACAGTTAACATCTGCAGTTGGTACTTAGAGGGTCTGAGGTGTTGTTCTGATACTTTAAGACTATTAACTATTTGATAGACAATTTAGATAGGTAATAGGTGGAAACTGTTTCACCATTCTACCTATCTCAACTGTCTTATAAATGATGACTACATACTGCCACTATACAATCAGCATTGTCCTTATTGAATCATAATAGTTATCTATATCCTTGAAATGGTGTCCGGAAAACTGTCAGGCGGAAAACTGCCGAAGCGGAAAACTGCCGAAGCGGAAAACTGCAGAAGCGGAAAACTGCCAGACGGAAAACTGTCAGTCACTTATTGGCAATACATGTATATTTTTTTTACTTTTTGAAATATTTTTTAGTTATAAACACATTTTAATTTATAAAATACGGCGTTTATAGTCTTTCTTTAAGAGGTTAACGGGACATTCATTTTTAGAGTAATAACTACATAGATATTGGAATACTTAAATAATATTCAAAGAAAAATAATATTTCAACAAATCTACTTTATTAAACACTCAGTAAACCAAACTTCAGAATACATAAATATTTTATAATTACCGTTTTTAACTTATTTTCAAAGTTACATAAATTTTAAAATAATTTTCAGTTAGGTTTATAGTCTCTTGTTTTTAATTTCCTATTGACGTCAGCAATATAGCCTTTGGTTCATAAGCAAACGTTAAACCCTGTGTACTGATTTGTGAATACTAGATAATTAGATATTCTCTCAATAATATAATTTTAAATTATACAATAAATTAAGCGAATGTTAAATCAACTTATATGTATGTTAAATAGTTATTACATTTCTATTCTCCATGTCATTAACACAACCCATTCATTTTAACAATTTTCATTTATATGTAAAAAAGTATTATTAATTAATATGCAATCAATTCGATCGAGTGAAATTTTCAGAGAATTAAGTAGGTAATAGCAGTTTAATAATCATTGATGACGGGTTGCAAATTCAAAATATTTCACGAACATCGATCAAAGTTTTTCTATTGTGAGTACAAGTGAATATTAAGCTTCCCTACAAACAATTCCTTGTGTATACCAAGTGGCACTTACACATTTAAATCATGCATATTTTTGGAAATGGATACTATATTTATTACATGTTGTTTTACGTGGTAATATGGTAAATTATATGTGGTTACCATATGTTATAAGTATGGTATTTAACATGTTGCAATGAATGTGGTAAATAACACTTGGTAAACACCTGTTAAAAGTATGGTAATTTACATGTAGATATGATGTAATGTATACAAACTCTATTTGATATGGTTTTAAAATGGCATAACTACTTATGTTAATTATGTGTTTTTATGATGGTTAGATTGGTTCAATGTGGATAACACATATTCATACTCCATTGCCACATTAAAACCATTAAACCACATGGTAAATATGTGTATGAAATAGGGAATGGTTTGCAGGATTGAAGACTTGTTCAATTCTCAAATTATAAACACAAAACGAAATAATTAGACACTAAACCCGTTATGAACTGATAATGTTAAGACGTGTTGTGTAAACAATGAAATTTTATTCTGTCTTCTCTTCGTATTTTCTGAGAAAGGTTAAATTTTCAATTTTTATATTGTAATTGATTAATTTCTGTAATATTTATCTAATTATGTATTATATTTATTTTTCTAATCAATTTGTGTACATTTAACTATTATTTAAATTTTGTAAAAATGAATATCCCTTTAACTCCTTAACGAAAGGCGAACGCCTTTTTTATAAATTAAATTTCATTTTTGACTAAACTGATTAAATTGACAATAAATGACTGGCAGTTTTCCGCTTCGGCAGTTTTCCGCCTGGCAGTTTTCCGTGTACCCTTGAATCATATACTAGTTTGAAGATTGTGAAGTACAAAACTAAATATTAACATGTAATTTAAAACATCTAATAAACTTTGTTTCCAGCTGCTTTAACCATGTTATTAATAGAAGGCTTCTTTTTCAAATGACACTATTTTTTTATAGAAATTAATACTCGTTCACCTGCTGATCGCGCAATGGAAGTATTTCTCTTGGTTCTAGGACAACTCGCCGCCGGACAATTCACCGCCGGACAACTCTTCGCGGACAATTCGCCGTGAGGACAACTCGCCGCTAGGACAACTCGCCGTCAGGACAACTCGCCGTGTGATTTATGTTTTGCCGTCGTATACATATATTTTAAAAATATTATAAATATAAACAAAGATTTGTTTCTATACGCACAAGACTGACGTAAAACAGGAGTTGACAAATTTTAGTATGTCAATCAATTAATTTCTTTTGCTATATCTGTGAGAATATTTCAGTCTGCAAAAAACTATTAAAGCTATTAATTCAAGTTTAGAAGTGTATAACGTCTGCTTCGAAACGAAAGGCTTTCTAGTTGACTTCAAAGGGAAATTAAATACAAGGAACAGTAAAAGAAGTCAGAAAGCTGAGCGACTCCTTGAACAAAGGCACCAACCACGCAGTCTGTGACAAGCTAATGGATGCAGAAAAACTACTTCTTGGATGCAATCACTTACCAAGGAATGATAAGAAAAGGGACACAAGCACATGTGACTGCACTCACGAATAGAAGAGGAAACTGAAGAGGTTATAGTACATGTAACTTATTAGCCTATACCTAAGACAAAAATCTAAGACTTCGTAGTTAAATAACCTTTTATTTGCACTGATCTACTAGTTTTAAACTAAAGTAATTTTAACAAGTGATCAAACGTAATAAGAAGACACCTACACTTGTTTTCTTTCCAATAGTAAATTATTTTTAGCAAAATATTTCAATTAGAACGAAGAAAATTTTATTGTTAATTTACAACACACACTATCTTTATATAATTATAGTTGATTTTTTATATTTAACTTTAGAAATGGAAAAGAAAACATTTTCAATTACTAGTAAGAAAATCGTATAATTAATTTACAACACGCAGCTTATATGTATTTACATTATTTTTATATATAAATAGTATATATATGGCGGTAAAACATATATTACATGGCGAGTGTTTTTGGCGGCGAAATGTCCTAGCGGCGAATTGTCCTAGCGGCGAGTTGTCCTTACGGCGAATTGTCCGGCGGCGAGTTGTCCGCTCACCATTTTTCTTATAGCATAAAAACTCAATGACTTCTATTCAATTTTAGGTGAAAAATTTGCATTTTTCAAAGTGGCTGAGAACGTAAATTCATAATTAATAGCTGGAATCAAGAATATATTGCCTCGCCCTATTGACCACCATTGGGTGGGATATTGTGTGGAATTTGATTACAACTCATATTCTTGACAGTCGAAACATTGATGTTTCGAAGAAGGATTACAAGAAATATTTGCTTTACCAATATACTGTAAATTGATTTGTTTGTATTTCTCTTCAATCAATGTCATAATAATTTTTGACGTCATGCTCTTAATTCATTTGTGCTGTTAACTTGAATTGTCCGAAAAGTTCTTTGAACCTATAAAAGGGCTTGAAATCTTTTATAAAAAATTTTTTAATAAAAAATATTTTGGAGACTACCAAGTTTGCGAGAAAATTGTTTTAAAAAATTGTTTTGATACTATGAAAAACCTTAAGAAACCAACAAACTGCAAAGAAATGCACTGTTGAAAATTGAATATATCATATAATAATAAATTAATGAAGAAGTAACAGACAGTTTAATCACACCCTTTGCAAACCTGCAACATCAATAATAAGATTAGTTCTTCTTTTTCTGACCCGCATTTATGCATTTGCATAAATAAAACATATTTTCGCTGCTTTAGCTCAATCATCAGTAATATCATTTTTAAATCTAGATAAGTTAATGAATATTGATAAGATACAAAATGATTATTATTGATTGACTAAATATTCTGCTAATGGAAGGTAATGACTGGCATTTAAAAGTCATTATTTGAGGAGTTTACATATTCAGAAATATATCTTATCTTAATCACAAGTGTATAAGCTAGGCATCAATTATTAATCATTTAATTAACAATTGATATATATTTAATGGGTTTGGGTCAAGGGTACACTGATCATTAAATTATACCTATTAAGACATATGTAAGTATATATACCAAATTATATCTTAAGAATTGGACATGGTAACATTAACAGGCATTTTCTCACTGCGGGTAAAAAGTGACGGATATCTTATGTCTGTTGGGACTTCAAGAAAATAACGGAAACCAATTTTAACTCGGTATATTTCAACAACTACTGAAGGTACATGTTTCTCTCTGATATTATTTTGTATGTTGAACCCTTCTTCAACCACTGTTATATTTTCATTAATTTTTATTCATTTTTGTGAATATTTCAATTATATTATTGATAGGTGGTGAAGATAGCTTTTTTCAAATGGTCAGAAAACGGATTGACGTAAGCTGAAACATTGAAAAACAACCACATTAATAAAACAGGTTTATTTCGAATTTTAAAAACATTAAAAAAACTGTTCTTTTTATAATATATCAACAATCTAGAGAAATGTGTTTAAGTACAAAAAGGATGGGAACCAATTTAAATTTAAACAAGGGTCGTTCAGGTAGCAAGAAGACAATACGATCTGAATATAAAATCAATTTTGTTCATCAACGCCTTTAAGAAAAAAAAATGTTTTATCATGAGAAATGGATTAATTATCTCGAAAAATTGCATAGATAGAATTACTGAACATAAACTATAATGCAACTCCCACAAAAAGAAAATCAGACATCAGCATCTTGAAACAGATTTTTCTTGCAAAGACATGTTAGTTTTGTGGAAGATATAAGATATAATCATTAGGTAAGACCCAAGCACCCATGACACATTGCGCCAACATGGGCAAGAGATGACAGACTAAAAAAGTAGTCTAGAAATTACATGGGGATAATGTGGTTTTCCATTCTCAATAGGAATGTTACCTTGGGAGAAGGTTGGTTCAATGTGGTGAATTCATTCCATTAAATTGTGAAATTAGCCCACCCTGATTAATAGTATCAACATTATATGGCTGAAACTTGATTAACATATTGGCAATATCTTGGGTCAAAATGGTTTAACATAACAACTCATACTGTCACCATGTTGGCCCCAGTCAAATCCGATTTGTCAAGTACAATTTATAGTGCCCACATGGGCCCCATTAATTTGTGTTGCTTGGGGAAGGTTTACTTTACATGAACAGAGAAGTAATTAGTCAAAGCATTCGGCAATATGATGCATGGAAAAACCATCATGATAAAACTTTAACCGATTTTACCATTGTGGAAATTAAAATCATTAATCTAACTTTCATTCAATAGGGGTGGCCTGAACTATTCCTGTTAAAATTTAAACTTGTGTCTTCTACTGATTGTCAATATTTTATTATAGGAATAGTAATTTGAATTTTTTTATAACCTAGAAATATATTTGTTTTATTAATGGGGTTCGTAGATAGGTTTAATGTTTGGGATCGTTCTGTGTTTTTTTATTTTACAATTTTCACCGATTTTTTTTATTCATGTGATATGATTTCCATATGATTTTCTAAGATGCATCATGGCTGTTCAGAATGTTGAATCTCTGCAATTAAGACGAGTGCTTCAGGAGAACGAATATGTACCTACCACATGAAGTGAGGCTACTTCCTTCGTTTACTTTTAACATCATCCTCCATTAATGCAAATAGTATTAACAGATGAAGCATAGGTGGCTATAGATATATATGTGAATTAAGTGTGAGAGGTCCGTCCTCTAGTAATTACTATTTCTATTCTAGTTTGTTAAGTGACTGGAATTGTCTATTGCAATTTAGAATTTCAATCATGAACAGCGAAATAGAAAGCATTGATGACATCATTAATATTATAGGACTAGGACTCTGGAACGTTCCTTCCTTCGTTATTTTACTCATAAGTAAGTTGATGAAGTATAGAATTTTGATTAAAAAACATTGTTTTATTATGTAGGTGTTTCACGAATCCTGGATCGTTCATTTTCGTTAGTATTATGAAACCAAAAGGCAATTTGACTGTGAACTAATATCAGTAATGGCGTAGACTACTGAACTCATTTAAGTAATAAATAATTTGCATTGTAGCTGGTTGGAAGATACTTCTGGAATATTCCAACAAGTACATATTCTAATAGTAACGAAAATCATACCATTGCACGTATTTGCAGTGCACTTCGATTTGGTAACTTGAAAAAAAAAATGGAAAACAAATAAATTTAAGAAAATGAATCATATTTCTAGATTAAAAACCCTAAACATCAACATTATGAAAACAGAAAAATATCTATAATTAAAAACTTTCTAAAACAGATTTCGGGATGAGTGCTGTGCATCTGGTGGAAATGCAATTTCTTGCTCCTGCATCAACTGTACTCGTGTAAGTGATTTACGAATATTATTTCTTGATGATGTTTTCATTTTTCATCTCTAAATGTATCTTCCACAGGAATGATACTGGTGAATTTGGGAATCAAGAAACTACGTTAGATGATTTCTCGACTTACAACCATACTGGATCTATAACATTCATTGAAGAGGTTCGATTTGTTGAACAATAATATTGAATTTAATGAAATATTGATAACTTCACACGATTTAATTTATACAATACATTATTTTGTAGTTCAAATTAGTTGATAAGAGAGAATATTTACGAAGTGTTTACCAAATGATGTACAGCATTGGAGCGTTCATAGGATGCATTATTGCATGTACAATTTCTAACAGGTAATACAAGAGATCAAGTAATATGAATTAGCAATAGTTCAATATAATCTGTATCATCATTTTCATTTTTCCTATAGATATGGTCGTCAGAAGTCAGTTTGGTACAGCTCCCTCTCTCTAGCTGTTCTGACAATCTTGTCAGTTACTTTGCCATGGCTTGAAGCACTAATGGCAGTCAGGTTACTAACTGGAATTTGCCTTTCAGTGAGCATAATTTCTTCACAGTCAATAGGTAATTAATCAAATAAATTCCTATTGAAATATTAATAAGGAATTCCTAATAAATTAGGAATTTTTTAAGGTATAGAATGTTGTACCATCAACAGCAGACTGGTATACGGAATTTCAACTGGATTGGGTTACCCACTGATGCTCATCATAATTCCTGGCATAGCTTACCTTACGGATGACTGGAGAACAATACACGGATGCAGTTCAATTCCAATATTCATAAGTCTATTCTTTGCCAATCCTCTGTGAGTAATATCCAGCTACAATCTAATAAATCGATTCAACTATAAAGTATGATATAATTTTTTACCAAATTAATTACTTATCATACGTAGAATTTTGAAAGAGTCTCCCCGTTGGTTGGTTGAAAAAGGACGTATCGAAGAAGCAGAAATTGTGCTGAGGACTGGAGCAAAATTGAACAAAAAGACGTATAACATTCCTGATGATCTTGAAGCAATTTTGTGGTATATTCATTCTCTTGAGGTAATTCAGTATTATGAACGTTTCAAATATCTTATTAATTTCATAGAGAAGACATGTACTGAGCTTCTCTCTCAGCTATTTCGAAAATAATTGAAATCTAAGGGGGACCGATCTGTAGAATGGTTGGCGTAATTGTAATGTGGGGGGAATGTTGTCTGTGAAAGATGAATTATAATTATGACAATCTGAGTGGGTATGCTGAAACGAAGAGGAATTAAAAAGTCATTAAGATCAGTCCCTCCTGTACTTAACAGATGGTACAGAATAATGATTAAATCTATCACCGTCGAACCATTTCGTTCTATTTTGAACCGATGGGGGCATATTTATCCCAGCCTGATTTCAAATAACTAAAATGAAATAAATAATGTAATGCCTATAACCTCAATGCTATGCTTAGCCTAATTTCAGAGATTCTATCTGTTTTCTCATTTGTACTTTTTTTTCATTATAAGTCATACAAGTCAGATCAGCAGAGAGATTTTCCTTAACGCCATTCATATTTACAGGACTCCAGACTGTTTGATGAGAATGATACACACCAACACTGTATAGAATTAAAAATCAAAACCTTGAAAATACTTCTTTACTGTAAACCAATGCAAATTCTACTACTCTTCACAATCATCAATGGAATCATCATAGGAATTCTCTACGTGGCAATTCCTTTGCGGACTAAAATAGCACAGTGAGCTTTAATTTTTTACGTATTTGCGTATGCAATACATATATACATTTTGCTTCACAAATTTTAAATTACCGACTGTTTCACAGATCTCCGTATATATTCATGGTTGTTTTGGGTGTCCTAGAAGTACTCTCCTACACTCTCTCAATGCCGCTAATTCAAAGATTTGGAAGAAAGAATTTCTACTGCACCTTATCTCAAATAATGTCAGCAATACTACTTATGTTGATGGTCATGACGCTTCTCGAATATAATATAGGTATTTGACCTTCATAGGGAAAATGACTTCGTCACAGTCAAAGTATAGTTAATGTACATTTTTTTGTGGATAAGCTGGATCTCTGTTTTGAACTTTCATTTTTACGAATGATACCAGAAACGTATCTCTAACTCATCGGCCAGTTTAAAGTGCTTTCATTCAAACCATTAATTTACACTTCTATGAATACCGTAGCCGTTTCACATTCACCAATGATAGAGATATCTAATTCAATTTATCTGAATTACTACCAATAAACCATGAAAGTGAAATGCACCAACCTAGACTAAAAACATCCGATAGGTATTTTCAACATCTGAAGTATTTCGATCTCTGCAGAAGAATGTGACAGTTGTGTCTTCAAATCATCTAGCCATTTGTCATTTTTCGCTCCAGCATGAATAATTGACAGCTTAATGCCGATGAAGGATCGAGTACATCTCATCCAACTTTTTTTCCGGTTATCACCCAATCTTTCTTTCATACTACCTTAGACTCCGCTCTGATATAGAGAGTGCTCCACACTTGGAGGTGTGGAGCATGTGTGTAGGACCTACAAAAAATCATTTGGTTGATTACCTGGGTCTCACCTGGAATTGGTTATCAGCCATCATATGAGAAAGTTCTCTTTTACTTATTGAGTGCGGTCTAGAAATCCAGAATCGCCAATAGGTTCCTCTTTTTTAATGATTGTTCATAGCTTTCTGTTCATTTTCTACTAATCATAATAGGGCTGCACTTGTCTTTTGTTACGATCCAATGGAGGCAATTACTAGTCTTTTTCTCAACGTACATCGTTGGGATCTCAGCAATTAAAACCATATATTCACAAAATCACTCAAAGTTTCATTGAGGCCAAGTTATAGGAATTCTTTAGTTTTAGCAAGTTAAATCCAAGCTTAAGTGGTTCAGTACAACCGAGTTGCATGCAATACTTTTGTAAGAGCTGAATGCTTCGACCAGATGGCACACAATAAAATTTGTATTTTTTGGTACATGACTGTTTATCTATCATAGGTCATTTTTCTCAACATATTTTCATTGGTGAATAGATCAAATGTGTAGCTTGGAAAGAGCTAATTTAAACACGCAGAACAATTCGATCATTCAATAATAATAATTGTTTGCTAACTATCATTATTGTAAACTGATGACATGGAAGTGGTATACGATTTTTATTTTTATTTTAGCTGATTATGATTTTTTTTTCTTACGACCATCTATCATCCGTTTCAAAGATAATCGGGGAACAATAACCTCGGACAACAGCTTTCTCGAAAAATGAATTTGGAAAACAATAAAGAAATGCTATCCAATGCAAAACAAATATATAATTAATTACAATGATGAACCGTAGAGCTTCAATTGCATCAATAACACTGCCTCTTCATGAGTAACTCTTCTTCACGTGATGCCATAATCACCAAAATAGATGCACTTAAACTGGTTTGGATATAGACAATTGCGACATTCATTATTTCTATTCTTCTTTTTTTCAGTATAATATGACACTTTTGTTATTGTTACTGTCGAGAAAGATGATTCTTTGTTGAATTTCTTAAAAAATGTGGGAAACTTAGATTAAAGCCACAGAGCTAGACGAAGCGCTCAAGTACGACAATTGGCAGAGCTAAAAAGGACATGGAAAATGGCATTGGTTTAAAAAACGTACCGGCAGTCTTCCAACGAGAACGTTGGATAAACATACCTTGTAAAATACCATAAGTAATCCCATAGTGAAATAGCTATGGTCAGAGAGGCAATTGTGAGTCAAAATAGGTTCATTATGAAAACCAGTTCCTGGTCTGTACTGTATGAGAGAGCAGAGCGATAGCTGAAGTTCGAATTTCAATGCGGTGGCTGAAGCGACTCTCTTTTTGGACTGCTATCCGATATATCTGATGTACCCCTTTCCAATGGAGCGGCAACAGCCGTACGGCTGGAGAGATTCTAGGCAAGCGGCTCAAGCCGCTATGGATAAAGACGCTCTAGGAGCAGTCTAGCTGCTGCGGCTAGTAGTAATTTTTGTAGCTTCATTTTATTTTTGGAGGGTGATAACAAATAAAGTTTGCTGTTAATTCAGATATCATTGGTACTGTTTCCATTCAATTTTAATTAACAAATTTATATTAATAAATAATTAATTAAATTTTTTACTTGATATTAATAAATTAATTAATATTAATAAATATATTGATACTAAATAAATAAATAAGTTAGTACTAAATAAATTAATTAATACTACAAAAATTACTTAATACTAAAAAAATATTTAACAATATAATAAATTAAGTGAAACTGATGGTCGTAGAGCGGCTACAGGCGTAGCATTGGAATGCATATGGGTGGCTACAGCTGCGTGGCTGTAGCTATGCAACTCGAGCCGCGCGGCTCTAGCCGATTCAGCCACTGCATTGGAAGTCCACCTTAATCATCCTCACTTATATGCGAGTGAATGGTCTTAAACCAGTTCCAGCTTGTAGAATGTTGAGTCATCATCATGTTCTAAAATAGAAATCGTTAAAAAGATATGTTTATGATAAACGGAAGATAATGGCCGCTTCCTGAAAAGAACATTGATAGTACGATTCATTCAGTAGCCATAAAGTATAAACATTTAATTTCATCAAATAGGGCCGCAATGCATTTGAGAAGGTTTTAATTCGGTAACCGACTAACACAAACCAAATATGAAGATAAGTTACTCTCTTTTGAAGACAACTCTACATTCTGGTTTCTTTAATCAGTAAAATATTCGGGACGACATGTCATCTCTCACTGTTCAGCTTTGACAGAATGTTGTTCTAGCTTCCACATCCCATCTTATGCAGCACTATTTAGATGATTATAATTTCATTCTTTAGAGTCTAGACATGAGACGCCATACAAATAACAGTTGTGTATCACATAACTTAGCTACGTCTTTTGATCACACATTGACACAAAAACCAACTGTGTTCGCAACCTTGCTGAAAAGATTCGATGTCCGAGAGTAGATGAATATGAATTCTTTTCATTGCCCGAAAAAAGTTCTCCACTTAGACCAAAGAATGAATGCATGTATATATTTTCACTGTTTCCTCACATGTGTAAATACCTGAGGTAAGATCTCAATAAACCTTTTAAAATGTGAATGATGAATCTAAAATAGCAGGAAGAAGAATAGCTTCCAATTATAACTTATTGAAAAAAATATTGATAACGATAGCACGCGAATAGACTGTTAGTCTTTACAATAAATATGTTTGTGTCCAATTGAAAACAGTATTCCAATATTACCAAATTTCATTTGATTTTAAATATCAGATATATTCTAATAAACATATTAATAATACTGAATTTTTATATTTCTATTATCAGAATACTAAATGAGATTTCTTTATCGTTTTTCATTATCAGGATGGGTTGATACAACTTTTCTAGGTATCGCTTATACTTGTGCTGGGTGCCTGACAACTGTAAGTTCTCTGTAATTTTTTTGGCGCTTTATCGATAGATATATATCTCCAATAATTTTTTTTCTGCAGTTGTTCTTAGTTTACATTTCTGAGCTGTATCCCACTTCAATACGGATTTTTGGATCTGGAATGGCTTACGCTATGGTTTGCATTGGATACAGTATCCCTCCTTTACTAGAAATCGTCTTGGTACGTTCATGTTTATCAAATCGTTCAATTGAAATAAATTAACTGATCATAATATTGATGCTTTCTCTCTTCAGCCCCCCGAATGCTTCAACTGGCTCTCTTTGATGATTTACTTCATCTTGGCTTTTGTGGGAGGAATTTTGGTGTTTCTTGTTCCGGAAACAAACAAGAAACCGCTGCTGCAGTCTGTTCAGGAGTATGTTAGATTCGCCCAAGAGAAAGAGTGATAGCAGAGTTTTGTCAACTGAAATAGTGATTAGTGTATTGCTCGAAAATATCTCTATTTTAAACTTCATATATACTATTGATAAGTTAAATTCACTACAACATTATTTGTTTAAAGTTTAAACCATCTACTTCCTATTTATAACCTACTTGTTAACTCTTGTATTTTTGATAAAGTAACCGTAAATATTGCTATTCCGCATGGATCTGTATATACTGGTATGTGATCTATTCTTAATCTATATCAATGACTTGCCCGATGTATCTGAGTTACTTAGACCATTTCTGTTTGTCAACGATACAACTTTTGTTGGATCAGATAATGAGTTTGATAATCTTGATGTGATGTTTAACTACGAGCTGGAAAAGGTGAATTATTGGCTTGTACGAAACAAATTATCATTGAAAGTTAGTAAGTCAGTGGTTTTGATAGTAACAAACAGATTTCAATCAGTCGACAGTTCCAATAAACTTGTTATTAGTCCAAATTCGGTTGAATATCGTAGCGAAACAAAGTACTTAGGGGTATTAATAAACAGATCATTGTCATTTAGTAATCATATAGATTATATAGCTAAAAAAATTCTAAGAATGCTGGATTAATATATAGATTAGAGCAGTTTGCACCAAGGCATGTTTTACTGAATGTTTACTACAATCTCATATATCTTTATTTGATATACTGTAACTTAATTTAGGGAGGTACCGCCGCTGTTAATCTGAATAAATAATTGCTGTTGCATAAAAGGCTATGAGAATAATTACCAGTAGTGAATATCCAGAGAATTCGAACCCCTTATTTATTGATACAAGTATTATTAAAGTACCTGATATCTATACATATATAATATCTTTGTTGCATATTTACCTTTAAGAAACCTGATAACTTTAGTTTTGCTCGTTATAGAAGTCACCATCTCATACCACAATTCCAAAGGATGACAAACTTCTTTTTCAGCCATCAGCGGTATAATTAGTAACCTGACAAAAAAATAACATTCGAAATTAGACAATAATTTACAGTGAACAATTGCACGTGAACAGGTTTGATAAAGAATCCATGAAACTATCTTGTTAAACTATATTTTAAGAATATATAGCAATTTACAATTAGAGATTTAATAATATGAAATAGGTTCTATATCATAAATAGACTTACTTCTTCGTGCAATGATTTTAAACTGTAAGGTTAGAAAGCTTTTGCATGTGCTTCTGTTCGCTTCGGATGGAGGACACTTTATGAGCATATGGCGAATTAAATTAAAAGAAACAACCGAGTTGCGGTCTCCAAAAAGCAGGAGAAACTAGTACTACAAAACCATTCAATAAACAATATGAAAATAATGTAGAGGAAAAAAAAGAAGGTATCAGAATGTCGTAACAATGAACATTAAAATATAAATTGCGGTTACGTAATAACGCGACAATAAGAACTGTGAGAACCTTCAGCAAGATCGAATTTAAGACAATACCTAATATCTATTTATCATTAATTGAACAAATCTGGTGTTCATATCATCCTTACTTCAGGAAGAACATTACTTTTCAATTATGTTCTTGAATGTTTAGTTGATTAGATTTTGGCTTTTATTTAGTTTTTGATTTTATTTGAATGTGTTAAAAAACTATGTAAAACCTAAACATTTCACACTAATTTGGTCAAAAGACCAATATAGGTCTATTATGGGCTTGATTTTATTTAAGAAAAATACTTGTAGATTTTCTTCAATGATTTCAATAAAGTTTTCATTTTCATAATCAATTTGAAATATTTAGTCATGTTTGATGTTCAGTAGGAAAACTAGAGTAGATCTCACCAAGTTAAGATGTTTAGAGAATAATATCTTTTTTAATACAAAATTAGAATTGGGGATTTTATATTAAGATATGAGCAATAGCATCAAATCTAGATTATTTGTGAATAAAACTGAGAAATAGGATATATTTCTATTTGTATGAGTTACGTAAGATTTTGATTTATCTTCGACAAGGTGTCCTAAACTGAACAGCGGGTCTTTAACGCTATTACATCTGTCATCCTTGATTTCGAATGGCCTTTTTTATGATCATAGATAAATAAAACCTACTATTTATTGAGCGTGAAACGAGAGTGTCCTCTTCATTATCCCTGTCCTAACCTAGAACCAAAACTCCACACCATAGCCAAAGGACCCAAAGATTAGTTTCCGTCTTCGGAAATTGGGGATCCTATTCTAACAAATATCATCCTATAATAAAAGAGTAGCGCAATTCAGAAAAAATTACATGAATGAAGGATAAATTTATTACTAATGCTAAAACGTGTGACTTAGCGATTTTTCTGGTGGGAATCGAGCTCAGTACAATGTAATTAATGGTACAACTACCCTTTAAGTTGGCTATGGTATTTAGGAAGAAAAAATAGCTTTGTTACACATTAAAACAGAAGAGTAAACTAGAATAAATTATAACGAGAAATAAAGTTTTATTCACAATATTAGAATGGAGGAAAGCGCATAAGGTACCGAAAACTTTGATTTATCGTCAAGGTTCGTCTGCATCGTCCAGGGTATATCACGTCATGTTCAGTATATAAATTTGGCTCAAAGTCTTGGAAAAATGTTCTATACTCTGCACATCCAGTACTAATATAACAGCTAAAAGCTTATCACCACATTTAACTCTTTTTAGTAGAAATTCACACAAAATTGACATGACAACATTGGAATCAATTGAAGATTTAACATCAGCCAAATATAAATTAATATTTCAATGTAAAATTTTGTATTTACACAGCCTTGAATTCTTCCCTCTGAAACATCATTACCTAAAATTGTATTCTACTTGGAGAAATTAAAAATAAATAAATCCACACCAATTAGCCATGAAAATCGAACATACATATTCAACATATCTGCATGTACATCATTAATGTGTTAATGATTACTTATTAATGATCTATAGGCGATTATTTAGCAGATTATTTATATCACATGTTACCATAGTTCTTTGATCGTTATCGACAAAGAGGTCTAAATCCATAGTCATGATATTTCGAATATGTTATAGGAAATAGTTCACCTTTGGCTCAATTATATGGAACCAATTTCATCTTCACTCAAAGATGGAGCCTCTGCCAACTCACACGAGGAAATGCGACTGAAATGTGGTTCAAAAACAACTCTCAATTAATGTTTTCAGGAAATTAATAATGAGACTCTATTCAAGTTATGACATCAATCCTATTGACCTTGCAATCTGGTTGTGATGTTCCTAAACTAATCTGGATCTATTCGTTCTGCTTGGGTCAAGTTGGATGAAGCAGTAGTGCGTCATTCTTGAGCATCAGTAACATCCTTTGTTAAAAAAATGATATATTTTGTAAAGTAATTTTGCTTCTGATTATATTTCCTAATTAATCAGTCGCTTTTGGCTGATTTGCGATACCAGTCAATCTCGTTTCATCATCTATGGATCCATCGTCATGAATTGGACACACTCGGGTGGTATATCGAACGATTGTTTCGTGATGGATATAGTAGGTAATCTTAAAAGTAATTATATATGGTTAGGTTAGAGGTCTAATTGGTGGGTCTGGATGGGAGGGGTCTTTTCTTTACCCCCTAACCTCCGAATGGCTTCGATAGTTAAAAAATTCATACTACATATAGTGTTATAATGCATTTTACTTAAGATTAATGCTGATTGATAAGTAAACAGTAAAGTTACTCTTTTACTATTACTAAAAACAGTACAACTTTAAATCAAACATTTTTGTCGCTATCGAGGCCACACAATGAGGCGCGGAGGCAAGCCCACCAAACCCTAAATATGGAACTGCTAATCTAACCATATATAAATATTTTTAAGACTGCCTCCAATTTCTCTCAAACGCGTGACAATCGATTGATGGTTGCGCTAACGATGTATCTATAAGAAGCGCAACGCGAGCGATCGATATCACAGATATCGATCAATATATATATATTATCCTCCTATAGTTTATGTTAAATTTAATATTTCCAAAGAGTAAATCTCTCTTAACCCTACTGTACCTACAGTTTGGAAAGATTAAAAAATAATTATAACATTGAACACTTGTATCGAATTAAAATGGTTTGAAAATTAAATATTTTGTGATGATTTATGCAAAATAGCCCTTACTCATTACTAATATATCTTAATTATTGAGCTCTTGAGAAAACGAACTTCTCTATTTTACCAATTCAATTAAAATCACAATTTAATAGTAAGTGCTAGTTTTATTAGAGTAGTATTTACAATATACCTTTTTCAATATCAGAAGTGATTAAAACAATATTTGAGAAGGAAAACAAAGGGAAATTAGCAACACATCGACACCATACTTAATAAATACATCTTCACATCCACATTTGGGTAATAAAATGTAAAATAAATCGCCAGTACCTAATTATCTTCATTAAATTCAAGTGAGTGCTTAGGAGACCTAGATCCAATGTTGCAATATTAGATTGATAAGTGATATGTCTGGGCATACTGTCGAGACAAGAGCTATATGTTAAATTTTTTTTCATTAAGAGAAATCAATTAATCCACATGAATGCCCTGAATTTTAGTTTGAGATGAGACTCAACCCGGTCAGGCAGCCCTCTGTGGTGACTGTCCCGATCCCGACCATCAAGAATCGGAAGTTTGGAAAATTTTCCAATAACTTGTTGCACCTTCAGCATACACTATAGATATTTATTTAAGTCTTTTTTTCTTTGAGTTAAGATGCTGTTCCCAGTCGACTCTCAAATTATTCGGGAAAATTGTCTTCATTTTTAGAAAAATAAAAATGAATTAAATATTTTATTGAAAAAAAAGATTACATGAAAAACGGACTACATAGATATATTAAAATAATTATTAAAATTAAGTAAATTTACCAATAAATAAATTCTAATCCTTCAAGAAGTTCCATATAGGTACTTTTCAGGGAGGAGACGGAAATTACGGGATACATAAGATTTGTCGACAACAATTTGTTGTTGAATTGCCAATCATTCAACATTGGTAAATCTTTATGTGGCACTGAGGGATGGGAAATAACAAGACCCAAACCATCCCACACGGATCATCATCTACTCTCTCCCATAGGAAAGATAAAAAGTACAAAACACACGCATGAGACAGATATCAAGTTAAAATAAAGCAATTTGAAGGAAAACATATAAACAAACTACACAAGACAAATTACAAAAAAGGAGAGGTTCAAAACACGTAAGACTCAGAAAATTGAGAGTAAGGAGTAAAACACTAAAGTATCAGCTGCACACTAGTTTCAGAAGTAACTAAGATGCTATCCTCAACTGTACAGATTCTGATTGAATATGAAATAACTCGTTAGTAGTTATAGTAATTAAAATCAAGTGAATTGCACAGAAGGGGTAACGTAGCTTCAATGTTGCAGTGTTTCATTGAAGCGTGAGATGTGTGCATGGGTGTGTTTATCTAAAATTATTTGCATTAGCTCTTCCATTACAGATTTTAAGGAACAAGAAATCAGACGATTGAGTTTTGTGAATGAAATATAAAATATTTTAAGAGGATCAACTCACATTTCAGAAAATTATTTCATCTGTGGATTTTTTTTACGATTTTGATAATCGTTTTTGAGAAAATGAAAATGAAAAGATTAGAAGTCGAGTTTCTTTCTTCTTTTCTGTTTCCTTTTGATGAGTGATTTATTAACTAACTAAGATTGAACTGCATGTGATAAAAAAAGCATATTGAAAAAAATGTAAAAATCTCTCAATTACTTTGTTAAAAATAATCTACTAATTATAATCTAATAGTTATAATCTAGCAGATACATTATAATAATTTTAATTTAGCAATTATAATCTAATAATTAATTATATTCTATAACAATTAGAAACTAGATTACGTGCACTCGGTAGAGCGCATACCTTCTCCTCTGCTTTGATCCGTTCTCTTCCAAAATCTAATAAACTGGTGACTGGATAATGACCAATCGTCCCACCAAGTTTCATGCAATTTGGTTCAATACTTTTTGAGCTATTGAGTCATAAATGACCTTGACCTTTGACTGGATCGCTTCCAAAATTATACCAGATGGTTCCTGGACATTGACCAATCGTCCCATTAAATTTCAGACAATTTGGTTGAATTCTTCTTGAGTTATGAATGAATAAATGGCCTTGACCTTGATCTTCGACCCAATCGCTCCCAAAATATAACAAAATGGTTCCTGAATATTGAAAAATCGTCCCACTAAGTTTCATGCAATATGGTTCAATACTTTTTGAGTTATAAATGACCATAAACTTGACCTTTTACCAAGTCGCTCCCAAAATTCTACCAGCAGGTCACTGGACATTGACTAAGTGTTTCACCAAATTTCAGGCAATTTGGTTGAACACTTTTTCAGTTATGCGAATAAAAAGATGATAAATAAATCAAGGGTAAAATATAACCTATCAAGGTAATAATCTAAAAATTATAATCTTCATTATAGATATTACAGAAACAGTTTTTTCTGTATATTTTGATATACGTAGATAATAATATTCGCGTATATTGAGGGGTGACCGGAGAAAAGCCCACAGTTAAAATGCCCACAGTTAAAATGCCCACAGGAAAAACGCCACAGGAAAAATGACCACAAGGAAGAATGTCCACAGGTATAAAAGCACACTGGATAAAACCCAACAACTACATAATTTTTTAAATGCAGAAAAACATACAAGGTGTTTTAAATAAGGGCATAAGTTTACAAAGCACGAATATTCAATTAGTTTTCAATGTCTGGCACCTTTTGTCTCATTTTGAAAGCCTTCATCGTGAAGATTAACTCTATACTTGTTGAAATTATTTTCATAGTATATAAATTTGAGAATCATCCGTGATTTTCATTTACCATTTCAATTATAATTTGCCCCCAGGGGTTCTATCCTGAAGCTGTTTGTGGTGAATAGAAAAAAAGGGGGTAGTGTCCCTTAATTGGGTTACGAACTGTTTTATTTTTGATTATGTATTATCTTATATCATATTTACCATATTTAACGCTACTGGCAGTTTTAGAGGATAACGCTATAGGCAGAGATGGGCGGGAAAGTACTTCCCAAGTACCAAGTAAAAGTACTAAGTACA
Source organism: Caprella mutica (assembly GCA_947561585.1). NCBI lineage: Eukaryota > Metazoa > Arthropoda > Malacostraca > Amphipoda > Caprellidae > Caprella > Caprella mutica. The sequence continues at coordinate 47,153 of CANNZV010000060.1, read as the reverse complement.
AGTAAGTACTTCAAGTACTACTTGAAGTACTTTCTAAAAAGTACTTTGAATAATTACTTAGAAGTACTTTTTACAATTACTTGTTACTTTCCAAGTAAAAAGTATTTTGCAAAGTACATTTTTCCTTTCAGTCAAGAGATTTTAAAAGATTAGTTCTAAAATCTCTACAAAATTAATTCTTTTTCTCATCAAAACTGTATTTACAGCAACTGGATAAAAACTAGAGTTTGAAGAGGTCCAACATGTTGGAAAATTGTTTGTCAAGCAGTAAAATTGAAAACTTTTTCAAACAGTAGAATCAAAAGCTAAGACTGTAAGACATTGTATACTTTTATGTGACGGTGAATATTTATATATTCTGACATACAATCATGTATAGAGACTATGAGTCAATATAGAGACCTATATTGACCAATTTAAGTACATTGAATATAATTATTTTATTATACCTAGATATCACAACCAATATTTACCAAACACATTAACGAATTATAAGCGTGTGGACGTGTACAGTGAGTCACTGTGATGATGTACTATATGAGTAAAGAGTCACTGTGATGATGTACTATCAGAGAAAAGTAGAGATGCACCGATACTCTCGGTATCGGATAAAGTATCCGATAGTATCGGTATTTTACTATTTTTATGAGTATCTGGTAATAATTGGTATCGGATCCCAAAAAATAGTTCAAATATTACCGATACCAATTACTTTTTCAAGTTAGGTAGTATATATTGGTATTAGTTTTCAATTGAATATTAATAGCATATACCTATGTTCATCCGATATACGATTGGAAGAAATCAAGATACGATTTAAATAATACTATCATATCTGAATTAGGTAGTCTATTCATTTTTAGTTTCATTATGATACCTACTTCGATAGTTTCAATATGATACCTACTTCTATAGTTTCAATATGATACCTACTTCGATAGTTACATTATGGTACCTACTTCGATAGTTACATTATGATACTTACTTCGATAGTTACATTATGATACCTACTTCGATAGTTACATTATGATACCTACTTCGATAGTTACATTATGATACCTACTTCGATAGGTACACTGTGCTACCTACTTCGAAGGGTACACTGTGCTACCTACTTCGAAGGGTACACTGTGCTACCTACTTCGAAGGGTACACTATGCTACCTACTTCGAAGGGTACACTGTGCTACCTACTTCGATAGGTACACTGTGCTACCTACTTCGATAGGTACACTGTGCTACCTACTTCGATAGGTACACTGTGCTACCTACTTCGATAGGTACACTGTGCTACCTACTTCGATAGGTACACTGTGCTACCTACTTCGATAGGTACACTGTGCTACCTACTTCGATAGGTACACTGTGCTACCTACTTCGATAGGTACACTGTGCTACCTACTTCGAAGGGTACACTGTGCTACCTACTTCGAAGGGTACACTGTGCTACCTACTTCGAAGGGTACACTGTGCTACCTAATTCGAAGGGTACACTGTGCTACCTACTTCGATAGGTACACTGTGCTACCTACTTCGAAGGGTACACTGTGCTACCTACTTCAAAGGGTACACTGTGCTACCTACTTCGATAGGTACACTGTGCTACCTACTTCGATAGGTACACTGTGCTACCTACTTCGATAGGTACACTGTGCTACCTACTTCGATAGGTACACTGTGCTACCTACTTCGATAGGTACACTGTGCTACCTACTTCGATAGGTACACTGTGCTACCTACTTCGATAGGTACACTGTGCTACCTACTTCGATAGGTACACTGTGCTACCTACTTCGATAGGTAAACTGTGCTACCTACTTCGATAGGTAAACTGTGCTTCCTACTTCGATAGGTACACTGTGCTACCTCGATAGGTACACTGCACTACTTCGATAGGTACACTGTACTATTTCGATAGGTACACTGTAATACTTCGATAGGTACACTGCACTACTTCGATAGGTACACTGCACTACTTCGATAGGTACACTGTACTACTTCGATAGGTACACTGTTCCTTGATAGGTACACAGTGTACCTAACTAGGTACACTGTATCTAATTGCAATAACACAAAAATGTTCTAACGAATGAATTTAATAGGTATTACACAAAGCAAGTGGCACCTGTGGAGCGCACTTCTGCCAATGCATTTTCATATTATTATGAAGTCAAGATGTATTATTGCATAGGTAGTTTACTTGAAAACACCTAGGCAATAATCTTAATTATAAATACCTAGGTAGCTACCTAATCCTATCCCATGAATATTGTCAATACCTAGGTACACATCATTATATGTAAAACTTTATAAATTATCTGTATATACATTTAACTACAGATACCTACCTAGAACTAATATTTTAGGTGTTTTTGGCATGAATATTATACTTTTAAAAAGTAACTGGTATCGGAATTGGTATCGGTATCGGTTACCAGAATTTTAAAATAACTGTAATTGGTACTGGTATCGGTTACTAATGTGGTATCGGTGCATCTCTAGAGAAAAGAGTCACTGTGATGATGTGCTATCAGAGAAAAGAGTCACTGTGATGATGTACTATCAGAGAAAAGAGTCACTGTGATGATGTACTATCAGAGAAAAGAGTCACTGTGATGATGTACTATCAGAGAAAAGAGTCACTGTGATGATGTACTATCAGAGAAAAGAGTCATTGTGATGATGTGCTATCAGAGAAAAGAGTCACTGTGATGATGTACTATCAGAGAAAAGAGTCACTGTGATGATGTACTATCAGAGAAAAGAGTCACTGTGATGATGTACTATCAGAGAAAAGAGTCACTGTGATGATGTACTATCAGAGAAAAGAGTCACTGTGATGATGTACTATCAGATAAAAGAGTCACTGTGATGATGTACTATCAGATAAAAGAGTCACTGTGATGATGTACTATCAGAGAAAAGAGTCACTGTGATGATGTACTATCACAGAAAAGAGTCACTGTGATGATGTACTATCAGAGAAAAGAGTCACTGTGATGATGTACTATCAGAGAAAAGAGTCACTGTGATGATGTACTATCAGAGAAAAGAGTCACTGTGATGATGTACTATCAGATAAAAGAGTCACTGTGATGATGTACTATCAGAGAAAAGAGTCACTGTGATGATGTACTATCAGAGAAAAGAGTCACTGTGATGATGTACTATCAGAGAAAAGAGTCATTGTGATGATGTGCTATCAGAGAAAAGAGTCACTGTGATGATGTACTATCAGAAAAAAGAGTCACTGTGATGATGTACTATCAGAGAAAAGAGTCACTGTGATGATATACTATCAGAGAAAAGAGTCACTGTGATGATGTACTATCAGAGAAAAGAGTCATTGTGATGATGTACTATCAGAGAAAAGAGTCACTGTGATGATGTACTATCAGAGAAAAGAGTCACTGTGATGATGTACTATCAGAGAAAAGAGTCACTGTGATGATGTACTATCAGAGAAAAGAGTCACTGTGATGATGTACTATCAGAGAAAAGAGTCATTGTGATGATGTGCTATCAGAGAAAAGAGTCACTGTGATGATGTACTATCAGAGAAAAAAGTCACTGTGTTGATGTACTATCAGATAAGAGAGTCACTGTGATGATGTACTATCAGATAAAAGAGTCACTGTGATGATGTACTATCAGATAAAAGAGTCACTGTGATGATGTACTATCAGAGAAAAGAGTCACTGTGATGATGTACTATCAGAGAAAAGAGTCACTATGATGTACTATCAGAGAAAAGAGTCACTGTGATGATGTACTATCAGAGAAAAGAGTCACTGTGATGATGTACTATCAGAGAAAAGAGTCACTGTGATGATGTACTATCAGAGAAAAGAGTCACTGTGATGATGTACTATCAGAGAAAAGAGTCACTGTGATGATGTACTATCAGAGAAAAGAGTCACTGTGATGATGTACTATCAGAGAAAAGAGTCACTATGATGATGTACTATCAGAGAAAAGAGTCACTGTGATGATGTACTATCAGAGAAAAGAGTCACTGTGATGATGTACTATCAGAGAAAAGAGTCACTGTGATGATGTACTATCAGAGAAAAGAGCCACTGTGATGATGTACTATAAGAGAAAAGAGTCACTGTGATGATGTACTATCAGAGAAAAGAGTCACTATGATGATGTACTATCAGAGAAAAAACTCACTGAGAAGATGTACTATCAGAGAAAAAAGTCACCGAGAAGATGTACTATAAGAGTTAAACAGCATAAATTATTAGTTTTTAAATTGTATAGTAAATGTACTTGGTACTTGAAAGTACTTTAAAAAGTACTTGGTACTTGTACTTTGAAAGTACTTTTTTATTTGAGTACTTGGGCAACTACTTCAAGTACATTGATTTACGAGTACTTGTACTTAGTACTTAAGTACTTTCGATGTACTTTTCGCCCATCTCTGGCTATAGGCTAATACTCTTCAACTATGAAGTTTTTCTTAGATTTTTGTGTTAAGAAGGCTCATAGGCTTCATTCACTATTACCTCTTCGTTTTCCCCTTCCAGCCGTGAGTGCAGCCACTGATGCTTGTGTCCCTTTTCGTCACATTCTTTGGTAAGTGATTACATTCACGGAGTACATTTTTTGCATCCATTAGCTTTGTCAGCTACGGTGGTAAGTAACTTTGTTCGTGGAGCTACTTTCCTTTCTGACTGCTTCTTCCAGTCCTTTTTTTAAATTTATTTTTGACGTCGGCGATATAGTCGAAATAAACACTATACTAAAATAAATTAAAAACTACCGTATATTAGAATGTTTGCCGTTAACTTATGCTCTTATGTAAAACACCTTTATGTTATTCTGTATTATAAATAATAGGTAGTTGTGGGCTTTCTTCCTTGTGGTTATTTTTTCCTGTGGGCATAAATCCTTGTGGGCATTTTTCCTGTGGCCATTTTTCCTGTGGGCTTCTTTCCGGGAACCATTTTGAGGCATTTAGATATATAATACATATATTCCTCGGCATACATTACTAAAACCATATTCATTGCAAATAACTTATATGTGGCAGGATGTTGACAAACAAATACCAAATGAATGAAAATTTCGAATAAATAAAACCGTTCATTCCGACCAAGATCTGACCAAACCAATGCCCGGTCGAGCCAATTACCACGACCAAGTATAACGACAAACAGTTGAATCAAAGAAAGACTACAAATTGTAGTGATCAAATCGTTCAGCCATGTAGGTTGGTAAGGGCTGGAAAGAGTGGAACTCGAAGTAGAACCACCTCCTTGTGGTGAGTTCTGGGTTGCCGGTATTACTACATGGGCAAGGTAAGAGCGGCAATTTTATTATTTGAACATCAAAATGCAATTTTTATATTGCTTTCATGTTTTATATCGAGCCGATTACTACGTCCAAATTCAATCGATCTAACATTATATTACGACAGAGATCAGATCTTGCTGATAATTACGACCAACTTAATCAAACAGTTTATTATTACCAAGATTCAATCTGGACATTTATCACGAATAAAGACCAGATCTAGCCGTTTATTACGACCAAAACCTGATGTGGTCATTTATTATAAATATATATAGGTATATCGGTTAAACCTAGAACTAGCCTAATAAGTAGATTTCATATGCACAATATTTAATTCAGGTCCATATAGGTATCTTTGATATAATATAAACATTTAAATAAAAATAGAATCCTATACATTTCTCAGTGTATAAAGATACTGTTTAACTTTAAGATTTATAGCACAATTAAAATAATCACGTACAGCTGTGTAAATTTCTTTTTAGCAATTATATAGCCACTGTGTGTTACTTATCTAAAGTAGAGGTAATAATTCGCTCCTCACAAGATTGTATTTTTTTTACTTATGTATTACTATGTATTATTTTTGAATTTTGAATATATATTATTTTTTTTGTGTTTTCATTATGTATTATTTGTCTGATTTTGTATTTTTTAAATTAATTTTGATTATTTTTGCTTATCTGATTATGTATTATTTTGTTATTTGATTATGTATTATCTCATATTGTATTCTATTTTTTTTTCTTGTGAGAGTGTATCAATAAACTATATTATTGTTATTATTATTATAGGTAAGTAGAGGTAATAATTATGTATCTGAAAAAGAGGTCACTAAATGAATCTAGTGTTCGCCGTGATGTCACATGATCAGTTCTGTTGAAGATTTAAGCTTTGTAAGATTTCTTTTACAGCATTTCAAATAAACGATAGTGAAACGAACAATCTCAGATTATTATTAAAATTAAAGTTTAAATGAAAATCGCATAACATTTATTTGACTTACTCATATTAATATACGAATTAATATGTTAGGCAAAATAAACAAAAATATTAGTAACTAAATTGGTATACATGAATTACGTGAATATATAGGATAGTCACACCTCTTTATAATTTGTATAGAATTTTTTTAATCACAGAAAATATTGTAAAAAGATACTGAAAATCAGAAAAAAAATCATATATTAAAGCTCCTCCCCACTATAAATTTAAAAAAATCTGGAATTGCTTTAAATTTGTAGAGCTAAGGTACTATAGCATATAACAGTTAACAGAAAAAAATCGACCAGGTATTCTGTTCATTATTAATTTTTAAATATTCACATTCAACTTTCACAGAATAACATGAACTGTATTCTAAGTTATCACGTGTTACAGTAAATTTAATGGTAATTATATAGATTCACTTTTAGCTACCTAATGTTTTTTTAAGGTAACGGTATTCAGACAGCGGTATATGTAGCCATAAATAATATGTCTAGAAGCTTTATTGTATTTCTGAATTTTTTTATAATTTAATGGATACTTTGCTTGAAATTTAGAGGTTATAAGTGGAACCACAAGAATAACTTTGATTATATATAATGATGAAAATATAAAACCAAATTTTAAATGACTTGCAGTTTTTTAATCAGTAACCTTAGTTCTAATGAATAGAGTGATAAAATAAATCATTTGTAAGTCCTAAGTAATATTTGTAATATACTTCAAAACTATAGATAATTAAACTTTAATGACAAATGCATAAGCTATGTATGTATTAATAATTAATATGGATTAATTGACCTGGTACATATCGCCGGTTGTACTGAATACTGAATTATACCTAATTACACATACATATGCTAAATTATACTTGCTTAACTGGGTGTTGCAGTATTGGCAGACATCTTCTCACTACAATTAATAGGGTGACAGATATGTGAGGTCCGTGTGGACTTAAAGGTCCTCTCCAGGCTTCGGGGAAAAAAGGAGTTTATTACATAATATTATAGAAATAAGGTTTACGATCATTATTCTGCAAACCGCATACAATTCGGTTCAGTATATATTTTATTATTTGCTTTTAAAGTTTTTTAATACTCTGTGAGCAGCATTCAAGCGAATCTCCAACTTGACGCTGAGAAAGAAGATTGTACACTCTTTGTTTTGATTTCAAATTTTGATTTTTAAACAAACAATGCGTTTTTGGCCTTCTTTTAATATATTAACTGTTTTTAAAAGTATATAAACGTTTCTATAATAAGTGTATCCAAATTTAAACCTTTAAACGAATAATAAATAGATTTATTAAACCAAATACCTAGTTGACAATCAAAACAAATGGTGTACATTCTTTTTCTTCAGGCTAAAAATTTCTTAAATTAGTAAGTCGGAAGTAAAGTAGGTTTTGTAAAGTTTCAATTATAAAAATCTTTAAAAGCATATAAAATTAAAAATATGCTACAAAATTCGATGCAGTTTGCAGCAAAATGATAAGAAACATTATCCTCGTTGATTAAGGCAATAAAAATATTTGCTTAGAGGGGACCTTTAATAGACAAACACAAATCTCATATTGGAGGAATTCCCCTTCTAGAACGAACAAAGGCTGTACAATCTAGATTCTAGAATCTATGTAGATCAATAATTTCTTTTAGAAAATGGTCCAAATTCCTATAGTTACAAACGGGAGACTGGAAAACTTCAGTTAGTGGTAGTCTTATCATCTGCAGATCTATAAGTAGTTCATTACAACAAATCATTCCTGGGTCCCTTCGTTAGTAATCCACAGCTTTTTTTACTTGACTTTGTGGGATTTAGCGCGAAAGACCCGACAGCACAGACTTCCCTGCTATTGCAGTAGCTTTTAAACACTTTTTCTTCAATTATAATATATATAATAAATAATGGATATGAGGTTCAGTCTCTACATTTAGTTAAATGTTATTATTTAGGAGATATCCTCTCTCTGATTGATCCTTCTAACACAGATGAACAGATTTCTAAATTTAAATTTTGACTTTTTCAATGTCGTGGTAAGAAATACAAAGGATTCTTTCACATACATCTTCGTCACTCGGAATTTGAATTTCTGTAATTGTGTCCTGTGATATAAGGCAGAGAACTTGCATCACTTGAAATGTGACTAATTTCCTCGTTCACTTTTTAACGATATCCTCCAACAATGCAAGTAGTGTTAGAAAAATATAGAACAATTGTTTGCCAGTCAGTCGGATTTGTAGGGATCTATACTGAAGTTGAATCATAGGTATCTGCATGTAATTAGATGTATAAAGGGTGAAATGTTCAACCTCTATTAATAATATTTTTTTTTTAGTTTGTTTAATGACTGGAAGTATATGTATTGTAATACATAAAATCAATCATGAACAGTGGGATAGAAACAATTGACGATATCATCAATATTATAGGACTGGGGCTTTGGAACGTTCCTTCCTTCGTCATAATATTCATAAGTAAGTTGATGAAGTATGGATTGAAAACAGTGTTATATTTCTTTATAAATATTCAATCGTTCGTTATCGTCGTTATTGGGAAATAATAAAACATAATTAGACTGTAACCTACTGTAGTATCAGAAATGGAATAGACTAACTGAACTCATTATTAATAATTTACTATTTCTAATGTAGCTAAATGGAAGATTTTTCGAAAATATTTGCACTGGTTTAAATTCAATCTTTACATATGACACTTATTTGTTTTGCATTTATTTTGAACTGAATTAGATATTTATAACAAAATATCAAATAACATGATTTATAATTCAGTCATTAAAATAATTACTGCTAGTATGGAAATCATAACATAGCGCTTCAATTTAGATTTTGTTTTTATAAACCACTTTCTTTCACTTTTTAAACAGCTGTAGTTACGATTATTATAATGAATTTATTATTTTATAGTTTGTAACAAAACAGGAAGCGCGGAGTCTAGAGGCCGGAATTCAAGCTCTGAGAGCTTGCAACTTAGATTATTTTTTACATATTAAATTCATAAATTGAAAATTTTAATGTATTCACTTTGTGAAATGTGCTTAGCCATATCTTACAGTAGAAAGTTGTCTACTTCTAAATCGGTGGTTCTTAACCCTATTTGAGATAATAAACACCACATGTTCCATACATGCATTCATTAACCATTCTTAGTTCAGCTATTCTCTCAATTATACTTTCTACTTCAATAAACTACGTATACATCAGACTTTGATACATTTTATCAATCAAGGTTTGTTTTTCTTTTAATTGATATTTAATGTAACTTTCATGAGAAACGGTCAAATTTGTCAAGAATGATAAATTAAAAGTAGAATTAGAGGTTACTTCAACCAATTATCTTATTATCAGATAGCCCAATTGAAAACAGGAACCTGTTCGAGGCAGCGGTTAAGCCGATCGGAGTAGTCAACCCGGCAGTCAGGGAGCAGCCAGTGGGCAGCGTGAGAGCTAAACTGACCGCTTTGGGGGCTATTTCCACTCCGTCGGAACTGCGCAGAACTTCTCTGGGCACTTGCTCCTATTTGCATTGCGCGCTGCCTAACTGCGGATGCGCGGCCCTTAGCCATAACAGCTTTATTAGTAATATACTATTACAGTCGTGGCATCCGCAGTTAGGCAGCGCGCTAGACAGATGGGAGCAGGGCCCCAAAGTAGTTTTGCGCAGGTACGACGGAATGGAAGGAGCCCCCAAAACGTTCAGTTTGGCTCGCATGCTGCGCTCTCGCTGCTCCCTGACTGTCGGGGGGTGACTTCTCTGATCCTCTAACCTGCTCTTATTTTCACTTGGGAGTTCAACAACCTTTACCTAGTCTGAAAAAAGCTTCAAATTACGATTCCGCATCTGAACTTATGGTATCTACCATAAAATAAATTTCAATATGAAATAGATACGAATCTCAAAATATTTTAACTTTCTTTTTGAATAAATATCATGATGATGCATAATAAATTATTAGAAATGCCGAAAGTTACGAGATGATAAATCCTGGTTTACTCCACTTTACACCATATCTGTAATTAAACTATTTTTTTAATCAGATTTCGGAATGAGTGCTGTGTATCTGGTGGAAATGGAATTTCTTGCTCCTGCATCAATTATACTCGTGTAAGTGATTTATGAAAAATATTTCTTGATGATCTATTCTTTTCTTCATCTCTGAATGTATCTTCCACAGAAATGATACTGATGAATTAGGGAGTGAAGAAATTCAGTTAGATGATTTTTCGGTTCACAACCATAGTGGATCTGTAACATTCATTGATGAGGTTAGACTTGTTGCATAATAATAGTGAATTCAATGTAATATAATTCTCAATTACCTTCACACTAACAACAACAATTATTTTTTAGTTCAATTTAGTAGATTCAAGAGAATATTTACGAAGTATTCATCAAATGATGTACAGCATTGGTGCTTTCATTGGATGTATCATTGCATGCACAATTTCTAACAGGTACGTAATTTTGGAGATGTGGGAATAGTTTGACGACTAATTTCAAGATAAACTATATCATCATTTTTCCTATAGATATGGTCGCCAAAAGTCAGTTTGGTACAGCTCCCTCTCTCTAGCTGTTCTGACAATCTTGTCAGTTACTTTGCCATGGCTTGAAGCACTAATGGCAGTCAGGTTACTAACTGGAATTTGCCTTTCTGTGAACTTGATCTCGTCGCAGTCAATAGGTATTAATGATCCAAGATATTCCGTATGAAAATTACTTGAGAAAATCTTGTGAACGAAGAATCCCGTTTAAGGTATGGAATGTTGCACCATCAACGACAGACCTGCATTCGGAATTTTATCTGGATTGTTTTACCCCCTGATGCTCATGATAATTCCTGGTATAGCCTACCTTACGAAAGACTGGAGAACAATACACGGATGCAGTTCTATTCCTGTATTCATAAGTCTTTTCTTTACTAATCCTTTGTGAGTACTTTGATAAACAAAATCAATCTTTATGAAATGAAATAATTCCTTACCTACTTATTATCGGCAGAGTTTTGAAAGAGTCTCCACGTTGGTTAATAGAAAAAGGACGTATCAAAGAGGCAGAAATTGTGCTGAGGACTGGAGCAAAATTGAACAAAAAGACGTATGACATGCCTGATGATCTTGGAGGAATAATGAAGAATATTTATAGCTCTAGTGTAAAAAAACATAGAAATAGTTTTGATAAAAAATTGAATTAAAATTCTAGAGTTCCACTAATGTGGTGTAGTATTGCAGAATATTCAGCTGGAATGTAGACGAATGAGTGATGTAGGAAATATTTGCAAATTTGGAATTTAAAAGATTAAGACTCGCTTATGTTCATCCGATATTATAATCTTTGATATTGAACACAAAATATATGATGGAAGTAGACTTTGTAATGGCGTTTTACAATATTTTGGATATAAATAAACATAAAGTTTTCAGATAAAATCACTAAGAGTTAAAAATCCAATTATGTAAACTGGGGACATTATTCCATGTCCCTAAATAGGAAAGATATTTATATATACAAATTTTGGGGAAATTGTCTTAAGGCATATTGCAGCTATCATCATAGCACTAGTGAGTTGAGAAGGTAATATACCTTCGTGAAAAATTAATAAGCAAAATGGATAGGGACAATATAATTTTTAGCATTATCAAATTTTGAATATGTTATTGATACTGATACACATATTTAACTTCATTAGACCCCATAATATGATTAAATATTCTCTAAAAGACCCAAATAAGCAAGATGTATGTAAATCATGGGTTCAGTTCATCCTTACTAGTATATTGCTTATTGCTTGCAAATATTTGTGATTTAACAAAACTTCAGAGACTCGCGAAGCAATTTAATTCTGGTGAGCAAGGAGGCCCATCCATTAACTGATCTCCATTATTACTTTTGCCGGCCTAAATATTCTTTGTGAACCTTAATAAATGCCAAGGAAAGTTATCTTGAATAGAAGTGCATATTTGCTTTAAACTCTCGGTTTGTGAGCGGTACCAAGTGAAAAAGTGCTTGTATGAAACTATGTGTAGGATTAGGAATGAAGTTTTACTCCTTTTTGAAAGCAAAAAGGGCCCACACTTGAATCTCCAATATGGTAGATCAAAACATTACTTCGTCACTAGTGACTCACTACTAATGGTATTACTTCACCAGTTTTCATTACCAATTTGTGATTTCTTCGTTATAAATCATTAATTTATCACTAGATACAAAAGTCAGATAATATCAAAACATAAAAATATTTTCTTAACGCTATTTCTATTTGCAGGACTCACAGCAGTTGAATTTTGGAGAGAATGGTACACTTCAACCTGGTAAAGGAGTACAAAAAACAACCTTGAAATCACTTCTTTACAGCAAACCAATGCAAATTCTACTACTCTTCACAATCATCAATGGAATCATCATAGGAATTCTCTACGTGGCAATTCCTTTGAGGACTAAAATAGCACAGTGAGCTTCAAATTTTACGATATTAAACTATCATATACAAGAGCTAGTGGTCAATGAGTTTGGCAAATACTTATTTTTCAATCATACGGCTTAATTTTTCAATGAAATCATATGAAAATAATTTGAATTTACATAGTTTTCAGATTTATTTTACCAATTATCCAAAAAAAAGTAAACAAAAATTACAGAATATTTAAAATGATAATATGTGGTGAACTCGATTGTTTTCTCAATAACGGAAATTAAATTTCTGACGTCTAAAAGGTAACAACACCAAGAAAGCTGAGATATCACATAATACGAAGGTAGATGACATTATTATTTCGATAATTTTTCAAATCTAATCCATTTTGTTGTTTTCAACAGATTGTCTTCAACAGTGTTTCTTCAGAATGTTCCTTTTATAGGTAATTTCCAAATAAAAGAGAAACATCATCAAGCAACTCTCAGCAGATCGACAGGATCAGTCTCTGGTGCTCCCTTCTTAGCGGAATAGAACAGCCATCAGCTCAGAGCTTGCACAGAAGGGACAGGCAGAAAGAGGTGATTCCTCAGTTCGAGCAATTCGACGTCGACTTTTCGATGGAGGACTGGTATCAAGCAGGGTATCAAAGAAACCTCTTTTAACACCAAAGAACATTAGGGATCGTTTCGCTTTTTTTTCAGGCAATAACAGAATTGGATAGCTGAATAATGGAACAAAGTCATTTACTCTAATGAATCTCTGTGTCCTGTTTTCGGTATCATATGGAAAAGTCTCATTCCACGATGAACATGCGATAAATTTGACTTGGATTAGGTCATCCCCACGGTGAGACATTCAGTATAAATTTGGGTCCATGGCCAGAGAACTCTACCGAACCGAATCCGGTCAAAAATTTGTTGGCGATGGTCAAAACCGAGAAAATAAAATGAAATATACCAATTTACGGCAATTTTGTGAGTTGATTGAGCAAGATTGGAAGTATGTTGACCAAAATGTCACAGAATCTTTGATTTACACAGTGTCAAACCACAACAAGGATGTATTGAAGAAACGTGGGCAACATTGTAAATATTAGTCATCGTGTTTTTTGTGTTATTAACAATGTACTAAACATTGGTTTCGGGCATCTATTTGTTAATATTTATCCTCAATTAAGATTTCAATATGACCAATCACAAAATACTAACAATTAGAATCTAAATAATGAAAAATTAGAAGCTATGATAACGGTTTTGCCAAGCTCATTGTCCTCACCTGTATATTCATACCATTGATTCTAATGTGTATAATTGGCTTTATCCTTTTTCCAACAGATCTCCATTTATTTTCATGGTTGTTTTAGGTCTCCTGGAAGTACCATCTTGCACTCTTTTCATTCCTCTTATTCAAAGATTTGGAAGAAAGAATTTCTATTGCACCTTATCTCAAATAATGGCAGCACTCCTACTGATGTTGATGATCATGACGCTTCTGGATTATAGTATAGGTACTGATTATATAAATGAAATTAATTCTAATTGATTGTATAATATTTAGAAAGGTTTCGTCAAAAAGTTTCATAACATGGTAGAATTAGCTTACCTTATGCGAAATGAGACGCGCTGGGAACTCTTCTTCAGAATTAATAAGAGCACAGGATACAAAAAGACAACATTTTCCCGATTCGGGGATAAGTTTTTTGCCAAAAGTAAAATCTTCAGGGCGTACGCCAATATTGATGCAGGAAATTCTGGGTCGTAACGTCACTTGAAGGTGTTGCCATTTCAGTGAAGCCCCCCAAAAATTGTAATAATGGAAAAAGAATTTATTTTATTTTTGAAGTTAAGTTAGACTTTAATATGATTTATATTAAAAATTAAAATAAAATTTTATCATGCACTTCAGAGTAAAATTTCAAAACATCACGACCCAGATTTAGTTGAATTTAGAAATGATTGGAGATAACTCACTTCCTATTCTATCTATAATGAGGTAGAGCTGACTTATTTGATGTCAAAACTGACGAAGAGAAACAAGGTTAGCCATAAAACCATCAGCAGAGCAGAGTCACCTGGAGATGAAGTCTTTCGTTAAGAGACGGTATTAAGAGAATGACCCTCTTTACTGCTCGCTCAAGAGCCGTCAGTGTTGAATGATGTTCAGAACTTTTTAATCATCTCAAGAACAAAGGTGGACATGTTCGCATTTTTGTCGATGAGAAATAATTCATCATTGACAACCCAGATAAAATTTAAGAGAGTGTCTTCGATGATTTAAGAGCGTTTATGGCGGAGAGAATAAAACGTGGACGAAACACTGATAAATTGCCGATAAATTCTCATCGGCGATTGACTGTAGAGGATTATCGAATGATCTTCTACGAATCATGGTTGGTTCTACTTCCTCGAATTAAAGAGGATATTTCTTCGATTAATCTTCGGCGAGTTATGGAAGACTCAACTTCCATGAATTACAGCAGGCAGGTCATAGATGTATCTTCGGCAAGTTATGGAAGACTCATCTTCCCTGAATTACAGCAGGCAGCTCGTTGATGTATATTCGGCGAGTTATAGAAGACTCCTCTTCCCTGAATTACAGCAGGCAGCTCGTAGATGTATCTTCGGTGAGTTATGGAAGACTCATCTTCTTTGAATTACAGCAGGCAGCTCGTAGATGTATCTTCGGCGAGTTATAGAAGACTTATCTTCCCTAAATTACAGCAGGCAGCTCGTAGATGTATATTCGGCGAGTTATAGAAGAATCATCTTCCCTGAATTACAGCAGGCAGCTCGTAGATGTATCTTCGGCGAGTTATAGAAGACTTATCTCCCATAAATTACAGCAGGCAGCTCGTAGATGTATATTCGGCGAGTTATGGAAGACTCATCTTCCCCGAATTACAGCAGGCAGCTTGTAGATGAATCTTCGGCGAGTTTTATAAGACTCATCTTCCCTGAATTACAGCTGGCAGCTCGTAGATATATCTTCGGCGAGTTATAGAAGACTTATCTTCCCTAAATTACAGCAGGCAGCTTGTAGATGTATCTTCGGCGAGTTTTATAAGACTCATCTTCCCTGAATTACAGCTGGCAGCTCGTAGATGTATGTTCGGCGAGTTATGGAAGACTCATCTTCCCCGAATTACAGCAGGCAGCTTGTAGATGTATCTTCGGCGAGTTATGGAAGACTCATCTTCCCTGAATTACAGCAGGCAGCTCGTAGATGTATCTTCGGCGAGTTATGGAAGACTCATCTTCCCTGAATTAAAGCAGGCAGCTCGTAGATGTATCTTCGGTGAGGTACATGAATGACTCGTCTTCCCTCAATTGCAGCAAGCAGGTCGTAGAACGCTGATGTATCTTCGGCGAGTTATGGAAGACTCATCTTCCCTGAATTACAGCAGACATGACTTCGATGATAATCGACGCGTTATGATACCCTCATCGTCCCCTAATTATCACAGGATTGAATTATAGCAGATACGTCTTCGATGAAGATCACCGAATTAGGACAGACTCATATTCATTCATAAGAGCTTTAAAAACATGCGGGTTATCATATTGAATAAATATCAGTCAAATTCTACTTCTACCATGTCCAAGATGGCTCAGAGGATATGTCGCTGACTTCAATTCTCCATGATACTACAGTTGCAGGTTCGAGTCCCCCAGACACACCACTTCATTTCTTTCTCCATTCTGTAACATTAAACCAATCGATATAAAGCCAAATACCTTTCAAATGATAATTTTGGTTTTATTTAATCCTATAAATATATATATATATATATTCATGCATTAGAAAACTACCATGAATCGATCTAAATGCAGGGAAAATTATAGATAGTTGCCATGTATAAATCATGCTTGAATCGCCAATAATATTGAGGTGATTATGTGAATGGATTTCGTATGAATCTTCCCTGAATGTCTTCAAATCGAAATTGAATCATCGTTGATTTAAGGACGGTTACAATTGATTATGCATGTGCTTCTTCGATGAATCGACGATCATCCTGCCTTATTTTATACGAAAAAACTTGGATAAAACAGACACTTCTTCGAATATTTATCGATGATTCATCATCAATGCGCCGATTCATGTTTAGGTACTCTTCCAAGAATCGGCTATAAATCGGCCTAAAAAATCAACTGGGAAGGATGGAAATTGCCAGAACACACGAATTAATGTCTGCGATTTTTCAGAAGTCCAGACGAGGCACGTGATGCCCCCTCATTTCATCGAAGACTTTTTTCCGAATTACATTTGGCACAGTAGCTCCCTAGATCAGGATGTTTGCGACTATTGGTAATTTAGCATGATTGAAGGAGAGTCTAGAGTTAATCTACACCATAATAATAAATATCTGAAGACAGCTATTCAACAAACATTCCAGAATCTAGATGCCGATGCAATAAAGAGGATTTGTTCACGATTTCGCCCAAGGATCACCAAAACTATCGAAACTTATCGAAACTAAGGATGATCATATTGAATAATGGTGTTATAGATTGTAAGGGTTACATAAAAGAATGTTGAAATGGTTCTTTTACCTATTTGGTTCTTTCAATCAGAAAATTTCAAAATTAATCAAAAGTCACAATTTATCTTGTAATATTGTTTTTATATCTTCAGAATGGGTTGATATTGCTTTCTCAAGCCTGGCATATACTTGTATAGGCTGCCTGGTATTGGTAAGTACTTGTTTTATAATTCTAATAGTGAGATTACAGATAGCCTTAATGCTTGTACCTTTAATTGCAACAAAAAGTTAATTTGACAAACACGCTTCCTATAAACTAGGAATTTTATCAGTTTAGCAAGAGCCTCATTTGTACTTACAATTTACTATGAAATAGTGAAAATAGTGCCATTATTTAATGATATATTTTCTATTCGTGATCTTTTCTCAGTTGTTCCTAGTGTACATTTCTGAGCTGTACCCCACCTCAATAAGGATTGTTGGATCTGGAATTGCCTACTCAATGGTTTGCATAGGATACAGTATCCCTCCTTTACTCGAAATCATCTTGGTACGTTCATGTTTAGTATTTCGTTCACTTGGAATTATTAACTGATCATAAAATTGATGCTTTTCTCTTCAGCCTCCTGAAAACTTCAACTGGCTCTCTTTGATGATTTACTTCATCTTGGCTTTTGTGGGAGGAATTTTGGTGCTTCTTCTTCCGGAAACAAACAAGAAACCGCTGCTACAGTCTGTTCAAGAGTACGTTAGATTCGCCCAAGAAAAAGAATGATAGCAGAGTTTTGACAACTGTAATACTGATTTATATAGGTACTGCTCCAAAATATCTTTATTGTGAATTTTCTCTTATATCTGTCTTGACTTACATATCGCTAGCGTTAATTTAATCAGAACATTATTTGTTTTAGCTACCTACTTCTTATTTATATCATATTCTTTTAACCCTAATCAGACTGACAAAATTTAGGTCTCTACAAGATTGAGTGCGTAGGATTCGCTACATATTTCATATTTAGGAAACCAGTGGCTTGAATTGTATGATTTTTTTGTCAGTTCGTAGCTTTTATCATATAAATGTACTGTGTAAAATTTTATGTATAAACAATTGATAGGAACAAAGTTATGACATTGAATGTATTCTGCATTAACCTTGTACGTTGAGGGTGCCATAACTAGTTGTAGTGTGTACGTGATCTATTTGCCAAGACACTGTTATTCCGAGGACAATTAATTACAAATAATAACTTTAAATTGGTAAATATAATTAATTCTGTTAATTGTGATAAATGAAGAACATTGAAATACTAATCATTCATTTATTTCCTCTTCTAATTGATATCTTGGTTCGTAGCGACATCTGGCAACTATGTGTACGTATGTGCGTTAGTGTCTTGCGGGAGTACAGTGGGGGTAGTCTCACTCACATATTCTCAGTGAATTACAGAATTATACTCACTTTCATGTTTGGTATAATATTCTTGTTGGCATATGAGAAAAAATTAGAGTATACCCATTTTCAAATGTATCTAATGAAAAATATCATGAAATCTTAGTTGATTCAAAACACGTACAAACATTTAATTGCTATTATAAGGTCTTATCGAGAACAAACTCCTCAGTCCGTCTTTTAAGGGTTAAATAATCATGTGAGGTGTTCTGTTATCTTAACAAGTTATGGGGGTTGAGATTATAATTATATTGTATATAAGAAATAAGCATCAAATCAGGATTATTGGTAAATAAAATTGAGAAAAGAATTTATTTTCATTCGCATGAGTTACATAAGTTTTGATTTATCTTCGCCATGGTTCGTCTATAGACTCTATATCGCTTGTGCCACTGTTCATTAAATCAACAGGACTAGCAACAGTTAGAAAGATAGACGATTGACTTCAAGATCATCACTATGAACAAGTCAGTTTTATTGCATACTGTTATTAGAAGTAGACCATAAATAACACTTCTATCTAGAAAATCTCTGTATGTAGTTAAATAGAAAAACTGTATTCATTATGCGTCAATTTATAATTTGTAGGTTTGTTTGTGTTGTATTAGAACAAATTACAATTTCCTTAAAATTCTTAGAAGATTGAGTATTGAATGATAATATTCAACACTCTTGCAAAATAGCACAAGTATTACATATTATAGTAGTAATATAAATCATCGAGCTCTTGGGAAAATAAATTTCTTAATAATATCAACGATTCAATTATAATTATCATGGATTTATTATTATTTGTTTCACTTCGTGTCACCACCCTTCCGAATGATTCTCTCACACATTGTTGCTCCCGTTCATTGAGAGCGATAACTATAATTAATCAATATTAACTTCTATGTAAAAGTAATTGATGAGTCGGACTAAGTTTCCTTTGCAGATTAACGGAGTTACCCCTCAAGTAGACGATATTTTATTATTAGAAAAAGTTTCGTTTGGTGATAGGAGTCGTCATATAACTTTTTACTCCTCCTGCAAAAAGAATATATTTTTATTTTTGTTAATTTGAGAGCCAAAATTCATTTCACAAGTCCTCTCTAATTGGATTGGAAATTGTTTTAAACTTTTAGAACAAAAAAGGTTTCTTCGAATGAAAAATCATATATGTTAGCAAGAACTACGAATGTTTCTCCAGAGAAGAAACAACGCATATGTATACTCTACGCAGGGGAAATGGTAACCATCACACACGTAAAAAATGCATTACCCTGTCAGAGATAAAAAACTAAAAATTTTGTTCCAAACTAATTTCAGATGTAATAATAATTATAGCTAATTCATATCCACAGTTAGGGAATGAAATAACTGTTGGATGACAAAACTTGAGCAAGTAATCATCTTAATTAAATTCAAGTGGGTGCGTGGAATAGCTAGAACCAATGTTGCAGGGCTACATTTAAGAGTGTAGAGTGAGCATGAGTGTATGGTTGTGTATATAAAATTACCTGTATTAGCTCTTACACTTGATCTTATAATTGATATAGATTATAGGGGTCTCGAAAGGGGGAGGGGGAGAGAGGCCACCTAATTACACGTAATTATACCAAATTACACATGAACTGTAATACTTGAACTAACAAGCAATCAATTTGGTCAAGCAATTATAATTTAAATATCACCATCAGATCATAATTCATGAGATGCAAATGTTTGAAAAGTGAAATGCATGCAAACTGACTGTTTGGTAATTCTTGTGTCAACTGGACATGGTAATATTAGCGATTACCTTCTCACTGCAGGAAAAATGATGACGGATATCTGAGGTATGTGTGGACAAAAAAAAACACGAAATCACATAATCGAGGAATGCCTCCCACTCGGAAGCAACGCTTTCCAACTATTAATACCACTTACCTGTATTCAGACGAAGAGAATCCACCCTCCAAAATGCTTTTCCTATCTTCATGTTCCAACAAGGAACATCATTAAATCGCTTCAACTGATTGTAGTTTGTAAATGGGCCTTAACACTGGTAAATAACATGATCGGTGAAATAAGACACAGCCCGAACTTAATTGAGTCTGCCCATAGACACACACCAATACCAAGCCATCAAAATCGCAGGTGTACCATAAAACTGAAATTATACCTAATTTTTTCTCTACAACATACAAAAATGTGCGTTGGGTACTTTTGCTACTGAAAATTTGTCCTCTTGCTGCAACAATCAATTATACTTTTTACTTCCATAAACTAAACATGCACCAGACTTTGATATCTGTTTTTTCTATCAAAATTGTATTGTTTCTTATTTGACAATAAAAAATTCTAATTGATATCAATAAAATTGAATAAACAAGGGATGCGAAACTTATAAGACACCAATTATTAATTGTTGTGTGACAAATTGTCATTCTATTTTTCGAATTAGAAAAAGAGATTACTTCAATCAATTATATATCTTTCCGTAGTAACGATACCGCAGCAGAACTTTCGGTAGGTCGCACAAAATAAATTTCAACATGAATTTCAACACATATTGAATTTCTATTTGAAAAAATGGATGCTAGTAGAAGATAAGTAAATACATAGAAATACCGCAAGTAGCTAGTTGGTAAATCCTGGTTTACTCCACTCTACATCATTTCTATAATTAAACTATTTGAAGGAAATTTCCAGATGAATGCTACGTAGGTACCTATTTGGTTGAAATGGAACTGCTTACTCCTGCATCAGACTCCATTACTTATATTAGGAGGATAAAAGTGTCAGATGTTGGAAGACCAAAATATCCTTGTCGTCACTTTTCAAGTGGGTTGGAAGGAAGAGAAACTGATAACTTTTTATATTTTATTGAACTGTTAGTTACCTAAAATCTATTACAGGACACAATTTACTTAGGTAACATGCACATGAGAGCGTACACCAAGTGTGTACGTATCCACATGTGCACCTCTATATGTCAATACGTTCATTTGCGAGATGCACACGCATCACATACATAATATGTATGTTAGATGTACTAATGACAATATAACAATCTGATTACATATGCACAGTTGGGGAATGACTAATTACATATCCACAGTTGGGGAATGAAATATGATATAACTCGCAAGTAATTATCTTAATTAAGCTGAAGTGCTTGCATGGAAGAGCTAGGTTCTATGAGACAGTTCTTCAATGAAGAGTGTGATGTGTGGATATATATTTGTATATGTTAAATGAACTGTATTACCAATTCCATTTCAGACTTTTGGAACAAGCAAGTAGCTGGTTAAGTTTTTACATGAAATAAATGGTTTAGTGTAAATCTATCTGGACTACTATAATCTTCACTAGATAGTACATACATTATCTGTAAATTTTGATATAGATAATTATATTGACGAATATATTGATACATGCACAATTTACTTCACTATATTTTCTGTGTAATTCACCGAATTATTGCACAATCTCGGGATTCTGCTGCGTGTTTTCAACCCCGGAACACCCGTACTACCTAAGGGGCAAGGTTCCGGTTTGAAATATTGATGCATAATTTAAAAACTGATTGACTTAAGTTGATGAAACTCTGTGACTATTATTGTCTATGACGTGTTTATTTTTCGTATGAATATCAGTGTAATTGGTGCAACTGTTTTAAAATATTTAGTTTAATATTATTTTTGATCAGGTGTATTTTATATTATTTTTGATCAATCATAAAATAAAATTATTGATCATTATCATTTTTGATCAGGCCTCTGGAACCAGGGTGAAATACAGCCGCTGCTGTGTCACATTTTGTGTCAAACTAGAAACATCAATTATAGTAATATTGGCTATTTTTCGGTTTGAATCAAAATGTGAAGTAACATCGCATGTATTTCACCCAGGCTCCAGAAATTCTGCATTGTAATAAAATGATTCAATTCTTAATAAAAACAAAACACGTTGCCTCTTTTTCATTATTTTCACATAAATACGTCCTAGACAATTGAGGCCCGGAGTTCCAGCAACTCGAGTAAAGTTTTTAAAGTATAAATCTATATATCAACCGGAACAATTGCTACTCTGGCATTCTGGGCGTTCCAGGATTGAAAGTGAGCAGCTCACTCAATCTCGAAATTGCACGATTAGTAAATTGCGTAAAATATGTAAATTAACTAAATGATGGCAACCATAGAGTGGATATCTTCGCCTCCACCTATAAAATGGTCTTGACCGTCCAATAATTTGCCATGAAATATAAATGATCTTGTCCTTTAACCAGTTCGCTCCCAAAATCTTACCAGATGGTTCCTGGATGATGACGAATCGTCCTACCAAAGTCCAGGCAATTTGATTGAATTCTTCTTGAAATATTAGTGACCTTGATCTTCGATTGGTTGACCTTTTGCTGTTTAAACACAATTAAATATTATCTGTAATATCATTATTAATTCTAAATGAAATAGTGAATATTGATATGAAATCAGATTTTTGTCATTGGTTGATTACAGATTTGGTTTAATGGAATAACTGGCATTTATAACTCACTATCTAAAGTGCAATATAAGTCATTATGTATGTTTAAAAACTATTAACCATTAAACCTTAATCAGAAATGTATAAGCTAAGTATGAATTATTAATTCCGTGATCATATAATTAATAATTGACATAGATTAAAGGGGTTTTGGTTCAAAGGACACCCAATTACACATAATTATACCAAATTACATATAAATTAAAACTGGAATTACCATGCAATCAATTTGGTCATTCTTTTAATTATACACCAACAGATCATAATTCATGAGATGCATATGTTTGAAAAGTGAAATGCAGGCTAACTGACTGCTTGGTAATTCTTGTGTTAACTGAACATGGTAATATTAGCGATTATCTTCTCACTACAGGAAAAAGTGTGACGGATATCTGAGGTCTGTGACACAGTCACACAGTGTGGACGTATATATTCAAACACGACCTCACATAACGGAAAAATGTCTCCGCGCCCTCGTCCCCTCTACAACGAACAAATGCAATGCACTCTAGAATCTAGATGGAATGTTCACCACGATTGTCAATAATATCTATTTTGAAAAATTGTCCAACTTCCTCCAATTACTAGAGGAAGACTGGAAGACTTCAGTTACTATAGTAGTGTTTTAATCTGCAATGCTATAAACATTTTATTACACAAGATACTTAATTTCTGGGTCACTCCGCAAGTAATCCACAGTTTTACTTGACTTTGTTGCATTTACCTGCAAAGGACTCGATTAGTGGGCTGAGAGCTGCCCTGCTATTGCAGCGGCCAGTAAAACTTCTTCCTTCAGTAATAATATCAATAATAATTAGTAGCGGATACATATGAAAAAAAAGTCAAACTGTCGATTCGTTAATATTTTATTAGAGCTTTAGCGAGAGCTGGTTAGCCCGAACCAGCCATGGGTTAGTGAGTGAGTGTGAAGAGTTATTCATTTGTTAACATCAAAAAAATGGACAAATTAGTTAAATTTATTGACTTATACATTTTAATTTTAACTGAAGATATTCTTTACTATTACATATATAGGTATTTACACCAATTTACTTTTCAGCCTTGTTAATTGAGAAACACGAAGGATTTTCTCAGATACATCATCGATACTCAGAATTTGGAATTTCCTTTATTGGAAGATTGTTAAATGACTGGAAGTATATATTACAATAAATAATATCAATCATGAACAGTGAAATAGAAACAATTGACGACATCATCAATATCATAGGACTGGGACTCTGGAACGTACCCTCTTTCTTCATAATATTCATAAGTAAGTTGATGAATTATAAAGTTTTGATTTAAAAACAGTGTTATATTTTATGTTTCATAAATCTTGCATTGTTCGTTTTTGGCATTTTTATGAAGTAAAAATCAAATCGACTGCAAACTAATATCTGAAAACACGTAGACCACAGACTTATTTTTAGTAATTTACATTTAGTAATGTACCTACCTAATTGTAATATATTTTGAAAATATTGCACAAGTATTCATACAATCTTTACATATGATATTTATTTATAAAGAATTCATTTTTCATTAAAGTAGATATTTTTGAGTAAAATATTAACTAATAGGATTTATGAATTCTACCTTCAGTATAATTGCTATTGTAGAAAATGTAGAAGCATTTGGGGCTAAAAGTTGGGAACCAGTCTTTTTTGGTCAATTTGGATATGCTGAATTATTAATCACGGTTCACACGCTGTATTCTCGGAAAAATAAAATGACTTTCCAATATCTGTTTTCAGTTAGATTTGATGTTTGAATACCCAATTGGCTGGGTAGTTTCATGATAAAATCCGTCTTATTTTGTAAATTTTGTACACTTCAAGTGACAATGAAAGAAAAAGAGAACAAAAATATGAATACACTCAGTAGAACGCATTCCTCCGCCCTTCACAAATAATATGCAGCTACACATTTTGATTTCTAAATCAGTCGTTTTGTTGTTAAGCTTTGTATGCCTGCTTCTAAGATTGACCCTCGTGTTTAGACAGACACGCTGATCATCAATCTGTCTTGAACAGCGGCATAGACCTGTGAATCGGAGTTTTCATTTTTCGACCATTTCATCACAGCGTATAAGCACTAGAAATCATCTCCAACAGCTCACTGGAATGGGATCTAAGGACGTATAGATTGGTCGAAGCTCTGGTCTCATATCATCTAGGTTCCATCACATACCTCTAGCTTCAGGAAGTACTGTTTAGGGCATGTCAGCGATTTTCCTTGCCATAGTTTGGAAATGAGCGCGCATCATATGGAATTTTGAGGGCATCCTTTTTTGGAAGCAGGACTTCAAGATTCCCCTTCAAGAACAGTAATTGTCTTACTTTGTCTACAGAGTCTGCATGTGGTACTTTATATATGTTGCATACAAATATTTTCACTGCTTGGCTGGTTTCTGGTGAGAGGTCAACAAAACCATTCAAAAATGACTTACTTAATTATAATTAAGTAAGCCATGGTTCACCATGAATTCAATCCATGATGTTTGTTTGGTGTGATTAGCCATGTATGATTTTGTCGTGTCACATCTAATTAGTGAGTTGAAGCTTGTAAGTTTACTATCAACCCTATTGGGAGATTGATAAAGACAGCCCTAACTGGAATGAATTTCCTCTCCTGACTTTATCCAAAGATTGTCCCACTGCATGCGATGTAAATGCGACACCGAAAGCAGAAGAACGTCTGTGTCGAGTGAGAGATTGCAAGAGATTGCAAGCAAATAATAATTTAAGCCTGGTTTCATTTTCTTCGTGCGTTGCTTTTAGCGAGATGAAATCATTTCTGTTGAAGAACGGACTTCATGTTCGTCAATAAACTCTCAATAAGCCGACGAATGGGTCACACGTGCTGTCTTTCATTGACGGGTTCTGGTGGTGACAATGATTTTGCCTTCTATAAATTGATAAAAACTATCTCTACTTGTTGAAAAGTGTCACTGCTTGAAGTACAGCATGTAGGAAAATATCTGTCTGATCACCAAATGAATGTCACTGCTCTTGAGGTTTACAAACAACGACAACCAGAGGCTGATCATCAATGATCAGACATGACATTTGACTTTGAAGGTGGTTATTTCTTAACAAGCTATCGGTTTGGTGGTTATATCTGCGATAATCGATCGATTCCCTGTTCGTAGCAGGAGAGGGGGGAACAGGCATTAGTTGATGCTTTCAGTTCGCTGGCAGATCAATGACTTACACTGGTTCAAAAGCAGTAAGGAGATGCTGCTACACATTTCGATCAGCTTTCAATACTTTGTTTGTCTCCTTGTCCCTGGCAACATCGCATATTGATCAAAATATTTGAGAGAAGCAAGTTAATCATGAGCTTGTGCATCTTCTTTGGCAACATGTGAGAGAAACACTGCTATCAAAATACGCCAGAGTGTCTGCAATGCTAGCTTATGGTCACGTGGAATTGTTGTATGTTTTCCAGCCAAATCCTCTTCCAATGTTTCATGTCCTAGAATACCACTTTCAAGCCAAGGTCAGACAAGCCACAATTTTATCTGCAACGGTATTGGTAAATTTATTTTGTGTTCTTCGCATATGAGTTTGCACTACTCCCAAATTGTTTATACTGTGTTACACCCCATTACGAAATGTTCTTCGCGAGAAAATTGTGATGAGAAGCAGTTTTAAAAGGCAATTTTAGGCATGTAAATCACCAAATGTAGAAGGGGAACCGAGAAATTCTGAATCAACATATTAAAATTAACTAAAAACAACTAGTTCCCTTGTTTTACGCCCAAATGCCAATACATTCTATTTTTAGTCATCTTTTTCAAAATCGGGATCAGTCTACTGTGGAATCATAACACTGCACTTTGATTTAGATTTTGTTTTTATAAACCACTTCCTCGTAGATCAAAAATCCAGACACGTACACTAGTAATTTTTTTAAATCTAGGAACTAAGATATTTAAGACGTTTATCAGCCGTATGCTCAATTATAACTATAAAATGATCATGTTATAGTTGGCGATAGAACAAACAGCATGGATTTTAGAAGCTAGAATTAAAGCTCTGAGAGCTTGCAAAAACATATGATTTATCTAATTTGGGGGAAGTGATACGTCATCTCTTTAAGTTTTACAGTTGCTTACTTCTAAATAAAGCTTAATAAATATGGAGCTTACAAAGAGTCAAGAAAAATCTTAAAATAACGATTAAGCATCTGAATTTTTGGTAGTTCGAACCATATAAATCTTAATATCAAATACCTATTAAATATCACAATATTGAAATAGAACTAGATTCCGAAAATTAGTTTATAAATCCTGGTTCATTCCACATCATATCTATAATTAAATTATCTAAAACAGATTTCGGAATGAGTGCTGCGTATCTGGTGGAAATGGAATTTCTTGCTCCTGCATCAACTGTACTCGTGTAAGTGATTTACGAATATCATTTCTTGATGAACTTTTCTTTTTTTTTAACTCAAATTGTATCTTTCACAGAAATGATACCATTAAATTAGGAACGGAAGAAAATATTTTAGATGATTTCTCGCCTTACAACAATACTGGATCAATAACATTCACTGAAGAGGTTCGAATTTCTGAACAATAATATTAAATTTAATATAATATAATTTTCTATTCACTTGGTAAGTTTTTATGGTAATACTATTCATTATTTCCCAGTTCAAGCTAGTAGATTCAAGAGAATATTTACGAAATATACACCAAATGATGCACAGCATTGGAGCGTTCATTGGATGCATCATTGCGTGCACATTTTCTAACAGGTAATATCTCAGATTAAGAAAAATGAATAAGCAATAATTTCATATAATCCATTTTATCTTTTTTCCTATAGATATGGTCGTCAGAAGTCAGTTTGGTACAGCTCCATCTCTCTTGCTGTTCTGACAATCTTGTCAGTTACTTTGCCATGGCTGGAAGCACTAATGACAGTCAGATTTCTAACCGGAATTTGCCTTTCAGTGAGCGTAATCTCTTCGCAGTCAATAGGTATTAATGATCCAAGATATTCCGTATGAAAATTTACCTGAGAAAATCTTGTGAACGAAAAATCCCGTTTAAGGTATGGAATGTTGCACCATCAACGGCAGGCCTGCATTCGGAATTTTATCTGGATTGTTTTACCCTCTGATGCTAATGATAATTCCTGGTATAGCCTACCTTACGAAAGACTGGAGAACAATACACGGATGCATTTCGATTCCAATATTCATAAGTCTTTTCTTTGCCAATCCTCTGTGAGTACTTTGATAACAAATTCAATTATTATGAATCAATTTATTCCTTACTTTCTTATTGTCGGCAGAGTTTTGAAAGAGTCTCCACGTTGGTTAATCGAAAAGGGACGTATCGAAGAGGCAGAAATTGTGCTGAGGACTGGAGCAACTTTGAACAACAAAACGTATAACATGCCTGATGATCTAACAGAAATATTGAAGAATATCTATTGTTCTAGGGTAAAGAGAAAACATTGAAATAGGTATAAAAACAAATTGAGTTACTGTACCTAAATAGTTTTAAATTAAAAGAAGTAAACAAACTTTATGGAAAATTTCTAAGGTTTACTATTTCGAGTCATAACTTCCTGACTCAAGATGGGTACCTTCAAATCATGATAATCTTGAAAAAAATAACGAAGTAACTAAAGCCCTTTCTACATGATCAAATTTTACGTAATATTTGATGTATGATTTACCGAGAGGTTTCCGAAATACTACTGAACGATTGATTGGTCGGAGGTCAAAGAACGCAGCATTAGAACAAGGAGAGGGAAAGTTCTAGAGTTCCAATAAGGTGGTCTAGTATTTCCTCAAACAGAATATTTAACGGGAGTGTAGATGATGAGTGTTTATTTTATCTTTGATTCCTTAATTTTTAACACCAAAAATGAAGGAAGTAAACTTTAGAATGATGCTGTTTAATATTTTGGATATAAAACACATTCATGTAAAACTACATAATGCCACAGAGAACGAATCAATGTTTGCAAATAAAATCACAGAGTCGAAAACCCACTTATGCAAATTGGGGACATTATTGTGTCACCAAATGCATCCTGCTACACAAAAATCCACATATAAATATTATTTTACTGAATCAGTTATAGGAATAAATCCATTAAAACATACTGGTTTGAAAGAGAGAAACTCTAATAATTAAAATAAGCCTTCAAAATTTTGCTCAAACTAAATATTCCAAGAACATCGTTAGACTCCATTAGCTAGAACAGGAAAATATCTCTCCAAATGAGCCAAATTACCAAGATGTAAATGATGTGCTTCCAGTACCTAGACTTTTCTAATTAGATGACTTTTTCACCTCTCATTAAACCTTAAAATCTATCTTAAATCTGCTTTGCTGCTACTGAAACATTTTTTGTGCCACTCTTAAACTGATTATATTTATAGTATAAAACTACATAACATTTCCTAATATTTTTGGAAATTTTGAGAAATAATAAAAATTTAAAACATTAAATCAATTGAAGAATACTTCGTTATGAAATTTTAGTTTATCATAAAATACAA
Source organism: Caprella mutica (assembly GCA_947561585.1). Lineage (NCBI taxonomy): Eukaryota > Metazoa > Arthropoda > Malacostraca > Amphipoda > Caprellidae > Caprella > Caprella mutica. Next base: position 17,460 of record CANNZV010000060.1, on the reverse strand, counting down.
TTACCAGATCAGATCCAATTCGAAAAAACATTTTAATAACGCTATTTCTTTCTTCAGGAATCACATCAGTTGAATTTTGAAGAGAATGATACACTTCAACACGGAACTGGATTTCGTAAAACACCCTTGAATTCTTTTCTTTACAGCAAACCAATGCAAATTCTACTACTCTTCACAATCATCAATGGAATCATCATAGGAATTCTCTACGTGGCTATTCCTTTGCGGACTAAAATATCACAGTGAGCTTCAAATTATTACGATATTACACTATCACATATATATTGCTTCACAAATTTGAGCTAACAGTTATTTGCTGGCCTAGAAAGACATTCATTATTTCATTACTTAATTATACCCGAAATCTAATATTAGCAGAAAAGTGCAATGGTGCAATTTCAATGTTTTGTTTGAAGTAAGAAAAGAACTGAAAAAATAAGAAGTCAGTTTACTAAAGTCAGGCAGCTGGGCTTCAGAGTACTATCACCAGAGTATTATTTTGAGCCATTTATTCGTGGTGGATTCAAAAGAGATAGATTGTAAACTTTAGGAAAGCTACTCAACACAAAATTAATATTTTTGGAAAAATACGAAACGAGTTTTTCAAAAGTTATATAGACTGCACAGTGTACAGCTTATGCTACTAAATTTTACTAGGTACATAATTAGAAAAAACTTATGGGAAATGCAATGGTGTCACGAGTACAGATGGTACATGGATAATAGTTTAGGTAATGGCTAAGGAAGACCCTAGTTAGGTACGTGAATGAATGAATATGTGAATAGATTGCATGGACTATGTTCTATGGGTACATGGATTCTAGGTATATTCCACCCAAGGTATATTCCACCCCGGTATATTCCACCCCAGTGACAATGTTCATTTGGGTGAGAATAAAAACTCAAAGATTTTATATATAGATGGCCATTTGTTAAATAATTCGTACCGATGAAAAATTAACTCAGACAATATCCTGAGATATTTGGACAATATTTAGAGGTAGCTCAAGTCATATGAAATTTTACCCTATTAAAAACACAGATATTCTTAATATGGTAGTTTATTTCAAAGTTTACGTGTTGAAAAAGCTAATGTTAATTCCTTTTTAACATGAAACTGCCAATGTGCTCTTACAACAATGGTTGGAAGAGGTGTGGAAGGAGTTGACTGGCAGAGAAAACACATTCAGTGTTTTACTCTTTGCTTATAAGTTGCTGTTTTGGATTTTAGGACCAAATTCTCTGCAATCAATATATCTCAATGTATAAAAAGGCAATAATCTCCCAGTCTTAAAACCCTGTGCACTAATTCCCCCTCCCCATCAAAAACTTCCTAGTTAAAAAAAAAATACTTCGGCCAAAAACCACCACTTTTACAAGAAGTTAAAATACCAAATTCAAAATGAAATAAATGTAACAAGTAATACTATGTGACATCATCTTACATTTAATATCGCTGTTGTGTTGGCGATAGAGAAGAAAATCGGCTTGAGATTGAAAATCTAAATACCTCAACTGATAAATGCGTTCACACAACCTTTCTTTCCACTGGTTTGTCACATGTGTTGTGGAAAATTTAATACTTGTGATTAACCAGCGAAGTGTTTAATTTGCTACAGAGAAAATGCAAGTTACCTAGTATTACATATAATATTAATAAATGACTAATATTAATAACTAAAAAAACCTAACACGTAAAGTGGGGTGGAAATTACCGGGGTGGAATATACCTAGGGTGGAATATACCGGGGTGGAATTTACCAGGATGGAATATACCGGTCACCAGGTACATGATATATGGATATTACGGCTACAACAGCTAATTGTAATTAATAAGAGAAAGGTTGACGAGTACATAAGACAATTTATATTTTCTGAAAGAAATATGAACTAGGTAGGTTACTAATAAGCAAGTTACAATACTATTAGGTTAGGGTGCGTGACCCGAACTTCAGCCAGGTCACGTTATATAAGGTACAAAGGTAGGTACTATTTTGGTTGGAATATTAATTAGAAAAGGAATTAGCAATACCTATAGTTAGGTGCTGTATTATTCATTTGATAGAGGATACCAAATAACTAGTTACTAATATTAAAAGAGAATAATCTATATTTTAGTAAGTCAAGCCTTAACTGCTCACTTGTTAATATGGGGCCTACTCCTGGCAAGTGGTTATACAAGCAAGGAAATATTTTGCTTATAGGGAATGCCATGTGTGGCAATGTTTAGCCAGTGACCGTTAGGAGATATCTGAGAATCACGTAAAAATTAAAAAATAAATTGAACGTTCTCTGCCTCAGTTAAACCTAGTTTCAAATTTATTTTACTCGCAGCACAGTTAGCTAGTATTTGCTATACTTCACGACCTCTAATTATTAAAGGTCCCCTCCACTTTAAAAAAATTCTTACACCATTAATTAGATCGAATGTTACTATGTAGTTATAAATAAACCTGCAAACCATAAATAATTTGGTTCAATAATAATTTTTGTTAGGTACCTAAAAGTACCTAACTGCGACAGTACGAGGTATATTTAGTACTTATTCCTTGTTCTTCTATTTAATTTATTAGAAAGAAGGATAGTGAAGGTTGAGTGTAATTATCTTTTTATATATTTAGTTACGAATTGAATACTTGGGATATTTTCGTTTCTGTTATTTGGATATGTTAGATAAACATAGTTCTGCAAATTTAGAGCATTTCTGGAGAAATTTAATTTGACGTTGAAGGGACCTTTAAGGGGTTTTATAAATCGGTCTAATAATGAGGAAGTGAATTGGAATGAAGAGAAAGTCAGTGTAATATTTATATAACCTAGAAGGCAAAAATGACGATGCCACAAAACATTATCAAAAAAAATTCTCGATACAGTAGCCTAATATGTCCACTGGTTCTAATGTGTATAATTGGTTTTGTGATTTTTCCAACAGATCTCCATATGTTTTCATGGTTGTTTTGGGTATCCTAGAAATACCATCTTGCACTCTCTTCATTCCTCTTATCAAGAGATTTGGAAGAAGAAATTTCTATTGCACCTTATCTCAAATAATGGCAGCACTCCTACTGATGTTGATGATCATGACGCTTCTCAATTATAATATAGGTACTGATTATAGAAATAAACATTTTTTATGAATAAAAAAATCGAGGTCTCAGTTTTGAATGTTCTTTTTAACAAACTAATTTTCTTAGCTTGATGCAATATATGTATAATGTATCAAATTATATTTCTTTACTGGGTTCTGAATGTATATTGGGATTATTTTGTAATTCTCATATCCTTTTAACTGTTCCTCTAATGATAATCGACTTTTTCCTGGTAATGTTAAAACCATATTCGAATAAATAGTTAATACTGTTTATAGAGATTTCTTTAAGCATAGCAGAACTAGCGCTACGGATTACCAAATGCGATGTGAGACGCGCTGGGAACTCACATTCGGACATTATTAAGAGCACTGACTTAACAACGACAGTTTTTCAAGTCGTGGCCAAATTTCATACCGGGGGTGAAGTTAAAAGAAGTCGCTAAAGCCCGCGAAAGGATCGAAATCGAACAAAAACTTTTATAGCGATACTGAAAAAGTAGTTGAAGGCAGACCAAAGTCAGTTGATGTCAAAACTGACTAAAAGAAACTACGTCAGAAACAGATTCGTCTACGGTGCAGTCAATGAGGACATTGGTATGAAGTATTTCGTTAGGAGTCATTGAAACTGTCTCACTGCTTGCTAAGGAAACGTCAAAGTTTCTCAATCATCTCGAGAACAAAGGAAGACATACTCGCTTTATTGTCGATGGAAAAATTCATTGTTCACAAGGTCGCAAATATCAAGACTACGTGAGTTTTTGTTTGTGACACTTCAGAAATTCCTTCTGTGATGCAGAGCAAAATTTCTGCTTCTGTGATCTTTGCAGCCGTGTCTTCGAAGCTGTTTCATCGAAGCTGTTTGACCAAATGAGATTTGGATTGAAGTAGAATCTTACGTTAATCTTCCTAAGGTTAATTCTCTGAAGAGAGCCTTATTCAACAATCATTCCGGAATATCGATCTCGATGAACTATAAAATAGTAACTTGTTCACAGTTTCCCAAAAGATCTCCAAAATTATCGAAGCGAAGGGTGATCATATTGAATAATTTTGTTTTGGATTGTAAGGATTACAGAAAAAATTGTGCAAGAGATTATTTTACCTATTTTATTATTATATTTTTTTAATCGGGGAATTTCGAAATATATGAAAAAGTCCCAATTTAGCTACGGAACCCTGAATTATTGTTTTTATATATCTTCAGAAGGGGTCGATACTGCTTTCTCAAGTCTTGCATATACCTGTATAGGCTGCCTGACATTGGTAAGTACTTGTTTTATAATTTTAATGGTGAGATTACATATCGTAATAATGCGTATAGGGTATGTATTAAAATGAAAAAAAACGTAATTTGAATTAACCGGAGTATTCATTATTAGTGGAACAGGAGCTTCATCTATATCTAGCATTTACTTTATAAAATCTTTAAATATGGTGCCAGAATTTGATGATTTCATTTCAATTTGGTATTTTTTTCTATCAGTTGTTCCTATTGTACAACTCTGAGCTGTATCCAACTTCAATAAGGATCTTTGGATCTGGAATGGCCTATGCGATGGTTTGCATAGGATACAGTATCCCTCCTTTACTCGAAATCGTCTTGGTACGTTCATGTTTAATAATTCGGCAATTTGAAATAACTATAACTGATCATAAAATTGATGCTTTCTTTCTCCAGCCTCCTGACAGCTTCAACTGGCTCTCTTTGATGATTTACTTCATCTTGGCTTTTGTGGGAGGAATTTTGGTGTTTCTTGTTCCGGAAACAAACAAGAAACCGCTGCTGCAGTCTGTTCAGGAGTATGTTAGATTCGCCCAAGAGAAAGAACAATGAAAAAAATAAGAGTGCCTTTTAATAATTGCCAACTGATAGTTTTATTATATAAGAATAAAATTATTGCTCGACCCGCTAGGAGTGCAGTTATAAGAACACCCCTGGACTCATGTTCTTGAGGAAAAATTTTAGAAAATAGTTACTAATCCTTCACTATTGAGCTGAATTGATTGAAACAAATTCTAAATGGCAGCCTTGTACAATGTACATTGCTATAATTTCTAGGAAGAAGATTTCCGAAAATATTAATTTTGATTAATTGAATATAGTAGATATTTACGTTTAATTGCTGAGATCAAATTATTGGTTCTTGTAAGAATAATACCTTGAATGAGATCCTGGTGCATTTACTACTATTTCTAACAAAATTACAGATGTTCATTTTCAAATAATCAAAACCTAAACTTGTATTCTTAGCGGATGGTGTATGACACTAAAGTTGCTTCTACTCCTCCAATAATGAATTAATTGTTTGAAATTACTTCCAAATTGTAGCTTGGTAGAAATACTATTATTATTTATTATTTTGGTGATATATTTGTAAAGATGGAAAATTTGAATTTTGAACTTGTGATGATTTCTGAGGGTTACGCTAAAATTACTTCTTGTCCTTCAATAATACATCAATTTACTTCGAAAAATTTAAGAATTAGTATATTAGTATGTTGTATGTACTAGCCCAAATATCTATTTGAGCTTTAATATTTATCCCTTCAATTGTATTGGTGTTGTTACTTTGTTCTTTACCTTTTATAAATCAAAAACATGCATAACTTACAAATCTTCTGTTTCATAACAACTATGATTTCTTAGTTAGGTCATCTTCGAGTAGATGAATTTCCTATTTATTTGATTTATACTTTTTGCATAAGGATTATTCTCTATTTTCAAGCATGGTTACATTATTACCCGAATGCTGGAAATTTTTAAGTGCCAGGATCTAATCCAAAAGTCTAACAATATCATAATAGGATCATTTCTTTGACTTCGATATTCTTTAACTCATAGTGATTGTCTCTTGAACATTTATTTCCGATATTCTCTTCTATTGAATCTTTGGTGCTTCAGAATTTTTAACAAGATTAATAGGTCTTAAGAAATTTAGCCCTTTTGCATCTTTTTTTACGCTTCATCCAGCAACTTCTCTCTGACAATCTGATTGAAAATTTGTAGCACAACGTCTTAGGGTTACATAACCACTAACTAAAGCTCTCAGTGAAGTAACAAATGACAGCTTTCATGAAATGATTGTTTCCTGCTGTGGAATTTGTACGTTTCAACAATTCTGTTTGCCTTTCTTCATTATCTTGATCAAATTTGATGATGATTCTTTCTATTTTTTAACTCATCCCAGAGAAATCAGTTATACTATTTCTCAATTATTTTTGTTCCTACTACATATAAAAAATGTAACCACTTTCACTTTCTCATTTATCCCAACTGCGAGTTCTTAATTTTTAAACTCCTGCATCTTTAAGATTTTTCAAGATTCTAGAACATTCTACAGGGTGGGGCGTAAGTTTGGAAGCAATTTTTCAAACAATAATATAATTCTTAAAAATAAGTTCCTAAGTAGGTGATAGGGTTTGAACTATAGTAGAGACACTACATTATGACGTGGCAGTGTTATTTTTTACAAAAATTTAGTCGATTCAAAAATGTCAGACAAAAGAGAAGCCATTATTGCTCTACACCGTGCCGGGAAGTCAGATTCCGTCATTTCAAAGACTCTCTCAATAGCGAGATCGACTGTTTGGAAGTGTGTGAAGCGTTTTAATGAGAGAGGAGACTTGACTGATCGTCCAAGAAGTGGTAGACCACGCTCACAACGCACCAAACAACTGATAAAATGTGCCCGAGAGAAGATCAGGAGGATCCCGAAAAGGTCAATACGATTGTTAGCCAAAACAGCTAATGTAAGTCCCAGAACAATGAGGAGAGTTGTCAAAGAAGACCTAAAGATGTCCTCTTTCACCCTCCAAAAAAGACAGACTCTGTCAGAAGCTGTAAAGAAAAAGAGATTGGAGAGAAGCAAAGCACTTCTGAGAGAATTGAAGTCTGGCACGGCTGGTGAAATTGTTTGGTCTGACGAAAAAAATTTCACAGTGGAAATGGCTCACAACCAGAGGAATGACAGAATAATTGGTTAAAGTGCAAAAGACATCCCATACAACCAAAACACTGTCCACAGAACCATGAAACCTGATTCAGTAATGGTCTGGGCCGCCGTTTCAGAAACTTGGAGATCTCCTTTAATTTTTGTGGAACAAGGCGCCAAAATCAATGCTAAATGTTATATTGAGAATATTTTGACGCAAATGTTGGAGTCAGCTAACGTTCACTTCGGTAATGACACTCTATGGACATTTCAGCAAGACGGCGCGACTTCACATACTGCAAATGTCACTCAAAACTGGTGCCATGACCATCTTCCACGGTTTTGGTCCAAAGAAATGTGGCCTCCCTGCTCCCCAGATGTTAATCCTATGGACTTTTCGGTATGGTCCATTCTTGAATCAAAGGCCTGTGGTAAATTCCATCGCAGTGTGGATGATTTAAAGCGTTCGCTTCAGAGATCTTGGAAGGAAATTTCGCAAGAACAGTTGAGGCTGTTATTAAAAACAAGGGGGGACATTTTGAATAAATTTATGATTTTTGAATTCTTAAAACCTTTATGTAATAATACATAACTGTAAATTATTAAATATATTTTTCGTTGGATTATAATAAGCACTTTCATTTGCTTCCAAACTTACGCCCCACCCTGTAGAAGCTATTATATTTTCATTTGTTATTCCCTAATATTTTTCCTTCAATATGATCATTTATTTAATCATATGTGAATTAATTTTATTTAATACCATATTATTATTACTCAAATCACTGTATATTCATTACTATTTGCATAGAATCAGAAATCCCAAGAGTATGTGTAATAGTTTTCTTTAGCTACCATATAAGCCAACGGAGATTAGACTTATCAGTTAGATTCGACCTATTGTGACGCGAATGTGCCAAATTAAAGTGTATGCTAAACAGAGATAAAGTATCATTACACAGCCTACTGTAATAACTAGTGTTTTAACAATAAGCGTTTTGAATATAAATATTAATCTTGAGCATATTTAAAATAAAGAATATACATAATATGAAAAAATATATATACTCTCTTTATGATTTTTTTTCCATTAGGATGTATTCTTTTCACGAATAAATACTATTTTACAGAGATAGGTCGTGTAAGAAAAAAATTTCATATAGATACAGTGACCTCTATAGTGAACTTCTGTGAGGTGAATTAGTTAGGATGTAGCCAATAAAAAATAAGAGTGTGGCTACATATTTTAAAAGACTGTTGCCCACCATTACATGGCGGAATTATTGGAACATACAAGTCGAACTAAAGTTATAGTTTACAATATGTATTCTCATAATTTTCTTTTATCCCAACAACTCTTTCATTTTTCTTAGTTCAATGTAAAGTATAATCTATAAATTTACCAATTTGATTTACTAAATATTACTGTGACTGAACTTTGTCAGAAGATGTACGCTACACATTAGATCCAAATGACATGATATTCAAGTTAATAAAAGCATCCCTCGCTTTAGTTACCAAATCACGACTCAGTTTAGTTACCAAACGGTAACTAAAGCGAATAAAAGTAACAAGAAATTTATAATTGTCACTCCTCGATTATATATCTCTTTTTCTATCAGTTATAGAAAGAAAATTTGCTTTAGAGTTATTAGAGTATGTACTACGTATATAAGCATATTAATAATAATGTAAAGTTTGTGACTGTGATGAAAAATTTAAAGTCGTGCATTTATTAAATGTTTAACTCTCACTTAACTCTCACTCAGTATAGGTGAGTAATAAATAGATACTTATGTTAAAATAGCATTTGTATATTTTATGAACATTAATTTAATTTATTTTGCGTAAAGTGGATACGATAGCTAATGATATTAGAGCACCTGATAATTACGACATGGTTGTGACTACTATAGAAAATGTAGATACTCTTCCCGATTTTCAAACTGTAGTTCAAAAACTACTAGAACAGGAAAATAAAATGAAAGAGAGGCAGTCAGAGAAGGAGATTACATAAGCACGATATGTTAAGAAACAACCCAAGATCGTGAAAAAATGCAATCATTGTCACAACACAGGACATATTGCCAAAGACTGTTGGATTTTTCACCCAGAATTGAAGAAAAATAACGTACAATTTAAATGCAAAGGTGAAAAATTGAATCAAGTGATGTCTAAACCAGATTACCCTGAAAATTGTGTTGGACTAGTGACACATCAAGCATGTTCTGTACAGAACCATTCAAATCTTAACACATGGATAATAGATTCTGGAACGACGACCCACATGACATTCCAAAAGAAACTCCTAACAGATTTTTCAGAATTGAAGCATCCTGAAGAAGTTAGTGTAGGTGTTGGACGTACACTTGAGGTAAAAGGCAAAGGAAGCGTAATTATTAACGTCAACAACACCAAGCATCATAAAAACAAATTGAAACTTAGAAATGTATTGTACATTCCAGAATTATCGTACAATCTTTTGAGCATCTCTAAAACTTCAAATGAAGGTATAACTGCTATCTTCTCGAAAGACAAATGTAGTTTTGTTGGTAAAAACAATGAAGTTATTGCCGAAGCTCAGAAGGAGAATAATTTATTTTACCTTACTGAAACTGAAGAAGCTCATACTGTTGCATCGAAAGAATTGTGGAGAAAATGTCTCGAGATAATTTTGTTGATAATTTTAAAATAAATGAAAAAGAACCTCCAACCAAAAATATCTGCGAGCCATGTACTTCTGCTAAATTAAACGATGTCCATTTCTTCAAAGTAAGAAAAATGAATCAAGAGAACTATTAGAACTCATTCATTCTGATGTATGTGGAAAACTTGAACAAAGATCAATAGGAATGGCTGAATATTTTATCACATTCACAGATGATAAGTCAAAATATGTATGAGTGTATCCTATGAAAAAGAAAAGCGACGCCTTTAAAATTTTTCGTAATTTCAAAACAAGTGTAGAAAAAGAAACTGGTAATTTCATTAAAATCTTAAGATCAGATAATGGAGGTGAATATTGCTCTAATGAGTTCAGAGAATATCTTCAGGAGAACGGTATTAAGCATGACGCTACTGTATCTTCATGTCCTGAACAAAATGGTGTAAGTGAAAGATTGAATAGTACACTCATAGAGACTGTGAGAGCCAGGCTTCTTGATTCAAAACTGGACAAGTCATTTTGGGCTGAAGCTCTTAACACAGCTGTATATGTTAAAAATCGATCTTCCACAAGTGCACTTAGCAATAAAACCTCATATGAATCCATTAAAGGAGTCAAGTCTAATATTAATCACTTCAAACCTTAATTTGGTTGCATTGCTTACGCTCACAATCCAAAAGAAAATAGAAGAAAACTAGATCAAAAAGCAAAGAAAAGCATTTTTCTAGGTTACTGTGAATTAACGAAAGGTTTCAGATTGTACGACATCAACAAAAAGATTGCCTTCATTGAGCGAAATGTAGTATTCAGTGAAAATGAACAAATTCATCACACTGATAAAAAAGACCCAGAAATGAATGAAATAAAGTTAAGATATATGAAACTCTTCAAAGTTTACCTACGAAAGCTGATGAAGAAACTCCTGCTAAAAGATCACAAATAACTCCTAATGAAGCAGATGTAGAAATTCCTGCATGAAGGTCAAAAAGAAGTCATAGAGCTCATGACACTTATGGAGAGTGGGTGAATGCTGCTGTTTCCTGTGGACCAAAATCAGTGGAAGAAGCAATAAATGATCCAAACTGGAGAAAAGCTATGGACACTGAAATGGAATCCATGGAAAAGAATAATGTATATGATCTTGGGCAACTACCTCCAGGAAAGAAACTTGTTAATTCAAAGTAGATATTTAAAAAGAAATAGTGTGATAATAAAACAGTGTACAAAGCAAGACTGGTTGCTCAAGGCTACTCACAAAAACAGGGAGAAGATAATGACGAAACATTCAGTCCTGTCGTCCGATTTGAGTCTAATCAGAACTTTGTAAGCCTCATCTGCTAGAAACCGATTCCATGTTCATCAAATGGACTGTCGCTTGGAGGGGTATTAAAAATAGCCTGGTTTTTATTTTTTACTCCAGTGCGTGGTTTCAACGTGCCTGTAATACAATTACAAATTATAACCAACTAGGTACGCAAATAAAATTATATGAAATTAGAATATCTGTATACTGTATAGCCATAAAATCAATAGCATAGAAACTTACTGGCAGTAATCTGACTATCCTTAGACACAAAGAAACTTCAACTATGAGGACGCCCAGACTAACTAAACCGACATACCTAATATTCACATTCTATCCCTCAAAATAAATATATTACCTAGAAAGAGACAGAAATGTGTAATGCGAAAATATGAATACAGCTTGAAAATAGTCACACAAATCCATTAAGTAATACTACAAATAAAGGGGGTAAAATTCAATAACCGAACAACACCTAACTAAATAAAACCACACTCCAAATTGAAACGCTATTAAATCCAGAAATGAAATAGGGGGAAATCTGAATTGCCGAACAGTGCGCAAATTCCGATCAGAAAAATAAGGGGTAAATCTGGGCCACCGAGTAGCACACAAAATTTCAGTAAACTATAGACATAGGCTAAATCACAAGTATATAATTGAAATTCCACAGATATCACATGATCTAGTTATTCTAGTATCTCCAACTATACACACCAATGGTTCCTTTACTAGCACAAATTAAAATACATCAAAATTACACAATAATATATATTCCCTTCAGGGTCACTGGAAACATTAATATGCCTAATCATAACAACGGAAGCAGAGTAATTAATTACGTGCTACTTTAAACTCAATCTACTATCTCCTACACAGGGCACTTAGAAATCGATGATTAAATTTTTCAATAAGAAGGTGACTAAGGTACAATAATAAAATACATAAGTAATAACGATTTAACATAAATATGATTTCGTGGAGAAATTGTTTATCCACGACATGGACATTAAAACTGCTTTCCTAAATGGAGACTTAAAAGAAGACGTATTCACGAAACAGCCAAAAGGCTATGTTATTGAAAACAACAGAGATTTGGTGTGCTACTTGAAAAAAAGTATATATGGGCTCAAGCAAAGTCCAAGATGCTGGAATGATTCGATTAATAACCGGTTAATTGAAATGGGATTCGAAAATGTAGCTAGTGATCCTTGTATCTACAAATCACAAAAAGGCATCTATATTGGTCTTTATGTTGATGATCTCATAATTGCTGGTGAGAATAAAGAAGAAATTGGACTAGTAAAGCAACATCTATCTGAAAAATATGAAGTTAAAGATCTCGGTCAAATAAAAGAATTCCTTGGAGAAAAAATTATTCAACAACCAAATAGTGATTTCTGGTTAGGTCAGCCTGATTATATTACCAACATGCTGGAACAGTTTAATTTAACATCTTGTAACAGTATTGACACACCAGCTGATCCCAATGCTAAATTAATTCCTCTTCGAGAAGAAGATGAAGAATTTGATTCTAAAATATATCAGTCTGCTGTTGGAAGCTTGATATATCTATCAACTAAGACAAGGCCAGATATAACATTTGCTGTTAATCAAGTGAGTCGTCATTGTTTCAAACCTTCTACGGTTCATTAGTCAGCAGTTAAAAGGATATTTCGGTATTTGAAAGGCACAGTTAATTTTGGAATTACATAATTACCAATCTAAGCCAACAACAACTGTCACTGGGTATTCTGACTCTGATTTTGCTGGAAACACTGCGGATCGGAAATCTACATCAGGATATGTTTTCAAACTGCAAAATGGTCCAGTGAGCTGGTCAAGTAAAAAGCAAACAACAGTAGCTCTCTCTACAGCTGAAGCAGAATACACTGCTCTCAGCAAATCTGCTCAAGAAGCTGTGTGGTTAAAAAATCTAATGTCAGATCTTGATGAATCTTCTGCTGAGCCAATTAATATCTATGAAGACAACACAGCTGCAATCAGTATGTCTAAAAATAGTGAATTTCACGTCAAAATAAAGCATTAATTAATTAAAGCATTAATTAAAGCATTAATTAAAACTCACTTCATAAGAGATCAAGTTAAAAAAGGAAACATTATCGTTGAATATCTGTGTACCTAGAAAATGCCTGCTGACATATTCACTAAACCGCTTGCTAGAGATAAATTCAAATATCTTAGGAATCTGAAAGGAGTAATGGAACTAAAGTGATTTGATTATTTCATTATTATATTGGATTTTTCCTTTCACATATTATTCTAAGACTAAGCAAAGATGTTAATCATAAGCTAATAACATTGTGTCTATGTTTTCCATTTAATCAACAGGAAATTATTTTTGTTTGGTAGCATATAGGTACTATACAATAATATTCTTCATAGGATAACAAATCAGAAGGAGTGTTAAAATAGCATTTGTATAAGAATATTAATTTAATTTATTTTGCGTAAAGTGGAAACGATAGCTTATGATTTTAGAGCACATTTCGTGGATTTTCGTTAGTCTACACTCCGTTGTTTTTTCGATGTGGTTTTTTGATGGAGGCAAAGGAACTTCTCGTTGGACCGTTGCTACAGAATCCACTGACAAAACTGTTTTCTCTGTGCTTTGTGGACATCAGTTAATGGTTGAAATGATCAAAGTGTAATGATAAAAACAGAAACGGAGATCATGTCTGACGGTTCTCCACAACGAAGATTTGGTGGGTGAAATCTGCTGAGAAGCTTTTCTGAAAGAGCAACGGGGGGTTTCTTCTAAAACACTCTTCGCCTCCTGAATCACTAATTCTGTTTTTTTTTTATTATTTGCTTTTTCTTGTGGATAGAACGGTACCAGTCTTATTGAAAAGACCAAAAACTCTTGTGAACTTTTTCAGGTGGTAAGGTTTAGCTGCCCTTCCACTTACTTATCTTTGAGTGAAGCATGAATTATCGGCGTCCTGTTGAAGGGAAAGGTGTTTGGCAAACTAAAGGCCGATGCATTCTACTCAAATTCAGAAACTTTTTTAAGGTTGAAAATCAATGCTGATATTAATAGGGTGATAAAAATACATTCTTTATGAGCGAAATGATGTATACATAATACGGCTTGAATTTTTTTTGTTCTACCAATTCACAATTTAAAAATTAAGCTTACGATGGAACATAGTGTAAGCATGTTCAAAAAATTAACTGACATTTCTTCGAGTCTGAGGATTAATCCGTAGATTTTTTTCAAATTTGAAAAGTGCCCCCATAGTAAACAGAATAGTATAGTACCCCAGTTCCATGTATTATTCAAATTTATTCTGGGTAGGCTGTGACGTCATGTATGTAAACAAGAGGTCACGTCATAGTAAACAGAATTGCTGTGGGTCACGTGGAATAGAGAATTAAGATGGCGGTCAACGCGACCGATCTGACTAATGATCTAATTATCTTGAATAAATCGTCTTCTTCAAAACAAAAAATTTGTTACTATATTGGGTGTAAAAAGACCAGTAGCAATTTCATCAACAGTCATTTTTTTAATATTCGTCCGTATGACTATAAAAATTGGATAATAGCATGCGGTAATGTGGAATTAAAAAATATCACTGAAAACGTTATTTGAAAAAAGTTGGGTGTGTTGCAGACATCTTTTGTGTTTGTACTGTACGTACAAACGTACGCACCATTGTTGACATGTGACGTCACAGCCTACCGGGATACGCGTAATATCCCCCCTATAGCTCTGGGATACTATATCTTCTCTGTACTGTGAGTGCCCCCCTCCCCTTGACCGAATCCTAGATACGCCCCTGGTACTACAACGCACAGAGCCCGCAGTTCACACTGAGAAAGTCCTTTCTCCTGCTGATCTGCTTGTCACATTCCTCCGCAACAGCAGACTTCTGCAAAACATATAGTGCTTCTCTCTGATGGCATCCCGGCACCAAGACCGGAGGAAGGTGACATGCCCACAGTACCTATTCTATGTACTGTGGACATGCCCAACTTCCGAAAGTATTCTGCTAGTAAGTATTCTGCCAGACGTACGATCGTCATCCGCATTTCAGTAAAATTTGAAAATCTAGTCCGGGAACTGGGACTAGATTTAAGCTATAAACTAAGAAATTTGATCAAGGACCTTGATATTGGTAGGCTAGCTTGGCCCGGAGAAGAGGGGTCAAGGACTTCTCCATTATTGTTTTTTTTTTCTATCTTAATTTAATTTACCTCCCAGTACACACCCTATCCTAGCTCTGAGCAGGATGGGTGCTGTGGAAGAGAACCTGGTTGTGTTTGTTTTCTCTTCTCGGTTACACTAAATACCGAATTATACCGAATTACACCGAATTATACCGAATTACACCGAATTATACCGAATTACACCGAATTATACCGAATTACACTATACTCAATACCGAATTACACCGAATTATACCGAATTACACTATACTCAATACCGAATTACACCGAATTACACTGAATTATACCTAATTACACTATACTCAATATCGAATTACACCGAATTATACCGAATTACACCGAATTATACCGAATTACACTATACTCAATACCGAATTATACCGAATTACACTGAATTATACCGAATTACACTATTCTCAATACCGAATTATACCGAATTACACTATACTCAATACCGAATTACACCGAATTATACCGAATTACACCGAATTATACCGAATTACACTATACTCAATACCGAATTATACCGAATTACACCTAATTATACCGAATTACACTATACTCAATACCGAATTACACCGAATTATACCGAATTACACCGAATTATACCGAATTGCACCGAATTATACCGAATTACACTATACTCAATACCGAATTATACCGAATTACACCGAATTACACCGAATTATACCGAATTACACTGAATTATACCGAATTACACTATACTCAATACCGAATTACACTGAATTATACCGAATTACACTATACTCAATACCGAATTACACCGAACTATACCAAATTATACCGAATTACACTATACTCAATACCGAATTATACCGAATTACACCGAATTATACCGAATTACACCGAATTATACCGAATTACACCTAATTATACCGAATTACACTATACTCAATACCGAATTACACCGAATTATACCGAATTACACCGAATTATACCGAATTACACCGAATTATACCGAATTACACCGAATTATACCGAATTACACTATACTCAATACCGAATTATACCGAATTACACCGAATCATACCGAATTACACTGAATTATACCGAATTACACTATACTCAATACCGAATTATACCGAATTACACTGAATTATACCGAATTACACTATACTCAATACCGAATTACACCGAACTATACCAAATTATACCGAATTACACTATACTCAATACCGAATTATACCGAATTACACCGAATTATACCGAATTACACCGAATTATACCGAATTACACCTAATTATACCGAATTACACTATACTCAATACCGAATTACACCGAATTATACCGAATTACACCGAATTATACCGAATTACACCGAATTATACCGAATTACACTATACTCAATACCGAATTATACCGAATTACACCGAATTATACCGAATTACACTGAATTATACCGAATTACACTATACTCAATACCGAATTATACCGAATTACACTGAATTATACCGAATTACACTATACTCAATACCGAATTACACCGAATTATACCGAATTACACCGAATTATACCGAATTACACTGAATTATACCGAATTACACTATACTCAATACCGAATTACACCGAATTATACCGAATTACACCGCACTACACCTAATTACACTATATTACACAATAATCAAAACCGAGTTACGCCTGATTATACCGAATTACATTCCACTGAATACCGAATTACATCTGATTATACCGAATTACGCCTGATTATACTGAAATATGCCTGATTATACCAAATTTCGCCTTATTATACCGAATTACACCTGATTATCCCGAATTACGCCTGAATATACTGAAATTTGCCTGATTATACCGAATTACGCCTGATTATACCGAATTACATTCCACTGAATACTAAATTATACCTGATTTTACCGAATTATACCTGATTTTACCGAATTACACCTGATTATACCGAATTACGCCTGGTTATACCCAATCATACTATATATTGAATAAAGGAATCAGTCAATATTATGTTAAAAGAAAAGCCTTAATTTTACCTTATTAATAAACGTAAAAAAGGGGATGACTGGGGAAAGAGGGGTTTGTGTCCTAGGGGTACAGATATGTACACGAACCCCTTCATGACAAAACAGCGCGGGTGAAGGTCATAAGCCCCCCCCCCCCCCCGGTCATAAAGCCCCCCCGGCCACGAGCCCCCCCTCCATGTTTTTTTTAATCCTTATTTACCTAGTTAAACAAATGAAGAACTACTTAGATAGAAATAACTGAGAGCTGCTAATGTAGTTTGTTG